>JAQFVV010012397.1:10765086-11095086 GCA_028023455.1 Epiperipatus broadwayi | reverse complement strand
TAATAGATTATTTATTTGACTTATTCATCATCAGATATTATAATATGAATTAGAACAAATATTTCTTTTAAAAAATACATTTTTTTTTATATCCTTTAAAACATATATCTTTTCACTAAATATTTTTCTTCTCCAGATAAACCAGCTATATCACTCCAACATTATTAATTAATAATATTTTTAATCTTTAAAAAGATGTTTCAGTTCATTATTTCTAGATAAAGTTACTTTTAAAGTAGATAATTTATTTATTAAGTTAATTATTATCAAGAGTTTTTGAAAGGCATAAAAGATATTCAAATCATTTCCTTCAATTTGTGTCTGAATACATCATTCTTAAAATATAAGTTCATTTTGACTTTTTTAAAGACAAATCAAATATGAGTCATTCATATCAGTTATATATTAAAACAGACATTTGTCATACCATAAGACATTTTAAGTTCAATGTTAAAGCACAGGTGCAGTGTTTTAATTTTCTTCTCTTTTCAAATTTAATATTGCAAATAAGATTTTTAATGAATATCTGGTTCCTCTCAATCATTACAAATAAACTAGTTGCATTGTAATATAATAAAGTCATTTGAAATAAATAGATAGTCATTCCAAGCATACAATTAATAAAAATTACAAAGTTCTTATGCAAATTCACTCCAGGTTTTGTTGCAGTAATTCTCCTGATATGGGGTATTCATCTTCCACAATATCTAAGTAGCCACTATTGCATTCTGCATAATATTGAAGGTCCTAAGCTAAGCTCACATAGATAAAACCAATAGGAAACTTTGGTGTTTAGGGATTCATTTTTAAGTAATTATCTTAGTTATATTTTTTTCAAAAAACACATTTAAGCAAAATAATAAAAGTTTAAAAAAATTACCACTGTTATAGTATAAAATAAATATAGTTATAAATTTCAAACTAAAACAGTAAAACACTAAAATCACAATTAATTAATATAAAAAATTTCTCAAATCTGTGTAAAATCTGTCTAGACTGATCTTGATCCAATGATTTCACTGGTCAATACCACTTGTATAAATTTGCTAATTTACATAACTACATCAAATATTTTTAAAATTAAGTTTTAACACTATGAGTCATCAATATTAAATATTATCAAATTATTTAATACCTTCAATATTAAATATTTTTATCTAAAAAATTTAATATTTTTGTTAAAACAATTTTTAAACATTAAAATATTATTTTTCTAATGTTTTCTCTAGACTGATTATTTTGCTACACTTTATTGTATAAAATTTTTGTTGTCAAATTAAACTAAAAAGTTTTCTCTCCCTAACTTTTTGAAAGCACACATATTCACACACATTTAATCATGTGATACTTTCAGCACCTTTAAAATAATATTAAATTAACTTAACATTTTAAATAATATTTTAAGCAAAATATTTATCTTAGTCATATAATATAAAATATTTATTACTATTATTAAACTATTCTATCTCTGTAGTATTTTTAACTATAATAAAAAAAATTAATATTATATTTAAATAATTTATTGTATTATTTTATATTTAATTAACCTAACAATGAGTCAAAACTACCTAATCTATTTTTATAAGCTCCTATCTACTGGATTTGAATCCCTATTATCTATAACATTAAAATTATATATTAGAAAATAATTCAGATTAATTTTTTTAATATAGTCATTCTTTAACTCTACCTTTATGTACCAATTATAAAGAGTACAATATAAATATATATATATATATATATATATATATATATATATATTTATATATGGTATATATATATATGTGTGTGTGTGTGTGTGTGTGTGTGTGTGTGTGGGACACACTACATTGTATTTCATGAGACTATTTTGTCTCAATATAGTCTTCCTGAGTCTGACAAAAATGATTTCCTGCTCAAAGACCACATTCTTGCTTATGGAAAATTACTTTCTTTACAGATTGTTCTGTTTTTATTGAGATAGTCCCTTAATTATAAAATATTAATTAAATATAATTAATTGCATTTTTAAAAAAATGTAGAATGTATTTTTTCTTTTTTCTTTAACTAAATGTAAAATGAATTTTCCATAAAAAAAATTTATAATCACATTTTACAAACAATACAAATAGAATATCTGTTTATTTATAAGTTTTTAACTTTCATATTTTTATAATTAATTTTTCTACTCTATATAGAAATACAATTTTTTTATATATATATAACATATTCAAATGTTTTGGATTTTCAATATAATTATTATATTTACTTTTTACTTATAACAATTGTAGTATTTATACATTTTATAAAACTTTTTACTTTTACAAACATTTATTTTGAAGACAGTATATTCAACTCAATATTTATTAAATAGCATAAACATTGGTAATCGTCATCAATAAGGCAATATTTGATTTGATTTTGAGTACCAAGTATTTATATTAATAATTATTATTTTACTATTTAGTTAAGCTTCTTATGATTTTGAGTGAATCCATAACTGGATGAGTTCATACAATCACAATATGTACTTATGTTTTAATAATTCATATCAGCAAGCTGAATTTTAAATAATTTAGAAAGCTAATAAAAAAACTTATCAAAAATATTAATGCTACAAAAAACTATTAAAAAAAATATAATATAAAAAATACATTCTCAGATTCTATATCAATTACAAATGCAAAACAAATACAGAAATAAAGCAGTATGATGATGGCATTGTAAAAGAAAGGCTAACTGACACTAAAAGAAATTTATTCCTAAAATTAAACACTGTTCTGTGATGGACAAGTTAAGATGTAAAATCTATTTAAACTCATTTCTTGTATTACTGCAGAAAATTTCTGGAAAACAATATTGCCTTAGTAGAAAGATGAGAATAAACATGTTATAATAGATCCTACAAAAATAAATAAGTAATCAAATAATGTATTGCTCAAGAGATTATAAGTTTGAGTATCAGAAATCACAGAATTGGATTATGATCCACAAATCTTGAGCTTCAAAGTCTGCAACTCCTACAAAGAACAAAATGAAGTTAATTTCTCAGAAAATATTAAATTTACATAAATTTTTTAGAATAATCCAATGACATTGTGCCTATTAAGATCATGATTGGAATAAGTCTCATTTCCCATAAACATGGAACATTTTTATGGGATTCAGTTTCAATTCTTTATGATTAAGACTAGAGAAAAAAAATCACCACACACATTCAATTAATTCTTTTGATGCATTGCTATACAATAAATATTGATAGTTATGACCAAGTGGGATCATGAGTAATATAACTGATTAATAAAAAACTTTTAAAGTTCACTGTAAATAATAATAATAAGTTATCATTGTCATCTAAAATAAACTACTTCAGTAGGTTTTTTTCTAAAAACAAACTTAAAGCCTCAAATAAAGTATTGGTTATTATAAATCTCTCAGATCATGTATAATATAAAATGCTTTCAAAAAAAGCAAGTTTATTGACTTCAAAAAATTTGTTGACAAAAATTCATTACTTTTTAAAAATCACTTCATAGTTTGATGTTTTTTGATTTTTTTTTAAACCAAATTTTAATAGAGCCTGGATTTTTTCAAGATATACAGATTCAATCTTAAAAAAATTAATATAAAAATGTTGGCAAATATTACAAAAGTTTCTTAATTAAGGTTAGAAGATTTAAATAGAAATAGGATAAAAATATAATGTGTTTTTTTGTGACAAATGCAGTGGAAAGTAATATTTTTAGTATTTTAGCTCTTAATGATCATGATGATCACAAAAGCTGACTGTTTAAGAACTGAGGTATTTCAAAAGCATTTCACTGAGAAAAAATGTAATTCAGGCCAGTAAAAATAGAATTATTGTATTCTGTCCATCATTTTGGTGTTTGAACATCATATGATCTTCAAAGCAAAATAACTAAATGATAAGTAAAACAACTTTTCTTAATATGTATTATCTACATTATTTAACAGCTGATCCATTTGTATCATAATTTTAATTGTATATGTACAGTTACTTATGTTATTCATTTCTATTCATACTTAATACTTTTCCTTTAGTCACCAGTTTACATAATTATTATTATCAAGTGATTTTTTGCAATATATTCTTTATGCACATTACATATTATATATATATATATATATATATATATATATAATATGTAATGTATATATATATATATATATATATATTCTTCAATTAAAAAATTAGCTTCATATTTTAAGGTCCTCCACATTCTAGCTATCATTATTACGATCAAAGATTAGATAATTATTATTTTATATTTGAAATGTTAAATTTATTCTTAATGTTATTCAGGTTAATTAAATTCTAAGATAAATGTATAATATTACCTTGTGAATTATGAATTCTTCCCTCTATAAACAATTTTAATAATACTGTCAAACAATTAACTTTTACTTAATTGTAAATCATCACCATAATATGTGTTTTGAATAAGTTGGTCTTAGGTGTTTACACTCATCCAATGTTTCAATGTTGTTTCATTTATGTTTATAATGTTACAAGTAATTTAAATTATCAGTGCTATTTTTCAAAGCTTCTTATCTCTAAAATATCTCAAATGCAAAGATTATTTGTCTGATGTTTGATAGTTATAAGACAATTATTATGAAAATAATAAATAATGCAGATTATATATAACTCTTCCAATGAGTTATTTAATGTTTGCAAGTTGTTTTTTTCTTACCAACCAGTAGCTTGGCAGTTAGATCAACCTCTCATACTACATATACATTAGAAATATATCTTTTTCCAAGTAATCCATATAGCACATGTTTCAAATTAACTTCAAATTCACATTTCACACATTAGGTTTTTTAGAGATACTTAAATGTAACTTCATATAATATGTATTTACATTTTTTTCAAACTTCTACTCTATCACACATTACTCAAACATATACTCAGGTCTTCAATTATATGCTTCAATAATCATCACATGATAATGATTTCTTATGCTTGCTTATAACTCTTATTAAAACAGGCAAAACTCTCCATACAATACTGCCACTCAGTGCAAGACAGAGTAATCAATGGATGCCAGAAGTTTGTTCATAAAAGCCTTCTGACATCCATTGATTACTCTGTCTTGCACTGAGTGGTAATATTGTATGGAGAGTTTTCCTGTTTCAATAATGTGTGCTGGGATAAACCACTAAACATCATATGATCATCATTTCTTATGCTTTCTCATAACTGTTTTTAAATCAGGCAAAACTCTCCATATCAGTGCAAGCCAAAGTAATCAATGAATGCCAAAAGGCTTGTGCATAAAATCCCTATCTAGTATTGGATAAGTAGGGACTAGATAGGGATTTTATGCACAAGTTTTCTGGCATCCATTGATTACTTTGGCTTGCACTGAGTGGTACTACTGCATGGAAAGTTTTTCCTGTTTTAATGTGATGGAATAGAAGTTTGAATTATATTTAAATACATATTGTATGAAGTTAAGCTCAAGTATCTCTAAAAACAAACTAATGTGCATATGAAGTTAATTTGTAAAATTGGCTATGTGGATTACTTGGAAAGTATATATTTCTAATGCACCTAAAGTATGAAAGGTTGTTCTGACTTTTGGGCTGATGAATATTAAGAGAAAAAAACTTGCAAATGTTATGATAAGTAAAGAATAGAGAGCTTTGACAAATGAAGTCAATAATTTGAATTAGTTGTAATTTGTATATATAAAAGAAACAATAGCATTGGCATATTGGATAAATATAAAGAACTCAGATTGTCTGAAGACATTGGTTTAATTGAAATGTGTGTCATGGAATGATTTACATTTTTATGATATCTAGAGAGTATTATTTTTGGAACAAAAGACGAATGTTCAATGGAGTTAATAAAATAATGCACATTTTTGTATGAATTCATAAACCATATTTTTTCCTATTTCTCAATTTCTTAGTATATATTTAAATTTATTATTTCAATTCATGTCTATTTTATAATTATGTTATTCACTTGATGCAAATTTTGTATTCATAAGTAATTATAATTCTATATATTAGTCTAGTTAGCAAATATTTATAATGTCTTAGAAGTTAAGCTATTTAACTTTGATAATAAATAAAAGGATTTATATATTTTTTATTAAGAGTTTTATTACGTGTGTATAACTTTGTGATGCTAATGCAAATTACATTAAAGGAGTGGTAGGCAATGCGAATCTGCTACCGATGAAGATCAAATGTTATCATTTGGTTGGAATGGCTGACTGTCTATTTAACATACACTAGTTAACATAGACTCACAGAGACATTTCTTATCATAAGCACTCTACTATAGAATCTTCGGCTGATTTCAAAAACCCAAATGAATGCAATGTCAGCAATTTTAAATAAAAATTATAAATGGTACTTTAAATCAAAAATTAACATTTATTTTATACAACTTTTAACTAAAAATAATAATAGTAAAGAATAACATTAAAATTGATGGATGGCATCAATATATTACCAATGACTTTTGTTATCTGAGGAATATCTTGACAAGAGTAAAAAAAAAAAGAATTTTTAGCTTCTTTAAAAATTTAATCATTCCTCAAAGAAAGACGACTTTGTTTAGTTTTTTTCAGAAAAAAAAAAAGTCATTTAAATACTTTTAATGTATCAAGTTTAATTTTTATTTATAGAAACACAAACCATAAATTAAAGATTAGATTTTCAAATCTACAATTTACATTTTTCGTTTAAATGAAGTTAATCAATCATCAAAGAATGTTCATACAAAAACTCATTTTAAAATCAATTTTACTTCTAGTAAACTTAAAAAATTTTATTTTTTAGAATCAAACTTAATTGCATAAAAACAGTTACTTTAAATTACATTTAATAAAATAATTCAATATAGAAAGTGACAAGTAATAGTTCTAATCCATGAATATAAATAGGTATGAGAAGACTGTTGCTATAGTAATAATACAATCATTCATTTATGCGTTAGAAAAATTCAAGATCAAAGAAGCTATATCAATTCATATACATATATAGCAGTTGGAAATATTTTGACAAATAAAATAACATGTATATTAAACGAGATTAGAGTTTCGAAATGTATGACCTACGATCCAGAATACCGCTTACATAATTCTTGTATTCATCCTATGAACAAATTTGAAATTATTTATGAAACATTGTTTAATATATTTATCTTTCAAAAGGAAATTTTATTCGCAAGAATCATTTACAAAAAGAAGGACATTTACATAACAATCTCAAAGGAGACCAATCAACAAAATCAGAGCTTACGCTTGTATATATAAACAAAAAACAATTAATTTCATATCAATTGCATTAAGGCATTAGTTATCACCAGAAATTGAGACATATAACTTCCCATTCCAGAAATCATAGTAGTGGCCCATTTACATTAATCTGATCATGCATATCACATATATGATGGTGTTAGTCAATTCAAACACATATAAGTTTGTTTAATTTATGAACATGTGAACAATGATTTGTTTAATATATTTATGTGTATTTGATATTTATATTTTTACTAATAATTATTCATTTGGTCTTCTATCTTAATTTAGAAATAATTTAAAAATATTTTGAAATACATCAACTCTTTTAAATTTAGAATTTACTTTGCGTTCACTTGATTGGAGAATGAGTTATATTTTTTAAATGTTAATTTATAATAAATCTTACTCAAACTTATCTTTTATTTGTTCTGTATTTTTCATTTTAATCGCGAAGGCGTGAAAATGTGAAAAAAATCTATATATTTTTTTTAATTTAGTCACTGTTGTTGTAAAGATAAATAAATGGGCCTCGCTTTAAAAAAACCCCACATTATTTGTTACTGCTAAGTTTGTAAATAGCCAGTTTTTTGATTTGTTAGATACAATTTCTAGTCATTAATGCAAAAAATGTTTAATTGTTAAAAATACTTCGGATTAAGCATAAACTTGAATCAGAGTAGATTATTATATTTGACGTTTTTTTTGCTACAGTATTTTAACCTACATATATATAGAAAATCTCTGTTTGTTTTCAATTAACATAGTTTTCATATTAATATTATTTATAAATTATTACCATGTCTTTGCATTGTTTGGAGCAGAGGTATAATGGCAGATTCTGGAACTCAAGATCATGACCCTATTCTGGTAATTCAAGTGCTCAAAGTTCCTATGGACTCCTGAACAATATATTTTTAGACTTTTTTAATTGTTAACTTAAGTATATTTAACATATTTTTTTAAATATACAAACAATATACAAAATTTTTGTATTCATCATCATCATTATTGTCAACCATTATCACTCCACTCCAAGTTCAATCCATGTTCGCCAATCTCTTACCTTTCTTCACCACATTACCCTGCATATTTCCTTATTTCATCCATCCATCTCACATGTGGACTCTTTCTAGGTCTTTTACAATTTCTTGGAATCCAGTTTAATATTTCAACTGTTCATCTATTATTATCTCTTCTAGCAATATGCCAAGCCCAACTTCTCCTGTCTCTTAATTCTTTCAATGATGTCAATAACATCTTTTTTGTTCTCTTACTCATGTAGTTTGTGTCTGATTTCTACTTGGTATGTCTAACATGCAACTCTCAATACTTTTTGAGTGGTCTAAAGTTTTCCTATTGGTCTTCTGTTAAATATCCAAGTTTCAGATTTATAATTAAGAATTTGTAAAACACATTTATTAAAAATCTTCTTTTCAAACACATAGACATATTTCCTTTTAATATTAAGTTATTTTTATCAAAATTACTTCAACCAAGTTTAATTCTATGATTAATTTCATCCATTATGTTTTCATCTATAGTAATAATCTGACTAAAGTATTTGTAGTTGTTAATTTCTTTTAACTCATTATTATTAACCTTTATTTTCATTTTATGAAAAAATCCATTGAACAATACTTTAGTCTTTCTAATGTTTACATTTAGTCTTACTTATTTACTTTCATCTGATAATTCTTGCAACATTTCCTAAAGCTTTGAAGCAGTATTTGCAAAAGCAACTACATTATCTGCAAAATCTAAATAACTTAAATAGTCTCCATTTACTTTTATTATTTTAATCCACAAAATACTTCTTGCAGCACTGTTGTAAAAGGTTTTGTATCAATATTAATCTCACTAATATCATTATGTAATCTAATTATTGCTGATGCATTTTTATAAATATTCTTCAGAATATAAAATATCCTGAATCTATATCTTGATAATCCAATATTTAATCACTGAAAAAATGATTATAGAATCAAATGCTTTTTCATAATCTACAAATCCAAAGCATAATAGCAACCTATATTTATTAGTTCTTTCTATAAATTCTCTCAATACTTGGATATGATCAACTGCTCTTTTGGTTTGTTTGAAATCCAAAGTTCTCTATAGACAAATTGTGATTATCTTGATAAAAAAATTTCTATAAAACTGATAAAATAATAATAGACCAGTAGTATTGATTTCATTATACCTTGTCAAATTAAAAACTTGAGGAAATAAATTATTTACAATAATGATGTATTCACACCCATTTTATATGATGTTATACAGTATATTGAAATAGTGAAATAGTAATGCCAATCCAACATATTTCTGCATTGAAATATATATTTCAAAAGTATTTGATATTTTTTATATGTTATATTTGTTTACATTCAATTCAGTATCATGCTAAAGAACTTTACTTCAAAAATTCTCAAATTTGAAATGAGTAATCATTTCATGTAAAGAGCTTTTTAATATTTATTATGTATCTTTAAACATTAAGATTCTAGAATAAATTGTAATGAAAGGGGCAAGCTTTAGAAATTACTCCTAAATATTTAATCAGTAATATTACTTGGTCATAATGCTCAGTTGCTAGATTGTTCCATGTTATCTTTGTCCAAAAAACTTCATTTTTACTTTTATATATTTTTAAACATCCATATATAACTATCCATAAATCTTCAATTACAATTTTTAATGAAAAACTTGTGAATTCTATTTTTCAATAGAAGATTTTAATTACTAAATCTGAATTATTTTTCCAATTGACTACTAAAACTATTGCTACCTAGCCAAAGCTTGACATCAAGTTTCATAGGAGTGCTACAAATATATCTTTGCACAATAAATATATGCCAACAATTATGCAAGTCAGAATTTTTTGCTGAATGATCGTCCATAATACAAGTTTATTGACTCCAAATAGTCTTTTGACAATTTTGTTAATAACAGACAACTTTAGATTATTTCTATTATTCTTTAAAAAAAAGCACAAAACATACTAATATACACATATATTTGCAATGTAGTTCATCATTCTTATATATAAGTATGTATTACTTTTTATTGATTAAGCTCACATTTATCAAAATATCAGAACAAAAGACTGATGCTAATGAATAATATATATTTCAAAAAACCATTTTTCTTTTTTTTTTAAAAAAAAAGCCTCTAAATTGGAATAATAAATCATAGCGAGCTTTAAATTTTGTCTGTCTTTCATTATTCAAAATTAATTATTAAATACTGAAAATAAATGTGTAAAAAGTTCAAGGAATGGTTATTATCAAAAATGCAGCCATCCAGAAATTTGACAGTCAAGCCTCATAGGGATTTTCTATTTCTCCAAACGGCAGTTTTCAAATGACTAAGCTAGAAATCATAATCAAGTCTAGGCTTGAAAAACCACTATAAACTGCACTAGTTGATTAAAGCCGTGTAAATCTATTAGCAGCCGACTGACACTGATGACCTATTGTTATCAAAAAGCAATGGTAAAGTTAAAAAGAACACAAAGTTTTCTATTTCATCCCACTACAGTTGCCCTCCACCCAACATGAAGCAAATACCCACAGCTACGGGATAAATTTTCAATTACTAAAAAAGTCATAATGAGGGATTCAACTTTAATGTCCTTATATTTATACATTATTTATGTGGATAAATATATAGAATACACACCACACATTATATATTGTCTACACATAAACCTATTATTTGTCTGTCATCTCCTTTATTTTATATATATGTAGGTTAACAAAAGAATTCTGAAAATTTATAAAAATTTTCTAAATAAATGATTTGAAGACTACATTAGAGATAAAAAATATTTGTATTTTCAATTATAGCACTGTGTAACTTGATTTGCCATGGAGGCCAGTTTTATAAATGCTAAGTATTTTTACATAAAGCAATTATTGTGCATGCATGCTACACTTTAGTATTTATATATAACTAAATTTTTATCATGATCTCAAAAAAACTGCCTTTTCTTTTTAAAAACACTGTAATATTAACTTTCTTATATTCTAATGTTTTACTATTCTTCAAAAAGTACATTAAAATATTTGCAAATACAATATATTTTTTAACCTATAAAAAATGACAATGAATGATGCTTTGTTCTAATAAATAATGTGAATAAATATCTTATAAGTTTAAGTATCACCACAGAAAATCAGCTCAAAAAATCTATACTTAATTGCTAAACTATGTATAACATGAAATATTACAGACTGGTGATATAAATTTTAATAAGCCAAAATTCAGAAACATGTAACATAACATGGGACTCATTGATGTGAACATATTTGATGAAACCCAGAAAAGTAGAAACTACATCATTATGCAAATAATATGATTAATTAAAATATACCTTTTTAATTTTACATTAATTATATGTTTTGTAAACATTCTAGTTGAGCAAAGTATTTTATTAGGTTGCTTACATTAAAATCAAGCATCTTATTTTTTTAAAAAAATCTGCAAAAAAAATTTACAGCTCTTTTAAACGAACCAAACTTTGTTATTCTTTTATAATAATTTTATCAGTATCTCAGATGTAATGGGACATAAATAGATTTATAGGATATAATTTTAGCAAATACAGTTTGTTCAGTTTCGAATGCCTAGAAAAAAATTACAGGACTAATATATCGAGTTAATAATTCAACTAATATATATATATATATATTGAGTTTAATCACATCAACATTTCAAATAACACAGTATCTTTATACATATTATTATTCAACTCCATTGGTCTATAGTTTAAAAATGAATTTGATATTTACAGTACTTATCTCAAAAGCTGCATTTTTTTTTACAAGCTATATTGTGTTAGGATATTTTATGTATATTTAAATATTTAATTATTAACTTTTACATTTTAACAAAAACCAAACTAAATTTTTACTTTCAAATGCTACTTTAGTAATAAAATTAAAATGTGAAAATACTATTAAAAAACCCACAATATGATTATACAATCCAATATTTCCATCAGGGATTCATGCTATCAAAGTTGGATCTGCAGTGAAAGCATTGATATTATTATTGACAAATACAGAATCAAGGTAACCTTTCTGTTATCATTTTTTTGCATAGAGATAAAATGTATATGGATAGTTTATTATTAAAGTTATTAAAAAAAGAGGGAAAAGCTAATACAAAAAATAAGATTTAGATTAAAATCTTAAAATATTTCATTTCTATGCTGTTACTTCAATTAGTATAATGAGTTTTAAAAAAGATCACTAATAAATATACTGCAAAAAATGCTTCCTATCACAAAAAGACTATTGGCTAAAATGTTTTTTGATGAGAATGCATTGATTATTCATAAAATTTGACTGTAGAGTAAAAAAATATTCTGCTATAAATAAAAATTAAATGTAAGCTAAAGAAGTTGCATAATAATTTAAGAATAATTTCTGATTTAAAATTCTGGTGCAATTTTTTATAATCTTTTCTTAGACATCCAAGACTGACAAAGTGTATTTACTAGAATTGCATCCTATTAATCATTTAAACATGGACATTATATGATAATGCAATATTTTTGACAGCAATGATATATTTTATGTTATGCTGTTTATGAGCCACTAATGAATCCATAGTAACCATATTAAGAGCTCTAAAAACTCAAATATGATATAATTTTGGTATAAATTTTTTTTTCTCAAACATCTATGGTGCTTGAAGTTATCTTATAATTGATATAATTAACATCTATCTATTCCAAGTATATTTGGGTTGGAAATTTTAGGTGTTTCATATTTTTGCATTACTGGATTAATAATATAATAAAATTAAATAGTTATTTCAGTAATAAAATGCAGCAAATATTATTGCCATCACAACAGTTATTATCCAGAAATTAGTATCGATTATTTATGCTTACATAAATGTCTCAGAAAAAACATGAATTAGATTAGTAAAGATCAAATATAAAAAAGTATTAATTTGGGAATATAAAAAGTCTTATTAATAGTTTTAACAAGGCTGTAAACCTTAGCAATGAGCGTCTGAAAAAATCGTCACTAGGGACGCTCATTGCTAAGGTTTACAGCCTTGTTAAAACTATTACTGAAATAATAGTGAGCGTTTAATAAAATTTATAATTATAAAAAGTCTTATTATTATTTGCAAAGCAATAATAAAGTATATATTATTTGATTGTCAATATCCCTACCTTTGCATTTTCAACCACACATGCTTTAGGTTTATTGCCTTAGTAAATGATATATTTTATAGATTGTAACAAATGTAAATTATGCACAGAAATAATAGATACGAGATTTGCCTTGGTCATCAAGTCTTTGAATTTTACATCATTTAATTACAGATAAATTTCTATTTTATAATAATGCTATATATAAAGTTACTAGGTTAGAAACAGTTAGCTGACAGATATATTACAGGTGATCATTAGAATTATGTTTTAATTATTCCACACCATATTACAAGTTCAATTTCACTGTGATGACATATATTTACATTTACTTTAATATGATTTTTTTTATATAAATAGGTATTGGTATGAAAATAGTGATATGTTTCTTGAATGGTGTTTTGTATGTCTGGTTAATTCTACTATATTTTTATCATTCAGTATGAAACAGAAAATTTCTATCTTGTGTAATATATTTTTATAATGTACATATTATTCCATTTGTACAATAATCATATTCATTAATAAATATTAATTTTAAATTACAACATAAAAAAAGGATTGAAAAAAATGAGAAATGAAAAAACATGTAAATACTATTAATATTACTGAAGTGGAAAAGTTATCATATTTTGCAAAAAAATAAACAAAAAAACAACTGTCATATTAGAGCAATTCTGATTATAATATTAAAATATAAAAGGAGCATTATAATAATATAATATTATGAGAAGACGACAAAAATCTTCCTGAGGGTTTAGACAAAATAAAAGATTGTAAAAAAATAGTGAAGCTTTTATTGAATTTAAGCATATATAAATTGTATTTCATTGGTTCTACTTTTACATTTTTTCAAGTTATAGCATTTTAGTAATAGTACATTTAAATAATAAATTTTACTAAAGCAATTTATTTTGATTGTTTATATAATCATGTTATTCATTTTAATCTTTGCCAAAAATTTAATTTTTAATTAATTTACCTATTATTAATTTCTTTTACTATACTTTTAAATTATCAGCCTATAAATATAAAAGTCAAAACTAATTTTAAAATCATGAGTTAACGTTCAGATAAACATTGTTCATGTTGCCCATGTTATAGTATGTGCGGTATGAATTTTGATTTTTTTTATCAGATGCTAATTTATCATGTTAACTCTCTCTCTCTCTCTAAGAACTACTAAATCTATGTAACTATTTATTTTTATATTTGAATTTTTAAATATCATTATATATATACAGTGTGTTCACTATTAATTCAACCTGTCAATACATCTTTTCATTATATTTATATTAAGCTACTGACTATTAAATTACTAATATTATTTCAATGATCTAATAATAAATTATTTCATTATAAAATACAATGTTTTACATATGATTCATTATTGTGGTTATTAATTTTAAATATTTAAAGTCATATATTCCTAACTTATTCTTTAATCTATCTTCAATCTATTTGTATTCTTCAAATCCTTAACTCTTAAGAAATGTCTATTTTTAGAATTTTAATTTTGAATAGTATATATATTTGTCATTTAATTTTTTTTATTGATATTTAAAGCAGATCTAGTTTGTATATTTCGAAATATATACATTTAATTACATTTTATGGAAGTTTTAAATTCACTGACAGAACTTGAATCACTAATAAAACAATTTATCAATTTTTTATCTATCTAGATAGCTTATTTTAAACATATATTGATAATGTAAGCATCTCATCAAAAGAACACTTTTCAATCGTTGAATATAGTTTTAAAGGAATATTATAGTCTCTATGCAAAAAGGTACTTCCATTAACTAGGCAATAGAAGATTTCGAAATCAAATAAAATGTTATAAAAACATATTTATAAACAACAAAACATAACACTTATATTATTTGATTTCGAAGGATTAGTACAACATAAAAAACGAAAATGAAAAAGGTACTTTCCGTTTTCTTCTGTTTTAAGTATTGTCAATAGAAGATTATAGTTTATGTAATGGCATTTAATCAACAATAATGACAAATCTCCATTTCTTAACAATCTCTCAATTCAATTAACTCTAAAAATTTAAATATTAACAATTATATAAATTGTAATAAGTTCCAGATGTCATGCAAAATACAAAAATGTTTATCTTATAATGATTTTTATATAAAAATTTATCAATCTGACATATAAAATGGGTGACTTTTTTGTGATAAAAGAAGATAAAAAATAATTTATAAAATATAAATGTCTGCATTTTTAAAGCATCCATATGATATTAAAAATTTAAATAAATATTGATTGTAAAGACTTAATAATAAATATTAATTTAAATATTTAGAGTATTGTATACATATTTTCATCAAAAACTATAGATTCACAACCTGCAGTTATATATAACTGTCTTTACATACATATCCTTTTCGATTTTGTCTATTCTTTGCAAGAAAATGTAAATACATGAAAGCAGGTCACATCTAAACAATACCAAAAATATCAGGAATCTCAATCTGCTTGTTGATATGGCAACTTTGTTATGTGATAACAGTGGATATCCATCTTTATCTGCATTCAAAGATATTATATAGATACTAAAGATTGACACTTTATAGAAAGAGATTGAAAATTTTAATTCAAAGAAGTTTAAATAAATTTCATTAAATAAGCAAATATAACATGTTTTGAAAGCAGATTAATGAATAGTCAATTTTAACTTTCAAACTGCAATATGTATTGCTTAAATAATAAAACTAATAATACTCAAAACTAGATTGATTTATAAATATAAATAGATAAAAGCAGTCCACATGTAACAATAATGCTTACATAGATTGGCTATTTTAATATAAAGCTGAGCACTGATTATATATATGTTTGAGGATAGTAATCTAGACCAACTGATGATTGCTGGTTTAGCATGAAATATGTATATTGGTGATTATTTATCTTTTCAACATGTGTGTGATCAGGTAGGTCAGCAATATGAGATGGTACTGAGAATAGTGGGTCAGTGAAGGTCTGAGTTCGAATCCCACCTATATTACATATATAAATGCAGGTTTAAGCCTGTGCAATGTACTAAAAAAGGACAAATTAAAATAATAGTTTAAGATTAAACTTTTAAACCCTCATAAACAATCATAATTCTTTTTCTTCATGTTTAAAACTTAGTATTCAATTCCCCCTTTCCATTATTATTAAAATTTTATTGAATTTTTTCAAAATAACATATTAATTATCTTCTGTCTTTCTTTAATTCAACTAATCTAATTTTTTATTTAGTAATATACATATATTTTTTTCACTTATTTTTATTTAAGATTGTCTTTTTTATTTTTTTATATAAATATTACTTACTGAATATTTTTTGAAAATTTCTTAAATTTTCTATTTTAATGCTGTTTTTATAATATTTATATTTTTATGCATATATAAACTGAAATTTTTATCAGTTAGTGACATTCCATTTTTATTTTTAATTTATTTGTTGTTTTTATATATTATATATATTTATTTTCCTTTTTACATTTTGTATATTATATTACATATATTCCATTCATTTTATTGGTTTTATTTTTATTTAATAATTACATTAAAATCATTTTTTTAAAATACAGATTTTATTTCTATTTTCTATTTACATTTTTAATTATTTTAGTAATTGTATTATAAGTATTTCCATTAACAATTATTAATTTATAATTATTATTCTTTTTTATGCACTTTATTTGGTGCTTTTTTTTATTTTTTACCATATGATAATCTTTTATTAATCAAACTTTTTGGATACACATTATTAACTGTTTCAACTTTTATTAATTTATTGCTGGATAATACCTTTAAAACCCTGTTTATTCTATTATTTATAATATTAATTTTACTATAGTTGTTTTGTCAAAATTTGAATTTATCTATAACACATAGAATTTTTTTTTATAAATATTTTTTGCTTATATATATTGTAACAATATTTATAAATTAATATAAATATGTATTTGTAATTATTAAATTAATATAAAAGATATGTATTTGTAACTATAATTTGTAACTATTTTAATATGTCACATTTGTAACCATAATAAATATTTAGATAGGGGAAATTATTAATTATTAGATATATGCCTATCCAATCTGTACCATTTGTAACTATATTAATTCATCATAGCATAGATAAAGAAATTATAGAATCACTGTGCCACTTGAAAATATCAGCATTAAAGATTCTTGGTATTTATTTATATATTGGGGCAGTCATTTGAACAATAAAACATACTGGCCATTGTCATCTAATAAAAATAATATTAAATATAGCAACTGAATAAAAGTACCACTGTGAGATTCCTGGAGTGCCTTATGCTTATCTCCAATACTAGGTTCTTCTAACAAAGAATCCTTCCTATTCTTCTTTCCAAATATATAAGACCATTCATGGTCATATGCACACACGGGTGCTATTCATGACAACTTATAAAAAAATATATTTTATAAAACTAATATTATGAAGTTGGAAAGGGATGATATCACTCTTTATTCAGTTTAGCTAAGTACATGTGTTTTTCCATGAGCACCACTAGATTGTTTTCAATCTAGATAAGTATCTATTTATAGTGTACTTGAGTTCAAACTCATTCAGTACATATTTATTACACATGACTTGGATGACTATTGAACAAAAATGACATTCTTACATTTTATCTATATTGATAAAATTACAAGATCCCAATATTACCAAAGTTTATACTATAGATCAAAGATTCTTATAGACATTGCTAGCTCATTAGCGTATATTGATGAACAGACATGTATAATCCTATTAATGGCTTCCAAACAAGCATGTGAAGACCATTATTGATATTGATGGCCATTTAACTAGATTATTTATCACAATAAAGGTAATAATGATTATGATGATAATAATATCATAATAATGATAATAATAGTGATATCCTAATAATGATTATAATAGTGATGATGATACCAGCCATGGCTTATCAATAAACTCACAACAATAAATTCATCTTTATAAACTTATAGGCATCTATTAAAATTATCATATTTCATACTGGGATTTAATAATACTAATGGTGATGATTGATCACCATGAATCTCTTTGCATAATATTCAATTTTCTATAAACCCCTATTTACTAAAATATATTCATTACACTAAACATTAAATTTAATGATTATAATTTATTAATGATGATTGATGGCGATCATAATTTTTATATAGTATTATTTGAAACATTTTAAACTAATAACATGATATCCATCTTTGATGAGGATGATCTAAATTCATGGACACAACACAATTTTAGCTTTCTATGTTGAACTATAATTATCAAAATTTGGTTATTCTCAAGCATAATCCTTAAATACTTAAATATCAACATTCTAGTTTACCTATTATTTTGCGGACGCTTAATATTTGCAAGGGATTGCTCAATATATACGAATGGTAATACTTAACAACTGCGAGCAATGATGATGAATTAAAATGATAGAATTAAGACAAAAAAAAAACAAAAACACAATATTCTTAATAACAACTCGGAAACCAATTAAGATATATAATTATATTTTATTAACACTACTACTCTTTCTTTCCTTCTTTAAAGTCAAATCGACAATTAAATAAATGGCTTATTAATATAAAAATTTATATAAGTATAAGCAAATAAACTTAATATATAGGTTTGTCACTTTTCTTGATATCTCAAAATAAGCTGACTTAAATCAATATTAGAAAAAAAAAATACATATTCTATAAATGCTTATTTAAGACTTTTCTTACTCATCATATCATAAAATAAATTTCAGGTGAAACTTGTATATGTTATTTCATTTCCATTCAAATGTAATGCCCTACTTTTCAATTTACCATTTTAAACTAATCATATATAACCTATTCTTTGATGTGTTTGGATAAGCAGTTACACATTCACGCATTCGGTAATGTTAACATATATGTTTAAAATGTATACCCATAAATTACATATATAAAAAATATCTTTTTCTTTTGCAACCTTATAGCGAAAGAAAATAAAATACATATATTAATTTTTAATATGCAACAAGATGAAATAAAAATAAAAAACATTATAAATGCATATATCTATAGGTTGCTCATTATCATTAACATCTGAAGAACAATTAAAAAAAAAAACATTTCAACATTACAATATATAATAATAAAAAAAATAATAAAAAAAAATAATGAAAAATTTAAGTTTAAAGGTTTAAACTATGTTTGTGCTATGTTGTGAGATATTGCAAATAACTATAGATAAACAAGTCTTTAATGTTTCTGTATCAAAAAAGAAAATTGCTTTGACCAGTAAATTAAGGTTTACTTTTAATAAGTAAAAGAATAAAATCGGTTAAAGAAAGTTCATATTTACCCGTCTACTTTTTACTTCTTATTAATGTCCTGAGTTTGAATTTTCAGACTGCTTTTCTTTGCTCACCAACAACAACAACAACAAAAAAAAATTATTGCAGATACTTTTAAGATAATGCTGAATCAATTGACTTTGCTTGTTTCTTCAATTCCATTATTATTCACTGTTGATTGGCTTCCTTCTACCATTTAAAAAAAAGTTATTATAAGTACTTTGAATAAGTAGGTACCGGTGGATTTGCTTGTCTCTCTCCTTTAAAAAAAATAATTGCTGTTGACACTTTAGATGATTGAGGTAAATCAACAAAAATTTGATTTATGGCTTCAAACTTGGTTCTACATGGCTGTTATAGATTTTCTTTTCCTCCTATTTCCTCTTCTCCATTCATTCGAAGGTAATGAGCTTTTAATAAGCAGGAACTAGAAACAAAGCATTCCATATAGCTTGTGTGGTTGGCTTCAAAATCTATCATTTTGTTGGTTATTACTGGATACATGACTTCATAGACAGATCAGCGATTTTGACTCATTCTGTATTAACCAGGAAGCAGAAAAAATGGTTTAGCAATGCAGAGGCATAGTATTATGCATAACCAAATATGTTAATATCATTTTTATATAATTATTACTAACTTCTAAAAAAATTCAATCTTGTTCCATTTCTCTCCTCTTCTTTAATATTGCTGGAAATTGCTTTATATAAACGCACATTTCATTTGCTCTCTTTTTTTCAACTTTCAAAGAGTGAGAAAAAGAAAAAAAAAAAAACTACAGCGTTCGCTTACATTTCTGCTTAAGAATAATAACAAGGAAGGACCGACTGAGTTGAGTCTCAAAATAATAATAATAATCTGAGTGACTCTCTCTCTAAAAAAATTAATGACTAACTCATCATCTCTCTAAAGAAATTTAATACTAACTGATTAAAAAAAATTGTTTCAATCATTTATATCGCGAATTTCAATCAAAGAAAAAAAAAACATCTGGAAATCTTTATCTTAAAAAAAAAATCAAAGCTTCACAAGTTTGACGTCGGTCACAATCAATAAAGATTTAAAATTGATCGCTATCGTTATCTACATCAAAGCACCTCTTTTGTAAAAATAATCTTAAGATACAGATAACAACAAACCTGGAATCTATAGCCATCAGAAATAAGTGTAAAAGCATCTTTGTGTTTGTACAGATGTATTCATTGTTTCACACGTGTACATTTTTTATCTTCTAATCTAACAATCTTAATTGCCTTCTTTCACACTTTTCTGATTTACTCTATTTTAACAAAATGAAAGTTAAATAAATTTAACACATATTATTTAATAAAAAAAATATTATATAATAAATCACAAAAGGAACTGCTTATTCATAATAATAAATCTATACATATAAATCTCTGTATGTATAAAAGAATAAAAAAAAATTTTTTTTAAATAATTGAATACTATATATATATCTACATTTGCCTCACCCCCAAACAAAAAAAAATTTTGAATATAAAAAAATTGCTTAGATCATGAGTGCCATTGGTTTTAGGCTATGTACATTATATGTGCCTTTTACTCCTTCTGATGATTCTAGTACAAATGCATTTTCCCCTTTTCTTTCCTTGAGCATGAATGGCCCTTCATATATATTATAGAACTTTTTGAATGTATGCTTCTGCGGGTCGCTATTTTGCATTTGCTGATGGGAATTATTCCCAGGCCTACCTATGTTTGGTTTACTAGGTTTCATGGGATAGTGTCGGCCTAATTGGTTGTTTATAATCCTAATGGTGGAGATCTTATAACTATATCTCTCCTCCATCCTAGAATAACCTTTCATTTTCCTTTCTGCAACTCCCAGGGCATCCAATAGGTCTGCCACTCTCATTGGGGAGTGCACATCATCCACTATCATATATATATTCCCAGGCATTCCTATGTTTGGTTTGCCAGGTTTTGTGGAAAATTGTCTGCCTAACTGGTTTGTTCCCATTCTCATATTGGAGACTTTATAGCCATAGCTCTCCTCCTCTCTATGATAACTTTCAGCTATCCTTTTGGTAGCTCCCAATGTCTCAAACTTGTCTGCTACATTTACTGGGGCATATACATCAGCAGCTATCTTTAATTCTAAGAAACTAGCTTTACTGACTACATCTTTCCTGAGGTCAATTTGTTCCTGTACAGTGGCTACCTTTATTTCTAGGTTATGTATCTCACTGTATATATCCTCTTTGGGATTACATTGTTCTTGAACAGCAGCTACCTCATCATTTTCATATGGCTTGACTACAGTCACATAACTCTCTGGCACTATTTCTTGTTCTGGACTGGTCATCTTATTATCAGTTTCTTTACCTAAATCAGTTACTTGATCATTAATTTCTGGTGATGGTTGATCCATCTTATTGTCAAGTCCCTGAGACAGTCCTTTGATAGACTCATGCATTTTTTGGAAGTGCTGATCCAACTTCTGATTCATTTTTTTGAAGTGCTGATCTATTTTCTGATTCATTTGGTTCATGCCCTCTTTCATTTCCTTCATCTCTTGTGATTGATGATCAAATTTCTGATTTATCTCTTGTTTCATGCCCTCATTCATTTCCTTCAATTGTGCCATCACAATTTGTAACCACTCTGGAGGGCTTTGCTTCTCTACTTCCATTCCCTCAATAGTTAATTCTTTTTCTGGCTCCATCATAAATTTATAAAATATTTATATTACTTATTTCTGTTTGATTTAGTATATTCTGATTTATTCTGTTCTGATTTATTGTTCTGCTCCCTGATTTCCTATACATCCAGAGTCAAACACCTTTATCTATCCTCATATACCTTAAAATTTTCAACCACTCTTTCTCAGCCATAATTCTTCCCATCAATCTATCTATATCATTAGTGCCTTTAATTAACTTAACCTCCATCATCACTTTTTTTCCTTTACCTATATATGATTGATAAAGTATGAGGTCATAGTACTATTTAAAACATTTATTTAAGAAAAAGCTATCTCTGTATTAGTGTGTCCTTTTTATGCCATCATTTATCTAGTTTTTCATGCTTTTATAAAACTTAACTCTCTCTATGCCCTTTTTAATACACTAAGCAAAAAAGAAAAATTACTTATATAACATATGTGCTAGATTTATAACAGAGTTTATGTCTCAAGTCATTTATATACTCATCTATCCTTCTAGAGATCTGACAGATATTGACAGCCAAAAGAATGATTAGCAATTCACAATCATGAGATAGACAAAAGAATTCAATCACTGCACTTAAAGCACACAATGCTCCATGAACACTCAGATGATCACCCCAATTCAATCACTCTAAGCTACTACAACCCATAATAGTTTATTGCAAACATTGTTGCATTGCCCTGCTTACTTCCAAGTCTTAGGGGCTTTAATTCGTCAAATACTGCCTTGTTTATTTTTAAAGTCTTAGAAGCAACAATTATATATTAGTAAAACAAAATACTGCCTTGCTCTCTCTGGAGTCTTAGAGGTGAAATATTATGTATCAGAAAAATTATGCCTTGCTCTCTCTGGAGTCTTAGAGGCGAAATCATGGCAGGCCTACTGTTAACTGCTTCATGATAAAACAACTGATATTATAATCTGGGTTGGAGCAGTGAATGAGATAAATCAATCACCAGTGGCATGAATACATCACATTCTCAAGGCAATGACAAAAATTCTCCATCCATCATCACAACCGTAACACAACCAACCAAACTCCAACAATCAAATATCCAATCCAACCTCCAAAATCATAAATTTTCTATAACACAAACTTTTCAAATATGAACAAAATTATTATTCCACACTTCAAGGCTATTAATATTTCTATGCTTATTTAATTGATAAGCAAAATATATATAAAAAAAAACAGTGTTATTAACTTTAACACATTATAAGTTGTGATATCATTATATTTTAAAAATTGAAACTAAGCTCTATAATGACTGTATTCATTTATCATCATCAAAAATGCAATAACAGTAATCATCATCATCTAAACATCAGGCCAAAATATTTGTATACACTAATAATAAAAAAATTGCACAGAAAAAAAAATATTCTTTTTTTTTTTTTTTTAAACTATACATCTGTCATCACTATATACTACCCATCTCTCATGTATGTGGGGTATTTCAAGCCATTATTTGGCTTATTTCGAGCCCTAGTTGGTGCGCCATTTGTAACAATATTTATAAATTATACATCTGTCATCACTATATACTACCCATCTCTCATGTATGTGGGGTATTTCAAGCCATTATTTGGCTTATTTCGAGCCCTAGTTGGTGCGCCATTTGTAACAATATTTATAAATTATACATCTGTCATCACTATATACTATCCATCTCTCATGTATGTGGGGTATTTCAAGCCATTATTTGGCTTATTTCGAGCCCTAGTTGGTGCGCCATTTGTAACAATATTTATAAATTAATATAAATATGTATTTGTAATTATTAAATTAATATAAAAGATATGTATTTGTAACTATAATTTGTAACTATTTTAATATGTCACATTTGTAACCATAATAAATATTTAGATAGGGGAAATTATTAATTATTAGATATATGCCTATCCAATCTGTACCATTTGTAACTATATTAATTCATCATAGCATAGATAAAGAAATTATAGAATCACTGTGCCACTTGAAAATATCAGCATTAAAGATTCTTGGTATTTATTTATATATTGAGCAATCACTTGCAAATATTAAGCGTCCGCAAAATAATAGGTAAACTAGAATGTTGATATTTGGGTATTTAAGGATTATGCTTGAGAATAACCAAATTTTGATAATTATAGTTCAACATAGAAAGCTAAAATTGTGTTGTGTCCATGAATTTAGATCATCCTCATCAAAGATGGATATCATGTTATTAGTTAAAAATGTTTCAAATAATACTATATAAAAGTTATGATCACCATCAATCATCATTAATAAATTATAATCATTAAATTTAACGTTTAGCGTAATGAATATATTTTAGTAAATAGGGGTTTATAGAAAATTGAATATTATGCAAAGAGATTCATGGTGATCAATCATCACCATTAGTATTATTAAATCCCAGTATGAAATATGATAATTTTAATAGATGCCTATAAGTTTATAAAGATGAATTTATTGTTGTGAGTTTATTAATAAGCTATGGCTGATATCATCATCATCACTATTATAATCATTATTATGATATCACTATTATTATCATTATTATGATATTATTATCATCATCATCATTATTACCTTTATTGTGATAAATAATCTAGTTAAATGGCCATCAATATCAATAATGGTCTTCACATGCTTGTTTGGAAGCCATTAATAGGATTATACATGTCTGTTCATCAATATACGCTAATGAGCTAGCAATGTCTATAAGAATCTTTGATCTATAGTATAAACTTTGGTAATATTGGGATCTTGTAATTTTATCAATATAGATAAAATGTAAGAATGTCATTTTTGTTCAATAGTCATCCAAGTCATGTGTAATAAATATGTACTGAATGAGTTTGAACTCAAGTACACTATAAATAGATACTTATCTAGATTGAAAACAATCTAGTGGCGCTCATGGGAAAACGCATGTACTTAGCTAAACTGAATAAAGAGTGATATAATCCCTTTCCAACTTCATAATATTAGTTTTATAAAATATATTTTTTTATAAGTTGTCATAAATAGCACCCATGTGTGCATATGACCATGAATGGTCTTATATATTTGGAAAGAAGAATAGGAAGGATTCTTTGTTAGAAGAACCTAGTATTGGAGATAAGCATAAGGCACTCCAGGAATCTCACAGTGGTACTTTTATTCAGTTGCTATATTTAATATTATTTTTATTAGATGACAATGGCCAGTATGTTTTATTGTTCAGATGACTGCCCCAATATATAAATAAATACCAAGAATCTTTAATGCTGATATTTTCAAGTGGCACAGTGATTCTATAATTTCTTTATCTATGCTATGATGAATTAATATAGTTACAAATGGTACAGATTGGATAGGCATATATCTAATAATTAATAATTTCCCCTATCTAAATATTTATTATGGTTACAAATGTGACATATTAAAATAGTTACAAATTATAGTTACAAATACATATCTTTTATATTAATTTAATAATTACAAATACATATTTATATTAATTTAAAAAAAAATTGTTACAATATATATATATATATATATTATTATTCTTTTCTATTTTTTTTTTTTTTATTATGATGCACTTAAAAGTAATCTGTCTCTTTCTTTCATTTTCAATTTTTAATTTAATATTTTTCATTTAGTTCTTTAATAAAAATATAAGTAAAAAATATTGCTATTTCTATTATGTTATTAATATATAAAAATTAGTTATTCATATATCTAATATAAAATTTGCTTTATATTTATCTTTTTTAAAATATTTGTTTTAAATGTATATATATATATATATATATATATATATATATATACATATATACACTTATTGTATTATATATATATATATATATAATACAATAAGTGTCTGCTAATAAAAACATTGTAATAAACTGTAATTATATTCCAAATAATGGTAAATAACAAAATAAATTCCAATATAAACTTTAAACAATAGTAGTACTTTCACTTATATTCATAATCATTTTCAACTAAACTGACTTAATTCAAAATGGAGTAAAGCAGCATCAACCAGAAACCACATGTCGATTTACATATCTTATAGTTCACTAATTTTAATATTCACTAATTGTCTGTTTATTATTGTATTTTTATAGCATTTAATAAAATTGCCTATTTAATTTTTCTTTTTTCATTATTTCTTTCTTAATTTAAAATCTTAATTCTTTTTATATCAAAATCAAATTATATTTACAATTTTTATCATGATTATAACTGAATCATCTTTATTCTTTTTATCTTTTTGAATTATCTTCAAAACTTTTTTATATAACAACTTATGTTCTTTAACTTTTTTTTCAATAGTACATCTTGACTCCCCAATATATGAATCATTACATCCACAAAAAAAATTAATAAACTATATTATTTACTCCTTCTTTAGATAATTTATCCTTAGAATTATTAACCATCTTATTCAAATTATATGAACCATAAAATGAAATATTATATATTCCAGTATAAATCTTTTTCAAAAATTTAGCTTGGTTATTATTAGAAAAAGGTAATGAAATCTATTTTATATTATTAATAAACGTTTTAATAATATTCCTTTTAATTTGTTTATTAAATTGACAATTTGCCTGAGAAATTTTTTTTATATTATAACCAAAACTTAATAATTAATTTACACAAATCTCATATGAAAATTTACATAACATTATTTTTATGCAAAAAAGACTTAAAAGCAGCCATTTTATAATTATGCAGCATTTTAGAAAAAATATGAAATATAACCACTTCTTTGTATAGGCTAATTTATAAACAATGACATTATTGTTTCTTGAAGTAATCAAATCCAAATACTTTAAATTATTACATTTCTTTTTCATAGTCCATTTAAGATCTTTTAATTTATTAAATTCATTAAAAACTTGATCAGTTATTTTTGAAGAAGTACACAAAAATACATCATCCATATATTTTTTATATACTTCTATATTATGACAGTCCAGATTTTCTACCAAAAGAGGGGAAAACATCTAACTATGGTCAGACATAAAGTCTTCAGATAGGATGCCGTGAATAATGTGATGAAATTCCTACCGATGGTCATGCATATTTCTAATGGGCTAGATCTATGTTTACACATCAAATTCAGATACAATTTAAGCTAGTTCATTCATACCTCACCCTCCTTTCAGATTCCACCATACCTCAGAATTCAAACCCAGGGAGAATGTTGCACTTGGCTCTCTTCAGAGGTGAATTTACCTTAGATAAAAATTATACCTCTATATAAGTTCCAATTGAGTGGGGGACTCATCTAACCATATTATTATATTATGATATAACAGAAAGTATATGTGCAAATGGATAAATAACATTGACAAACTAGATACCATTTAATGATAATCAAATTAACAATGTTCATTGACCAACAAAATATAAATTCAAAAATTCTTTTAACAAAAAAAAATATGTATATACATGTTGGTGTCAAATATATATTTCTATAATATTAATGATTAAATTTTCTTATTACTCCAACCCTTCCCATGGTGGATATACATAAAGACACTACATATTTATAAAGTAGATAAGAGTAATGGAAAGAAAAGTATTAATTCATTGTTACAATGATTGTGAAGCTAGCTAACTATTTAACGATATTATAGAAAGGTGTGTGCAAAAGCTTTGTAGTCCAATACCAACTATAGAGGTTCTATTGTCTTTGAGGACTCCCTGCCAAGGTCCAAGTTTTCTATGGCTGATAGAAAAGAATGTTTATGCAGAATATTAGTCATTCATACTGAATAACACATGTAAACAATCATTAGTTAACAAAAAAAAATAAACAAACAATACATACTCTGTCCTGTAGTAAGTGCATGTTTTTAATATGGAATAATATCAAATAAAATCTTACCTTATGCCATGTTGTCATAAGGATAATGATAATACCCAATGTCAAATCACTACAGAGGGAAATATGACCTAAATTTTATTCAATTTTTTTTTTATCTAACTTAACAACCTTCCTCCCTGCACTTTCTTGATTTTAACTACAGTAGACTTTTCGAAGTTATAGAGATTTAGGTTTGCAAGTGCAGAAATAAAATAAACAAAAAAATACAGAAATTCTATAAATGCATATTTAATATAAAAAAGATTACATACCAAATCAAGGCTTTCAAGTTATCTTGCATAATGTTCATGAATTACACAACTAGTGCCACTCATAGATACAGTTCATTTCTGTTCCAGTCATCATTCTATGGCAAGACATGCATTATGTGCAGGGTCTCCTTGGTGACATATTTGGAATGTTATTTCCATCTTCTGTTGTTGTTTTCATTCTGTATCCATCTAGATGTTTAAGACTGGGAATTTGATATTTTAGCATGCATTATACAATTGAATATTAAATCATTACACTTCTTATGGTCAGGGCTGATAGCACCTCAGCTCTATGGTGATATTAAATTATCCAGAGTACATTGTTTTGCAGTCCATAAAAGATTAAAATTTTCTTAATTCACTGTTTGATATTTAATAATTTTTATAAGAAAAGAATTATTTCATAATTTATATATATATAATTATGCTGATGACATTCTATTTTGTTATTTTATCTGTATTCAAAGAATAGTGCAGTCCTTTTATTTTACATTTATTTAAATTAGTTCAATTATTTTATCCAACTGCACAAATCTATTAGAATTCTTTCTGTTTAAATATCAGCTATAATTTTTTGTAATTTGTGTTACAACATTCAAACAAATAATTTGGAATGTTCAAATAAGTCATCCATGTTCTCTTAGATTCAAACATTCAATCCTTTTGAAAATAGTAACAGATGATGGAAATGAACTGGATTTGTTTTTATACTGGACCTGTCTTCTATTGTTTAGTATACTTCTATTTTATTTTATTTTCCATTGCTGTGTGAACCATATAGTTGCATATATTATATTGACTGTAAGTAAAATAAAATTATGTAGTAGAATTATGCTTTCATGTTCCACTATTGATTACCTAGGGACTGGTTTGACATTAGGTCATTACTATGTTTACTGAGTCTAAGTCTTGTATAATGATGTACAATACATTAACATTGAATTCATTATTTATTTATATATATATATATATATTAGTACGATTTCTTTAACTACGGTTTTTATTTTTCCATTAATGAAGTGAAACTAATCTATCATGATATTCCTTTAATATAGTGAAAAAATAAGTGTTTGTTGCGTCTATATATATGTGTGTGGATTTATTGACTCCATAAAATGAAAATACATGCTCAACCACTTATTAGCTAAATTTATATTAGAAATGAGTTTGATTTGATGATGAGAGTGAACAAAGGTAGGATTGTAAACTACCCTTACAATATGGATGATGTATTATTTGACATTAATTTACTTAAATTACTCTCTTCATATTAAGACAAATAAAATTGCATAATTATGAAACCATTGGAAGTTCCATATTGTAAAACTACCATAAAATGAAGCAATAATATTATGTTCAATAAAATGTAAAGCATTCATCACAAAACAAAAAAGCTGATTATCTATTTATTTATCCAATAAAGCTTGCTGAATTATATTAATAGAACCAATCATATCAACAGAACAATAAATTTCAGAAACATCCAACAACATCAAAATATCATCACTATCAATATTAAAGTTTTTAATTTTTTCAACAAAGTCAAATGATGATACAACTTTATGTTTTCCAAAACCAAGGAAATTTTGTAAAAAGTCAGCAATAAATTTATTAGTCTTATATACAAATAAATTTCCAAAATACAAAATTATTGTAAGTGGATAACCACTTTCATTAAAAATGTTTATGAATATAACTGAAAGTACTACTACTATTGGCTAAAGTTTATATTGGAATTTATTTTATTTAAAATTATTTGGAATATAATTACATTACATATATATATAATATTATATATATATATTGTAACGATCGAAATGAAAGTGAAGATCGAATCTAATTGCAAACACAATATCTGCTCTACAAGGGCGCCATCTAAGCATTTGATCCTAGAAAAATTTATAGAGTAGGCAGATACGCGCTGTTAAGATTCCACTTTATTTAAATATTCCGATCGTTAGCCCAAGTCACTAGCTCAGCGGAGACGCAGAGATAAAAATCTATACATTTTATATCTTAACTATAAAAGAATAAAAGCCACTGCCAGAAATTAAAACATAAAAATATTTATTTACGCACATATAAAATAATATTTAAATTTTGAGGAATAAATTTAACGTTTATAATTTTATATTGATCTTTAATTCTAAATTTAAGTAGATAGCAAATAATGAGTTTACTATTTATTTAGAGGGTCGAGTATGAATGGACTACATAGGTCTATATTTGAAAAGAAAATATTCTTCCCTGATTTAACCTTAGGCAACAAATTTCGCAATCAACTGGCGCCAATCCATCCGATACATTCATGTATTCAATGTAGCATGATACGACAACACAAAATACTATATTGTCAGGAATGTACATCTGAACAATAAGTAGAAATAGAGAAGAGATTGACTCTCCACCAACAGGAATGTGACATCTGTTGGCAAGTAGATCAATAAACAAAAAACTCCATAGGAATGGACTGCGGTCTTCTGCTGACTTACAAACCCATCCATAGGCAAACAGAGGGTGTGTGGCGTATATCTATAATCCTGCCTGTAGCGGACCTCATACTACATCTACTAATTACACAAATATATCCAATCCATTGAACCAATTCAACTACGAAATGAATAACCTAAGATTACCCTCCCTTAATACAACTTTACAAAACTATATAGCCATTCACGCCTGACTTAATTTTAACATTTAAATACGTTCGCACAGATTTGTTTAAAAATGTTGGGTACAGATCGATTACATAGATTCCACGGTCAAAAACATTTCAAAATAAACATAAACAATCAAAATACAAAATTATTGATACCGACAATCGCAGAGGGAAACTTATAAGTAACCCAATAGTATTCACCATAAGATACTTGCGTTGTCACCAATAACTTAAAAGACATCCGAATAAATACATTTTAGATACTCACCGTAAGGTATCATTATTTATCGAATGTCTATATATTTTGATCAAATATGAAAAACAAAATATAATTAATCGCAAACGAATCCATGCAAGCGTCTATAAACAACTTAAATTTCATACATTTAACCAATCTTTACAATAAGAAAAAAAAAAAATTTGAAATGATGTTTATCAATCGGAAACATATAAAATTAAACATTATTAATTTGATTTAAAGACTTACAAAGGTCAGATAAGAGTCCGTTTTAACATTTCAGTTGGCTTGTTTATCAATTTGTAAAACTTGACGAAAGTTCTTGATTGATTTTAACAATTGTTCATTTCAGATAGCTTATGGTAGAAGAGTCCAAGTTTCTGCTTTTATTAATTCCCGCGATGCCTCCGTTGGAAGGGAATGTTCTGGAGATGGCAATAGCTGGTTCAAAGTATCACAGTCTTTTCATTTTTTTTTTTTTTAATAGAGAGTGTGGTATGTGCGTCATACCACATCTCTCAAACACAAATGCTGGAACTGTCCGAAAAAAACTGTATTTCCCTTTTTATATTATCCACAAGGATTCAATGAACAAAACGTCACTAGTCTATCACTTTCGTTAGGGTCCGAGCCAATTTCTGGTGTTTGCATTGGTCATTTAATTTCTTTGTATTCTCTTATCTGACCCTTTAATTTATTTTAAATGCCTCAAGGGCTAGCTTGTTTTCGAACAATCATTTAATTAATAAAACAATCATTTCCATTTTCTAAGATTATAGAAATCAACATTATTTCTATTTCCAAAAATATCAAATCTTTATATCTTTTACTTTTTTACAAAAAAAAATACTTTCAAATAAAACTATTTTTTTAAATTAGTTTTTAAAGTTGTCCATCATGCGATCTATATATACGTTAAACAGTTTTAAATTTCAGTTTTTAAGTTAAGTTTTCTTTCTTTTTAATAAATCAATTTTTATTTGTGATCTTTCATTTTAATTGTAAAATAATGTGATGGCATATTATATTCCATTACAATATATATATTATAATGAGCATGCTAATAGCTCTTAACAAGTTTTTGTGAATATCCCTATCCCTAGACCAGTTTCTAGCTTGGTTATCATCAGTGAGGTGCTAGAACATTCAGGTTTTAGATTTAAAAAGCCCCAGCACTTATCTAATAGTTATTTATTAAGTAGAAAATCTGAAATTTTCAGACATCCATATGTTTTCAAATTGAGCTATCTAACTTAAATAATCATATGGGACTGAACTAAGTTCAGATATCCACCGTATATTAATAGCTTTAGCAATATAAAATTGCCAAAGCCTCAAGGAAAAAACAATAATTGCAAGGAAATCAAGTCATATATCACATGATTTAAATTGATTAAGCTTGTACTGCAAATGTTATATAATGAGTATGCTAATAGCTCTTAATAAGATTTTCTGAATATTCCTATCCTCAGACCAGTTTCTAGCTCTGGCTGACATCAGTGAGGCACTAGGCCATTCAAGTATTAGATTTAAAAATATCAGGTAAACCCTAGCATTTATCTAATAATTACCTATTAAGTAGAAAATCCGACATTTTCAGACATACATATGTCTTCAAATCCAAATATATAACATAAATGGCTATATCAGACTGAACTAAGCTCAAATACTGCATATATTAATAGCTTTAGCAATATAAAACGGTCAAAGCCTCAAGAGTAAAACAATAATTGCAAGTAAATCAAGTCATATATCTTGTGACTTAATTTAATAAGCCTCACTGATGACTTCCAAAGCTAGAAACCCATAGGGATATTCAGAAAAGCTCACTAAGAACTATTAGGATGCTCATTATATAACATTTGTAGTACAAGCTTATTAAATTAAGTCATGTGATATGACTTGATTTCCTTGCAATTATTGTTTTGCTCTTTGGGCATTGGTGATTTTGTCTTGTTAAAGCTATTATTATGGTGTATCTGAACTTAGTCCAGTACCATATGGTTATTTAAGTTAGATAGCTGGATTTGAAAACATATGGATGTCTGAAAATTTCAACTTTTCTACTTAATAGGTAGTTATTAGATAAGTGCTAGGGCTTGACCTAATATTTTTAAATCTAATATCTTTATGTCCTAGTACAGGGGTGGGAAAATAGTGGCCCAAGGGCCACATGTGGCTCTCTAAAAATTTTTGTGATCCACCAAGACAATCAAAAAAATCTGCCTTGAACTGAGATTTCCTTCCCATGCATGACCAAAGATTCATCTCATATTTTCCATTAGGATGGCCACATCAATACACATGCACAGTGTAGATATGATGTGCAGTTCTTTTCCAGTTGACCTGGTTAATTTCAATTTTATCTTTGCATTAGCAAATATATGCATTTTCAACTTTAATGAAGCCATGAACCCTCCGAAAAAATGTAAAATAGATGATGAATGTCATATGTTTTATGAAGAATGGTCAAACAAATATCTCTTTGGTAATACAAGGAATAAAGCATTGTGTTTATTGGGTCATGAAAAAAAGTGCAACCCTCCATTAACCTTTGCTTCCACAAAGTGGTCCCTGAGCCAAAACAATTTTTCACCCCTGTCCTAGTGCCTCATTGATATCAGCCAAAGCTAGAAAATAGTCCGGGAATAGGGATATTCAGAAAAGCTTGTTAAGAGCTATTAGCATGCTCATTATATAACATCTGCAGTACAAATTTATTAAATTAAGTCACGTGATATATGACTTGATTTTGCAATGTACATATATATATATATATATATTAAAATTTACATTTGCAATAAAAATTTTGGACTAAAATAAATCATTTCTAGACATAATCAGGTTAAAACAAATTCTTCACTCTAAAATATCAGTTTTAATAAATAACTAGGATTTCACTAAAGATATGAGTAAATAAACAAGAATAATAATATGTATAAAAAATAGTAAGGGTATTAATTAATAATTATGGAAAAATAGTGTTTTCTCTATATAATAAAAAATATAAAAGAGAATATAGCTAATGAAAAAAACACACATTACATTTAATATCATGGGTATAGCAGCTGATTAAATGAAAAATAAATAAGATAAAAATAACTAATTAATGCAAGAGTTTCTATTGTTATCTTATATAATGAATTCTTTTATAGAAGGACAAAAATAGAGTTTTATTTCTCAGAAGTGAATAGAAGCAAATACTGAAAACAATGTTGAAATAAATGTATGTAGTAATAGGTCAATATTAAAGTAATAAAAAATAAGAGCTGTCAAATAACTGTGTTACATAATTATACAATATTTTAAAAGTGAAGTAAACGAGGAGATGCTTATGCTTTTTGCAATGTCTTTGTCATAGAAATACACAATATAACTATTTTTACAGAAGCTAGTCACAATCCAACAGTTCAGTATTTTATATGGTTACAAAATTATGTCTACATAATTTCACAGACATAAATTTTTATGTTGGAACATATGTGACTTATTGAATGTAGAAATAAATATTTTAATTATAATGTTCTGATGAGGAAAATGTTTATGATAGTCTTTATAAAAAAGCTAGAAAGAGATAATGAAAGTAAACAAACAAATCAACAGTGAAAGTTTTAAAAATAGCCATAGACTTTAATAAAATATACAAGCATTGATTCATGCATGGTTTAATTAATCAAAGATAATGATAGAGAGTATACCAAAATAATACACTCTTTATTAAAAACAGATTATAAAGTAATGCAAAAAAATTATGTGACACCAAAATATTTAATTCTAGATATTCCTGTACAAAAAGCCTTGTGATCTGCATTTCTAAAGATATTATAAAATCAAATGGCCCTTTAATCTTAGAATAGATATCTATGATAAATAACATTCTGTACATTAAAGAAAGCATAATACTTTAGAAGACAATATAAAAGTCACCATGAGTTGTTATTTTTTTGATATTTGATTAACAATAAAAAAATCCAAAGTTTTGTCATAGGCTAATATTGATATTATTACTATTAGTATGACTGCTTATAATAATAATAATATAAAAAATAATAGCAAAAATAGAAACAACAAATATTAGATTTTTATAAGTTAAAATAACAAGAATTATTTTGCTTTCCAATCTCTTATTGGAAAAGTGAATCTGATGAAATTGATATTTTTAAAAAAAATAATTATGAGAGTGGAGATAATTGATAGACTGTGATGAGGATGAAAATTTAGAGTTTAAGGTAAATATTAATCTATTAATCATTATTTTACCTGGGGGAATTTTATATATTTCTATAATATTTAGTATATAAAACTACATGTATAATTATTAACACATCTATATATCATATTCATAATCTGGTATTAAATAATTAAATAGAGGACAAGTAAAAGTTGAAATCTGTATAGTTCTATGATTTTTCTTTTAGATATTCTAACAATAGCTAATCTACTTAGCCATTCAAAATTGACCAATAAATGAATATCTAGATATTCTTATCTAAAGGATAAAAACAACAACAACAATCGATTAAATATTTTCACTGCCTGAAAATTTGCCTGGAAATTGGAAAATTTGGTGCTACTTTTTTATTCTTTGTTCCTTTGTGCATATGGCTGGAAAGGTTTTTGCTCTGCATTGGCTATTTATAGAAATGTTTAACTTTTATATGTAATATTTAAACTCTATTTTTTTATTCCTTGTACTATATGACATTATCCAAGTTCTCCAATTTATTCATAATCATGTGATTGAATAAAATTTTTAATCTTATTAATTTATTGATAATTATTATCAACTACATAACATTATTTTTTTTCTCATTATTTCTCCAATTTTCTTTATTTCTTCAGTAACTGTACAAGACCCATAAATTTCTCAAGCCAAATATCATTCCTCTCTGCATTAAATGTGACACTGAGATTCATGTTTAAGCAACCACATTTCCGTTCTTTATTGACACACACAGCAGTACTGACTCTAACCCTTTCTTTAAAAAAATCTAATTTCTTCTTTTTTCTCTTTTTTATTTATTTATATTTTTTCTTTATAGACTTAAGAAAAGTAGCTATGCTTGTTCATAATGTTATAGATGATAATTCTAAAATATAAATATATCTAATTTTAAACCTATTATGCTTAAAATAGAAAATGATAGAATAGTCTTACTGCCCAGTAGTAAAATTTTGAATATTTTTTTTGTTTTTTCCCTTTAACTAAAAATAAAGACATACCCACTTATTAACCAATATTAGATAGTCAGATGAGTTAGGTATGGGCTAACTTTCTGAAAAAAAATTAGAACTTACCTATCTGATATTCGGATATTTAATAAAAGAACAATGCAGAGAATTCAGACCATTCAATGAATTATGATAAAATGTGTGATATGATTAATAAAAAGAGATCATAAATGATATATATGGATGAGAAAACAAACAGGTGTTATTGACATCATTGGAAAAATTAAGATATTGAAGTAAAGCTGGGTTAGAGATGATAATATATTATTGAAATTGTAAACTGAATACCAAGAAATTGTAAAATACCCAGAAAATGACCACATGTGAGATGAATAGAAAGGTGTGATGGAATGATGTGAAGAGACTCTAGAAACAGAAGCAAGTGAATATAACTTTGAGAGATTTTGATCCTGAAGTGGACTGATAATAGCTGGATATGATGATGATCATGATATATACACAATGACGTATTTCCATCACAATTAATTAGTTTTAAGTCTAGAAACTATCAAGTTATCCAAAAACATAGTTTCTCAAAAAAAGCGCACATACTAATGATAATTATTTTTTTGAAATTAATAATCTGTTAGTAATCAGAATATTACATATAAATGTGTGTAAATAAATATAAATATAATAAGAACAAAACTTAAATGTATATATATATTATATATCGTTTTGTTTTATGTGTATTTGTAACAAATCAACTTTTTAAACATTGTTACAATAGTTAGCATTATTTGAAAGTATTTTTCTAGTGTGATCAAAAACGAGACCAGATTTTTTTTTAAAAAAATGCTTTTAAGCATTGAGGACCACTAGAGAGATTTTTCTTGACCTCTCCACTAAAATTTTACCATGTGGTCTTAAATCTGATTTAAACAGAATGAAAATGAAGAAATTTATGCATGATTGCATATTTATAATGACATATTTTATAAAATTTTAAGAAACATAAAAGCATATTGTCAGGACATGCTAGCAGCAATTGGCATTATCAATACACCTGATGAGATCCTAAGCAGCTGCTCTGCACAGTTTGCCATACGCACCAGACAAAGTCTAATGAAGAGAAATTTCTAGATTTCTGTTAATTTGTTAATATATATATTTCTAAGATTACATGAATTTACTTAAATATATATAATATTTCTCTCTCTCTATATATATATATATGTACTTAAGTACGTAAATATAAATTCGTATATTTATTTTTCTAAATACTGTACTGAAAAAATATTATATTAAATATACATCTTTTTATAGAAAGGCAGTGCCAACATTTTTAATAAATTCCATATCAAATACAATAATAAAGGTCCAGCGTTGTTAGCCGAGAAATCATCGCACCCACCTTGCAAGCAAGTAGTTGGTTGCAGACGGGTGTGGGTTCGCGTCCCGGCCGATGCTATGACATATGGGGGGAAAAATACAATAATAAAGATTGATTGCTAACGATAAATTACTACTTTTCACACTTTTAATATTATTAAAATTAATTTAGCATATAATAAAAATAAACAACTGAGCCATTACTGAGAGTTCAAAGTTCCGAGTGCCGGAAATGAAAAAAACAAAAATCGAAATCTATGGGTCTTGAACTTCAGAATCTGCTAATCCATTCCTGCGTTAAACAATGCAGAGCATGTTTATAAAATGAAGTAAGATTACACAATTAGCATATGGTACATGTAAATGGTTTGTATATAAATAATTAAATTGCATATAGATATGCAAGTCAGAAATTATTATTTTTAAAACCTTTTGTATTTTTGCTTCCTCCGCAAGTGTTGATTTAAGAAATATGTGGAAATTAGATCCCGTCGTATAAACTGCTGTTTGGGGTGGTGGGGTGGGGTGTCTTTACTTATTCTTCAGTTTGGAATAGATAGGTAGTCCTTTAATTATCAATACGAGATTGTTATCTAGCTTAACTAAGACATCCACCTTAAAATAATTTGAAAATTATTTAAAACTTTTTTATCTTTACCCCCGGGTTAAATCCAGATCATTCACGAGGCAGACTAACATTCAAATTAATCCACTACAAGATATTTATCACATATATGAAAAGATTTTGGCAACTAAATAAAAAAACAACACTCTTTTTTTTTCATATGTCATAGCAACCCACACCCGTCTGCAACCAACTACTTGCTTGCAAGGCAGGTGCGATGACCTCTCGGCTAACAACGCTTGACAAAAAACTCTTTGATCTCTTTTGAGTATAAAAAATTATTATTAAATGTAACATATTAAATACTTTAAATGTGAATACTTTCAGAATAAATTACTACATTTAAAAAAAAAAAAATGGTAAAATATGCAGTAACATTTTTTTTATCAAATATTCTTATAATTCCAAATTCTTTATAAGAAAAATTAGACTATTGATAATAGAAAAGATTAATGTAAAGATTATTGGCAGAATAATTTTAAACAAAAATATAAATACAATTTGCTCATCTTTATTATAACTTAAAGAAAAAAAAGTTTTTTTTTTTTTTTTGCATTGCTCTATATTAAAATGTTGAACAATTATTGCAAATAGATTTTAAATCAGCCTTTGATCTGGTTACCAGATTTTTTCTTAAAAATTCTGACAATTTGACAATGATGCTATCTCAATACAGCTTCCTATTTATGCCTATAAATATTGTTAATAAAATATACACATTTTTAGTTTTATTGTCTCAAGAAGTACTCCATAATGATCCATAATAGAAAGATTACTTCTACCTATTTACATAGAACTATTAATTTAAAAAATAAAACAAACTATGAAACTTCATAGTATAATATGTTTGAAATGTGAATTCTTAACTGGTAATACATTATCTTCATAGCTGTCAAATTCTAACTAATTTCCCCATTTAAAGACAAGAATAAACAATCCATAAACTTGACTTAAATTACAAAGTTGCATCCTAATATTATACATTTTTATCAGCATTTTTGGATACAGAATTTAATATAAATTATTTGCTGAGATTAAAAAAAAATTGACAAGTATAAAATGTGTTGTTTAACTATATAGCCAAGACAAAAATTTTTCATTGTAATCAAAATTGATGTACCAAATTATATATATACCATTTGTTTAACACTATAACAAGCAATATGTTTAAAACAACTTTTCTTTAGTACTTTTATAGAATATTTCATTCAGTACTTTCTTTGAAATTTTATGAAATTAATTTGATTTATTTGGAAATCTATGATAACAACCTTTATCTATCATATATTTCATCTTCAAGTAAATACTCTTTGCAACTTTTGTAAGCGTCATATTAAATGGGAGGAACTAAAATAAATTTGAAGCACTTTATAATTAAAGCTTTTATTATATTTTATTATGCAATGCTTTATGTGTCACATAATTGTTTGGATATAAGTTTATTTATATCTGATGCATCAGTGCTTCAAGAATTATTGCAGAAGTTATCAAATGAAAATAAGAAAACAGACACAAATATAAATTCTAAAAATTCAAAACAAATCTTCAGTTGGTTTTATCAGAAGAAAATAATAAAGATTGATAATCTTGAATTAGAAAAAGAGAATAACTTTACATACCTTCATAAGTTATTAATGTAGATGAAACCATAGTGGATAAAATAATTCATAACCTTAAACTTGGATAGAGTAATTTTGATAGAAATAACAACATTAAAAGTGAATATAACTTTGAAAGGGAAAATTTTAATAGGTGTGTTTATCAGTTTTTACTATAGATCTGAGACTTGGACACTTAACAAAATAGCAATATAAAGACTCCATTTAATAAATTCTGGAAATATGTATATTAGGAGTAACATATTGAAAACAAAATGCATGAAAAAAGAACAAATAGATATCACTGACATTATAGACACAAGTAAAAAATAGAAATGGAACTGAACAGGAGTTACAGCTTGAAGAGATGATAATAGATAGACAGATGAAGTTTTAAATAGAATTGCAAAAAATTGTAAAAAAAACTAGGAAAAAGTTCACATGTAAGTTATATGGAAATAAAACATTGTTTGCTGGTGTGCTATGATAGAAAGAAGCTAGGAATCAAAATAGTGAGTTAATCTTGGATAATTCATTATTGTGAAGTGAATCGATAATGTTGGAAAACATGAATGTAATTAAAATCAATCAAAAATGTATTTAAGATAATATACAATAGGTATATGTTTTTCTTCAAATATTCTAAGAGGTTTAGCATAGTCATAATGTTATGAATTTAAAAACTAAAGACTCCTGAATCAAAGCTCAATGCAAAATATATGGTGCTTGAAAATAATATGATAAACAAGAAACTAATATTTAATTACTGCTTTTTAAAATAAATATCTATAATATCTGGATGCTCTTTTAAGTGTATATATGTGAGTAAACTTTGTTATATAATACATAAATTTATATATATATATATATATATATATATATATATATATATATATATATATATATATATATATATTATAGCTTCATATTGAGTGGAGCTAAAATATTTGCTATATTTTATTCCAAGCCTTTCTCACATATGTTGTACATTGTATATATTATCTAATGTTTTTTAATACATGTTGATTATAATATAATATACATGTTTATTGATTAAAAGTGTATAGTATTTTTTAACACACACATATGTATTACCTGATGTGTTTTCATATATATATATATATATATATATATATATATATATATATATAGTATGCATATAGAAATTAAAATTATAATATAAACTATATTAAAAATAATATGATTATTAATAATATATTGAGGGGATACATTTGCATATATTTTATTGAGTGTGTTTTCACTTATTCAATCAAAGAAAAAATATAAATAAATAAAAAATACTGTACTGTATTATTATTATATGTTAAATAAAAAGAATAACAAATTGTCTAACTTTTGTCATCATTAAATATGCTTTGGGCATTTTTTTTTAATAATTTTGTTCTCTTAAAGTTATGTAATAATGGTTTTATTATTAAGAAACAATAATCTTTCTAATTGTTTTGTTGTTTTAAAATCATTATTAACTTTAAGATGTTTTTAAATTTTATAAAACATTGAGCATGATGTTTAAAAAAACATTCTATTATGAGAAATGCTGCCCATCAAATTTGGAAAAGATGATAAAGAATAAAATGTAACAACATAAACCAAATAAATTTTACTAATAGCCATAATTGCAAATGGCATTGCAAGGCAGATAAATGACTCCTGGCATATTATAAAATTTATTTACAAATTTTATTTTTTATTTTTTAATGTGGTTACATATGGCATTCTGAGATGAAAAAATAGTTGATTGCATATGGTAAAATGTATTAAGTGTATGGATTTTAATGCTTTTTTTGTTTATTTATTTACAATTCATTTGTTTATATATATATATATTTGGAGAGCATCATGTTTATTAATGCGGCATTGTTCATTTCTTCACTGAACTATATTTATTTAGAATCTGAAATATTAATTATTATTGACATATAGAAGAAGATTCAAACAAAACATAATGGCACCCCAACAATACCTGTATTAAACCACTAAACACCACATGATAACCATTCTTTATGTTTACATAATCTGATAACATAGAGGCAAAATCCTCACCACTCAGTGCAAACCAGAATAATTATGATTTATGCATAAAAACCTATCTAGTACCTGCTCATCTAATATCCCCAGACTAATTTCTAGGTTGTAGCTTTCATCAGTGTGGGCTTTCATCACTGTGGAGATTTAGATCTGAGAGCATTGCACCAAGATCTTAGAATTTAATGCAATCCTCCAGCAGCCATATTTTGCCTGTTTAGTCAACTGTAAAGTGTTGAGACCAAAATGTCTAAAAAAGTAAAAGATAGCTAGCTGCTGGAGAGTTGCATTGGATTTTAAAATATCAGTGCTTTCAGATTCAAGGGTCCTCAGTGATGAAAGCCAAAAGCTAGAAACTAGTCTGGGGATATTGGATGAGTAGGCTCTAGACAGGGTTCTTATGGACATCTCTTCTAGCATTTGCACTTAGTGGCATTACTGTATGGGGAGTTTTGCATCTGTGTCAACAATACCTGATAAAAATCAAAAAATTTCTTGGAAACTTAAAATAACATCTTAAACTCAAACTTCAAATTATGAGTATGACTGTTGATGCATTAACCACTAGACTTAATTAAATTAAATTAATTAAAATATAATGAGTAAACAATATATACAATAATTTGAAATAGTCTGATTTTAAATTTTGTTTATTCTCTACTATTAATAGAGGAAGCTAAAAAATACTGTATTCATCTTGTTTTTCTGCTGACATTCAACTTGTTGTCATTGTTTGAAAAATTTAAAGATTATTTTAGAAGAAAATTATTTTACCTAAAATGGCAAAAAAGTTTAAAAGCTGTTTTGATTATTTTCAAATGTCAAGAACTTTTTTAAGTATGCTTCTAATAAGATAATGTAGAATTGTTATTGACAGTGTGAAGTAACATACAATTAGTTCAGTAACTTTAAATATATAATATAAGAATTAAACTGCATTTATATTTATACTAAATATGTTATACTCATAATATTATAAAAAAATCAAATGCAACAGCTATATAAATTTATATGTTAATAATAATTACTCATAAAAAGCCTTTTTGACTCATAATTTTATCCTCTTTTCAAATATTAAGCATCTATTTTAACTTTAACCAATTATTGCTTATTGAACACCATTTAGTGCACTATAATAGAACTAAAATAATAACAATAACAAAATAAAACAACAGTAAAACAGAAGAAAACATTTTCATATAGAGATTCAATATAACTGCAAAGAATTGACTATATAACATAAAATACAGCCTAAATAACATATACATTATACAACTTTTTATATACTGCCTTATATAATTGTCCATTCACTTTTAATTCCCCAGTTGTTAACTAAATTTGCTGAAGCTTTATAAATATCCATACAATTATTTAAGTTATTCTTTATATAAAATATTTCATATATTTATCTTCTTTTTGAATCTTGAATGTAATTTAAAAGTTTAACATTTTTGTAGCATCTATTTTATGTCCACATGTTAAGTAGTGAATATATAAAGCAGATTTATTATTTCACCTACTAATTGCATTGTGATGTTCTTTGGTGCCATCTCTAACTGTTTTTTTATATGATTGTAAGAAATCATATAACAATGGTTAATATTAATTTCATATACCACTCCTTTTTTTTTGCATTTTATATTATCTCTTAATTTATAATTATTTATTAATTTATCCAGATTCTTACAATTTGTCCATCCAATATTTATATGCTTATTAATATAATTTTTATTTTTTATTAATGTATTATAAATTTTGGAATAATATGAGAATTTAATCAATTTCTTATTTAATCTATTATTACTATCCTCATTATAATCATTTTGCATAGAAATGTTATTATTTAATGTATACTTTTTTAGAATTATAAAGTATATTTTTAATAGTTTTAGGATTATATCCATAATCTTTATATAATTTAATAAATTGATTCATTTGTAAATCAACTACATTTCTATCTGTATTATATTTATCATTTCTATATTTTTTAATGATTTTCATCTTTTGTATTCATGCTTGTTGTGAAACAAAAGATGATAGTTATTAAAAATTTTAAATATAGAAATAATAAATATAATACAGATAGAAATGTAGCTGATTTACAAAAGAATCAATTTATTAAATTATAAAAAGATTATGGATACAATCCTAAAACTATTAAAATTATACTTTTTAATTCTAAAAAAAATATACATTTCTATATGAAATGATTATAATGATGAGGATAACAATAGTTTAAATAAGAAATGGATCAACTTCTCATATCATTCCAAAATTTATAATACACTAATACAAAAAACAAAAATTATATTAATAAGCATATAAATATTGGGTGGACAAATAGTAAAAATCTGGATATATTAATAGATAATTATAAATTAAGAGATAATATAAAATACAAAAAAAAAAAGGAGTCGTATATAAAAATAGTGACAATCGCTATATGATTATTACAATCATACAGTAAAACAGGTAAAATGCAAAGAACATAATAATACAATTACAAGTGATATAATAAATCTGCTTTATATATTTACTACTTAACACTTGGACATAAAATAGATGCTACAAAAATGTTAAACCTTTAAATTACATTAAAGATTCAAAAACAAGACAAATATACAAAACATTTTATATTAAGAATAACTTAAAAATTGTATGAATATTCATAAAACTACAATAAATTTAGTTAATAACTGATCAATTAAAAGTGAATGAAAAATTATATAAGGTACTATATATAATGTTGTATAATGAATGCATTATTTATGCTGTATTTTGTTGTGTTATATATTCGACTCTATATTCAATCTCTATATGGACAAAATGTATTCTATTTTACTGATGTTTTATTATGTTAATGTTGTTGGTGTTATATCTGCCAAATTGGTTAATGTTACACATTGAAAAGCACAAAACCATGTGCCAAAAAGATTTTTTATGTATAATTATTATTAATATATATATATATAGCTATTGTATATATACATTTTTTATTATTTATTATAATTTATGTAAAAGAACAGCATAATGAAGTTCATTAATTTTCATTTTTGTTGATTATAATCATAAAATATTCATGAATTAATTTTTATGAAAAAATTTTGATAGATAAATGTGTTTATTATTATCAGGGCTGGTCACCCTTAGATTATATCATTCTTATTTTTTAAATCTAAATTTAGATGAATGAAATTTCAGTGATATCACGATTTAAAAGTTTTTATTTATTCCATATTATAATTGTGAATATAAAAGTAAATAAAACATAAAATGTTTAGATTAGAACCAATAAGTCTCGAATCATTGTTAAAAAAACATTTAAATTTTTATTGATTCACTACTCATTAGCTTGCAAACAAGTTATTTCAATTTTATATTTTCTTTCAACAAAAAGCATGATCTAACTAATAATAAATTTACATTACTTTTAATGATTAATTATACAACTATAAGTATATGCAATATTTATTTTGTTACATTTTAAAATTATGATTTAATAACCAAAAGGAAAAAATGATATTTTTGTGAGCCCAAAATGTTATAATTATTACTACCTCCATTGTTAATTTTCTCCTTATCAAAACTATACTCATGTAACAAGTATATATAATAATATTTCTGCAGTGACTAAATCTGTGTATGTAAACATCATAAGAATCTTTCGCAAAGCAATTTTTAAGTCTTAATATACTTGCAAATAATATTCTGACTTAACAGTTTACTAAGAGCTGAAAAACAAATTCACTTCTGTTTGGTCATTAATAACTTAGCAGAAAAATCATTAACATTTCAGACAGTATATTCTCAAACTATATATTTAATATCTGTTATTTATTTACAGTGGTTTTCTTTCCCATATGTCAAAGCATCGGCCGGGAAGCGAACTCGGGACAACGGCTTGTAAGGCAGCTGTGCTAACCACTCGGCCACCAACGTTTATTAAAATTATTAGAACATTTATACCAATTATTTTATAAGTTTTATATTTTTCTGGAAGCGCTTATTAACAATTATCATTTTTCAGTAAACATATAAAACATTTTTAATCATTTTTTATTATGTTAGAAATTACTACATACAAACCAATAGAGATATTGTTTTTCTGAAGGTTTGTGATGATGGTGTTCTAGCTGTATTTTTATATTGGACTATTTCCATCATCTAATATGTGTGTTGAATGTCTTTAGAAAAGTTTAATTTTTAGTTAAATATTCCAAATGCATTCAACTGTTAGTAATATCACAGCAAACAGGTTAGTATATGCACCAACTGTTAGTAATATCACAGCAAACAAATGTTAATAATATCACAGCAAACAGGTTAGTATATGCACTAACTGTTAGTAATATCACAGCAAACAGGTTAGTATATGCACAACGTTTCGAGAGGTATTTTTCTCCCCTCTTCTTCAGGTGTTGCTGGCCTGACCAGTGACAGTACTAGCATGGGATTCGAACCTGGGTCCTTAGATTCTTGATTATTGAAATTTAAGGTAACGCTCTAACCAACTGAGCCATCCTGCCAAAGGCAACAGTATGTAGTAATTTCATATACTTATTTATGAGGTTCCTCCTGATTTCTTCACTTTTTCCTCAGAGCAAAGTTGATTAGTGATTTCCATACATTATGTATAGTCACACTAGGTTGGCTTATGGAATTTTTTGCCATTGTCATGTGAGCTGCTCAAAAACAAATCATAAAATGCCAGATTGTTTAGACAACTTTGTAATGAAAATATAAAAATAATCAATGTTGCTTTATACAGGAATTCATTGGCTATCAAAAAATGACAGTTTGAATCAGTTTTATAAATTCTTCAGGTCAGTGCTAAAGTGCCTAGAAAACAAAGTTGATACTTTATGAGCTAAATTGGTTGGTTTTGAAAATGACATATCTTATTTGATAGACTTATTAAATAACTTTAATAAAACAAATCTAGAGCTACAAGGTAATATTTTTACATTTATAGAAAATTTCTATACAAACAAAATTTACAATGAGAATTCAGCCAGTTTTCAATTATATCAACACTAAAAAACATAATTAATGCCTACTTAGCTATTGATAGCACTCATGAGTCTTTCCTTCTGATTTCAATGAATGATTTAATAGTATTTTTAAAATGAAAATACCTGATTGGGTTTTACATCCTTTTTCACGAACAAGCACACAAAAATCTACAAATTGCTAGAAAAGTAATAGAAATAAAAACAGATCAGGAAGTGAAGTTTAAATTCATTGTTAGTTACCAACAATTCTAGCTTCAGAAGCATATACTTAAGTAAAAAAGGTTTTAATTGTATAACAATTAAATTACAATTTTATTAATCACAATTTATGTAAGCACAATTTTATGAATAAAGAAAAGGCTGCAAATTGCTAATCATTCACAGTGATAAATTAATGCTGTTGACAAAATCAGAGATGAACATTAATAAATTGATAACAATGCAGCATGTGCATTTCTATTTTAATATTATCCTTCATTAACTTAATTTTCTGTGTGTAATGTGAATGTTTTAGGAATGTTTTTAAAAAATAATTTTATAAGCTCAAGCTTCAAAATGTCTTACATGTACAATATTTTTCATTACTATGTTACAATCATCACTGTCATCCATTATCAATCCACTGCAGAATAAAGGTTTCTCCAAGTTCATTTTATCTTTTCTGATTTTTAGCCTCTCTTTTAAATATCATCCCTGAAAACTTTCTTATTTCATCCATCCACCTTACAAGTGAATTTTTTTCCATTTTACAATCTTCCAAAATCCAGTTTAAGATTTTGGTTGTCCATCTATTATCTCTTCTAGCAATATGTCAAGTTCAACTCCACTTCAGTCTTTTAATTTTTTCAATGATGTCTATAACACCTGTTAGTTTTCTTACACATGTATTGAATTTTGGATCTTTTCATTTTACATCTAAAATGCATCTCTCCATACTTCTTTGAATGGTGTGAAATCTCTATGCTGCTCTTCTATTAAGTGACCAAGTCTCAGATCCATAAATAAGAACTGGTAAAACATATTTATTAAAAACCTTCCTTTTCAAACACATAAATATATTTTCTTTTAATATTAAGTTATTTCTACAAAAAGTACTCCAACCAAGTTCAACGGTATGATTAATTTCATCCATTATGTTTCCATCTGTAGTAATAATCTGACCAAGATATTTCTAGTTGTTAATATCTTCAGACTAAATCATTAGATCATTAAGGTATAGAATCAGGATATTGTCATATTTTGAAGAATATTTATAAAAATGCAACAGCAACAATTAGATTACATAATGATATTAAAAAGGTTAACATTGAGAAAGGTGCAAGATAGAATGACTACATATCTCCAAAACATTTTAGAGTAGTGCTGCAAGAAGTATTTTATAGGTTAAAATGGGAGGCTAAATGAGTAAAAGTAAATGGAGATTATTTAAGACATTTAGATTTTGCAGATGATGTAGTTGTTTTTGCAAATAATGCTTTAGAGATTCAGATATATTGCAAGAGTTGTCAGTTGAAAGTAAGAAAGTAGAACTAAATGTAAATGTTAAAAAGAATAAAATAATGTTCAATGGATTTTCTTAAAAGATGAGCTCTCTTCAACCATCTGATAATAACAAAATCACATACTATCTACCTGCGATAAAGTTTACCAAAAAATTTATATTAACAGTAAACTCCCTGTGCAATAAACTACTTTGAAATAAAAAAATGGTAGCCATCTCAATGAAGCAATTAAGCCAACCCACAAAACTAAATGGGCTTGGACTACATACAATTCCAACTTTTTATACACAAAAAATAATAAACCTGCTGATTACAACATTTACAAAGTTTCCAAATATTCAAAAAAAATAATAGATATAATACCTATTGACCAACCACCTCCCAAAGACAACTATATAGCCACACTGTTAGATGGCATAAAAAATCAAAGGGACAAAATAACCCTGAATAACCCAATTAAATACACATACTGGTACATACATAGCCTAATAGAGCAGACATGACAAGATATCAACAATAAAATGGGCCTTGAAATAAATAATGCACAGCTCCTAAAAAATATAAAAAATAGTACCTGGAACCTAAATTCTTTGACTTCATAATCAAAATAAATCTGAATGTCTTGTCTACATCACACTTCATTCATTTTAAAAGGTTCTTTATGAAAATAGACCCACTGTGCAGGTTGTGCCAAGGAGAAGAAAAAAAACACAACATCACTTTCTAAACCATTGTCTGGGATGGAAAGACTAAGACAAATAATGATAAATAACTACTGTCAAAAAGACACACAATGGCAAAAATTCTCCAGGTATACAAAAACAATGCAACCCCAACAATAAGAGCAGAAATATTTAGCTTGTATGCATATTGGTACACCAGATGTAAATTCAATTTTGACTACAATGCAAAACAAAACCTCAACACATTCCACCAAAAGCTAAAAGAAATAAAAGAAAGGAATAATATGCTAGTACCAGCAAATATTTTTGCTGCAACTTGGTCACTATTTAAACTAAAATCAGCACTATAGTTGAAAAACCGGAAAAGAGATACAGAATAACACAGCTAAAAAAAGAACACAATACAAATGAGCAGGACACACATGATGGGGTCCATCAACATAATGTATAAAAAAATTAGACAAGCTGTATTTAGGCAACTTTCAATGCCTTAAGAGTAGCAAGAACACAACATAAAAAACTCAAGAGAAACCTTCTGTTTCTCTCCTATATATCTGTAAACAATCTTATACCCAGCAGAACTGTTTAGACATAGGAACAGATTTATGCTTACTATGTAAGCACAATCTTACTGATGTAATCATTGGTTTTTAATCAATAAAGTATGCTTTGAAACATAAATAGGTAGAAATATAGATACATTAAAAAATGTAAATTTTGTCACTGTGTCTTTATGGGGGCACTGAGTAATTTTTCTCCTTAAAAGGGGGTCAGTAAGGGAGACTCTTATTATAAAGTAATTTTAATAGTCATTTAAAATGTATTGTAAGAAATAAGTCTAATTTGCTCCTACCAATAATTAGCTTTTGTTATAAATCCAACATAACTGCTTTATTATAAAATTAATAATGAAGAGAGTAAAGGAAATTGAGATATTTCCCAAAATACTATATTTACAAATATCTTCTATAAGTGCAAACATTATACATAGAGAGGTTTAATTAACTATTTATATCTAATATCAAAATCCAATAGCACATCATAATTTATTAAAACACACACATTTGCAAACTGTGAATATGTACAATATATATACATCGTTGTATACACAGACATATTTATTTTTACCTACATTTATTTTTTATACAAAAGGCAAAAAAAAAAAAACGACCACACCTTTTCATAAAGAGAACTTCTTATCTACTTAATCACAAACTGACAAAATTCAAAAATTAAACAATTGATCTTCTATTTAAGATAAGCCTGAAATAATGTTTTACATAAATAAATATCAAAAATATATGCATATAAAAATAAACGATTTCACATTAAAATTCTGTATTGCATTTAAGAATAAAAGTAATTGAAAGATTTGAATTTAATTATGCAAACAAAAAAAAAAAGGTTCATCTTTTTATCAGACTTCAGATATGACAGCTAATAAAAATAATATGTCATAAGTTCTTTCAAAAGATTTTAATAGAATTTGAAAAATTAATTTTGGATTTACATGATAAGCCTGTGTACCTTTTTAGTCTGAGCATGCTCAGTATAAATTTCCTGGGGTGGTGACCAAAGATTTCTACTCCAGTGAGCACATATGGTTCAGCCATAAGATTGTGAAAAGGATAGGATAAAATCAATATTATTACCATGAAATCATTCTGCTTTACATAAAATTAAGGCAGAAGCTAAAGGTTAAAATTAGGAACTTTATATAGATCTCATGCAAAAAAAGTTATCAGATTTATTTTTATGTTTTCATATTATAAATCAGAGGTTGGAAACCTATTCTATATTATGTTAAAGGTCATATTTTATATTTAATTTTCAAAATCTGTACCATATATATATAACTTGTAATATATATTTATACAAATAGGTGTGATCATGTTAATATATATGACTACATACACATTTAAGGTAAAATAATGATATAACAGTATATACATAGATTATGTTCTAAAAAATAACCTATTACATATAATATAGGATAAAATATTAAATACAAATATGATAATAGTTTGTTACTACTTTGATTAAACTGCAAATTGTATTAATAAAAATGTGTATACATGAGCATTTACTTAATTATTATTGGCTAGCACAAATAAAAATTTAATTTAAATTGAAACTTTTTCTGAAAAATTTTTCATTAAAGATAACTATAGTTGCTTTCTAGCTAAGATTTGCAATCTAGAAATAATTATTTTTGTTTTATGAAGATACAAATTTTAAAATAGAGAACACTAAGATGTAAAATATTCTATACATTTATCATTTAATTAACGACTCACTTTTATATTTCAAACATATGATATAGACATTGATAAAATAATAATATGACGAAGGTTTGCAAGATAAAGCACTTATAAAATAAACTAATAAATAAAAGCAAAGAATGAGGCACTTAAAAAAACTATGAATGGTTAATTGAGATGTTTGGTTGAAATGCATTATGGAAGACAATGATACTGAATTTTCTCTACTATAAATAGTCATAAATTTAAAATATAAAAGCAATTATAAATAAAAGTAGGTCAAAAAGTTGGAAAGTAAAAAAAATTCAGAGTATAAAAAAGCTGTGAATAAATTTACATATTGCTTAGAAAATTAATCTGCAATTGAGAAGTCAAAAAAGAAATTAAAGAGGCAGATAAAAAAAATTGTATTTGTATTAAATTTAATTCAAGTCAGAACTGGAAAACACTGATAATTATTTGTGGTCTGTCTAAAACTAAAACTATTTTAATTTTTAAATGCAATTATATGTTGAACTAGATCTATAATCGAATAAAATTCTTAAAAGTTTTAGAAAAATTCAAATTTGATATTTTTCCAAGTACATTTGATAGTTTTCTCTAGGTGTTCCTGACCTGACATTCACAGTCTTGTGTGGGAATTGAACCACAATTTTTAGATCCATGTATATTTAATTTAATGTGAAGCTCTGATCAATTATGCAAATAACCAAAATTCAATCATCATTAATCTGTTTTATTGTCAATCATCAAACCTGCAATGCAGAAACCCACTTAAAATTATATTCTACACTAACCTGTGTATTATTATTAGCAGTTGAATATATTTGGATAAGTACAAAGAATGTTTGAATTTTTCTAAAAATATTTAACAATTCATCTAGAATCGAATCCATCATATAATTACAAATAAAATCCAATCATTACAAATCTTCAAATAAGCATATAAAGCATTATAATTTTAATATTAGAACCAATAAGAACATAAGAAAACATAAGTAAACTGCTAGATATTGTTCTTGAAAGGGATTTGGTGATTTGCAGTACAGAATCTTGTAACATGGTTTGTATTGTGAGTCTGATACTAATGTAACCTTAAGAGGGAAAGCCTAAGAATGGAGTGAATTTTCCTGGAAAACTTGAGAACATGATTTTTTTATAAATAGACTCCATACAGCAGTTTTTTGGGATTAAACTGATGTTTGTAGGCTGCTGTGTAGTCCTTCAAAATGGTTTGTAATATGGAAAGTTGTTTCTGAGAAGGCAGGAAGATAGTCATGTCACCCATGTAGACTATGCAGGAATTGTATGTCTGGCAGTGTAGAATCTGGAGTCTGGTAAGTTTATTCTGTATATGTTGGAAGAACAGATTTATGTAGAGTGTAAACTATCATTCAGAGTAATGGGTAATTCACGATTCAGAAAAAAGTTGATTATTAGGTATAACAGAGAAGACATGATGGAGGTTTGAATAAGTAGGTTAATTGAGATGGAATAAAAGTTGCTTGTATGTCAAACTAGACTGTTATGGAACTGTGTTTTTTTTTATTTTTTTGAACTGAGCTTAAAATTGTCATAAACATGAATGCTTTTTGCTGGTGGAAAAGCCTTTTTTCATAAACTGTAGATGCAATAATAGTGGAAGAATGTGTGGCTCAATTTGGCCCTTGATTACATTTTCCAGACATTTTAATGGTTAGTAGGCCCATGGAGAAAGACCAGAGGTTGGTTAGATTAGATGTAGCCTCCGGTTATTTAAATGAAAAACACTATGGCAATTGGATACAAACCTTTACACTATATACCCTTTGGGATAAAAAATTGGCTAGATCATGAATGTACAGCATAATGAAAGAATCATCATCATCATCATCATCATTATTATTTTTATTATTATTATTATTATTATTATTATTATTATTATTATTATGTTGATGATGATGATAATGTTTCAACAACACTCTTTATCAATCTTTTGCATTACATAGAATTACATAATTTTGATTGCAAGTGTTATAGATGCTCATGTTGTATAGGTTTTCTATGAGTTGATTTTAAGAGAACATTAATCAGGTTGCAAGGCATGTTTTTTTACAAACACTGCTACTAGTTTTGAAAACAGAGATGGTTGTAAAGTTTAATCATTAAAGTCTTTTAAAAAACAGTTCAATATAAAACATAATTTTATACATAGATAGATATGGCTTAAGATTCTAAAATCTGGCCCATATTGAAAGTTATATACAGTCACTAAATCTCGATTACTGTTGTTGTATTTATTAATCTGGCAGTACAATAGGAAGGTAACTTATTATCTATGTGATATGAAATCAAACTATGGGTGCTGTATAAAAAATAAAGTTAATTCAGAGTAGAACTACATATAGTTGATGATAGATGGGGAATAAATTTTGCAGACTGGTGTTGGATGGTCTTGAAATCAGTTAGTGTATATGTGCTGTGTTGAGGGTAACAGATGACCCCACTGAGGGCTATTAAATGTGGATACTGTTGGACCATGACTTTTTATAGAATAGATTATTGTTTCAGTAGTAACTAGATGACAGCAAATATATCTGGGAGTAAAGTATTGTTATCTTCCACCTTGATTTTTTGGAACTTAAATGTAACTGGATGTCTTCTGCTTTTGTTTCCAATGGTGAAGATGCAGTGAGTGCATCAGATGACATCTATGATGAAGAATGTTGCAAGTGCTGTGAGAGAGGGAGATGTCATCTATATTTATTTTGGATGATAGTCTTGATTTGATTGAGGGCTTGACATTGTTGAAAGAGATGTTGTTGAGTTTCCTCTACCACATAACATAAAGTACAGAATGAATTTCCATTTTTGTATAAATAGTGATACCTGAAAAAGTGAGATGCCAGTAATGCATGTTGATTGATATGAATCAGAAAATTAAAAAATGTAGGCTCCAGGGACCATCTTTAAAAGGAGCAGAATAGTTGGCAATTATTGATATCAAGCTTAAGAGAAGAAAAATCTTTGTTGACTTCTGGATATAGTATGGCATATATTTTCCAGTGTGTGCATTTAAATGCAAATAGAATTATTTGATAAAGTGTGATGAGAAATGAAGCTGAGAGAGGGTGAAATCAATCAGTTGGGATTTCTAGTAGCAGTAATCAGAGCCTTGGCAAATTTTGCGCAATTGATGCTATTGAATTTATGGCTTTTTAAATGCAAAACACTTGGATACTGTGGAGACCCAGATCATTATCAATGGGTGGGCAACAAAGATCTCTTGGCTGAAACTGAAAATATCTTCCTGCCCCATAGTAATTTGTTGTAGGGGGGAGAAATGACAGAAATAAAGAATTTTGAAAATTTAACAATAGGCAAAAAATATGTAATTTTAATCATTATGACTATAATAAATAGGTGAATTTTAGCATAAAAGGAGAGATATTTTTTGGATAGAGAATTAATGATCTGTGTGGCATTATCTTGAAGCTGTTTTGTAAGGTGTTCTTCATCACAAATGAGCCTATGTAAAATGGAAACCCTATGAAATGGGGTGTTTCCCCCTGGCATATTTGATTGCATAGCAACCATCCTTTTGTTTTTCTCATGTTAAATCTAAATTTATAGATGGAGATATATTTATTGAGGATGGTTTATAATATGGGGAGATGTTTACAAGAGATAGGAAGCCAGTGACATTATTTATACATCTTATGTATGGGATGTGTTGGTATGTATAATTTGGATGCCTGAAAATGTTTTTTGTATATACTTTAAGAGGTGATTTATGTAGAAAATAAAAAGGAGTGCACTAAAATATTAGCTTTGGAGATGGATTGCATAGGGATAAATGATAGTCACTTTTTTTCCTTGAAAATGATATGCATCTTTCTGCTCTAACTTAATTTGGTAATTAAGTACAGCAGAGAACTTGGAATTATAGTGTTAACTAGCATATCAATCAGAATGGAAATGGAGACAATCATATGCAGACTATACCTGGGTAAACTGCAAATGGCACATATTTTTTAGTCTTAGTTAAGTTTAAGACCACTTAAAACTTCAGAGTATCCTATATGGCATAAGAGCATTTTTTCAACTGCATATTGAAGATTAGAGGAAGCATGTGTGGTTCTAGATGATCCTTTACAACTTTTTCCAGTATCTAAATTCCAATAAACCCATGGAAATTGGACACAGGTTGGAAAGTGTAGAGGATTAAATCTGTTTTTTAATAAATGGTGCAGTTGAGATTGAATATAGACTTTTGATCTTATATATCTTTCAGAATAGATAATTTTCCAGGTCATTGAGTTAATTTCCAGGCCACTGAGGTATATTGCAGTAAAGGGTCTAAGATGGGCAAAAACTTAAGCAGGCATGCCATTGGAACCTGAGTGACAAGTGTTATTTACAGTGGTGAGCTTATAGCAAATTGTACGGTTTGGAATGGGGTATCAGTATTGGAGTGATCAAATAAGTCTGAAGGTGGTGTGAATGCTTTGTACCTTTGTAATCTCTGCTTGAAATGTTGGTATATAAAACTAATCATATTACAGCTTACACACATATTACCATCAACTTGAAGTGCCATAGGAAATTTTAGTCTGGATAGGTGTCACAGGGCCCAGTAAATATATCCCCACGTTCATGTGAGTTGATGAGTAAGACCAATATTTTTTTATTTAATGGTATTTTTTAAGTTGGTTAGTGGCTTTTTGATATGCCTGGGCATGCAGATATAACTGTTGATGGGCATGCAAATATAACTGTTGATGCATATAATGTAATCTGTATATGCAATTCATTGACCAAATGCCAAAAGTTGAGAAGATGGAGATGAATTACATATAAGATGTTAGATATTGACCTTTGAACTGGATCAAGTTCTATTTATTCCACTTTCCTCAACATAATATATTTCTGTGATTAAGAATTCTGTGGTATATGGTGAGAAAAAAACTTGAATTGTTTTATCTATATTAATGGCTATATGTAATTCATCAAGATTCAGGATGACAGATTGTCTGAAGTCCTTTCAGAAAAGAGTAGGTTAAGTTCAAGTTGAATTAAATGATATAATATTGGTGAGTAAAAACAAAGATTGATGAGTGACGCATGCTGCTTATTATGAAATGTAACAGAGTTAGAAAGCAGAAAGCCTTGTCCCCTCTTAAATATAAATGTTATTAGATGAAAACATTTTGACATAAATGATTGATAATCAAGATTAAAATCCTCCATTAAAACTGTTGGATGTGGCAAGAGTCAAGCAAAGTAATAATTATCAGAGTAGTTATTAAAATAACTGTAGAACCAGGAGGGATATAGACAAATACAACATAGTTGTAAAATGTATAATAATTTTAAATGATGAGAATCAACAGTCAGGAGTGATAACAATACCAGTTCCAGGTGATGGTGAATATGTGTCCTTGGAGCAAGTACAGATAATCTGTCTATTAAGGTAAGGAGAAGGTCAATATGGAATCTATTGTATATTTTCAACTCAAGCATGTTGTACAACTTCTCCACTTTTTTAAGTAAAAAAGATTAGATACCAAGTTGATAGTTAACACACTAAGTGCAGTAATTTTTAGTTTCCTTTATCAGAGAGTTTTAGGTAATCATTTCTAATCATCAGTCAGAGTGGGTGTAAATATTAACATTTTAAGGATGGTCCAATTATCTAAATATGATTTTATAATGGCAGTTGATCAATAGCTAACAAGGTTCACAGCTTGGCTGGTGAGTATATTTGTTGTTGTTGATGGGAGTAGAGCTAGAATGATTTATGGAGTCAGATAAGGATCATTGAGTTTGCCCAAGATTGTGTCTCATTTCTACAGAGTCCATACCTTGCATTAACAGGTCAATCCCATTATCTGTTTTTTGATTTTTTTAAGTTGCTTAGTCTCTTTGAGATCTCCACTCTTTCTAACTGTTTCATTAGAAGTGTTGGAGTAAGAGGGGATGCTACAGATGGCAAACTGGGAGAAATTGCCTCCATGATATATATATTGAGATTTTATTATGAATAGTTTGGTCATTGTTATGTGTCTATTGTAGACAAGAGTTTCTGGTAGAGTGTAATCTGACTTGAGACAGAACTGACTTGGGTTGTTGCATTGGGAGGTGGATTGGTAACAATATTATCTGAGTCAGGGGTGGTTTTTATAGGAATTTAAGATAATTATCTGCCTCATGGAGTACCAAATAAATAGGTGATAAATTAAGATTGAGTGTGGGTGAGTATATAGTGCATTGATAAAGTCTTGGGTATTGATGGATGTAACATGGAAGAATTTGCTCTCAACATCACATGATCACTATCTCATACTAGCACAATAATTGTTATTAAACAATTCAAAATACAGCAAAACTCTCCATATAGTAGTGCCATCTTGTGCTACAAGCCAGAAACTAGTCTGGGGATATTGGATGAGTAGGCACTAGATATGGATTTTATGCACAAGCCTTCTGGCATCCATTGATTGCTCTTGTTAGCACAAGATGGCACTACTATATGGAGAGTTTTGCTGTATTTTGAATTGTTTAATAACAATTATTGTGCTAGTATGAGATAGTGATCATGTGATGTTGAGTGGTTTAACACCAATCCTGCCTAATAGGATAGTGGTGGCTATGGTTGTTAAAGAGCCAAAGGCACCAAAATGTATGGGTACTGAATTGAGTTCAGACCCATATGACTATATAAGCTATTGAGCTTGGGTTGAAAATATATAATAGTGTTTTCAATTTCAATCTCATAGTTTTGTAGTTAAATAGAGTTAAAAGGTGGGTGCTGGAGGGTTGCATTAGATCCTAAGATCTAGGTGCAGTGCTCTCCAATCCAAGGCTCCTCACTGATGAAGGCCACAAGCCAGAAACTAGTCTGGGGATATTGGATGAGTAGGCACTAGATATGGGTTTTATGCGCAAGCCTTCTGGCATCCATTGATTGCTCTTGTTAGCACAAGATGGCACTACTATATGGAGAGTTTTGCTGTATTTTGAATTGTTTAATAACAATTATTGTGCTAGTATGAGATAGTGATCATGTGATGTTGAGTGGTTTAACACCAATCCTGCCTAATAGGATAGTGGTGGCTATGGTTGTTAAAGAGCCAAAGGCACCAAAATGTATGGGTACTGAATTGAGTTCAGACCCATATGACTATATAAGCTATTGAGCTTGGGTTGAAAATATTAATAGTTTTCAATTTCAATCTCATAGTTTTGTAGTTAAATAGAGTTAAAAGGTGGGTGCTGGAGGGTTGCATTAGATCCTAAGATCTAGGTGCAGTGCTCTCCAATCCAAGGCTCCTCACTGATGAAGGCCACAAGCCAGAAACTAGTCTGGGGATATTGGATGAGTAGGCACTAGATATGGATTTTATGCACAAGCCTTCTGGCATCCATTGATTGCTCTTGTTAGCACAAGATGGCACTACTATATGGAGAGTTTTGCTGTATTTTGAATTGTTTAATAAGAATTTGCTCCTGACTGTTCTTAGTTGACTTAAAAATTTAAGTGATCAGCTGACTTTCTTGAAAGTGCTGTACAGCTGAATGATCCTGCTGGTAACAGAATTAGCATTTAGGGTTTCAATCCTCAGATATATAGGTATAGGGTGGCTTCTTGAACACTGATCTGAGAATTATGATTTGATCAATGTCATAATACAGTTGTAATTTAAAATCATAGCTACTATTAAGGATATGTGTAGAGCTATCCTTTGGGTATACGGGTTGACAAATGGTTACATCATATGCTAGAAATCTTGAAGACTGTATCCAAAGTTGGTATTCTTGAGTTTTTGGTTGTATTTTTATTTTATTTTTATTTAATTTGTTTTTTTTTTTACATGTAAATTCCACACACAAGATTTTTCTTGTTTGGAGTTTTTAAATAATTGTTATGTATTTTGTTTTATTTCATAAAAGAATTATTATTATTATTATTATTATTATTATTATTATTATTATTATTATTATTATTATTATTATTATTATTATTATTATTATTATTATTATTATTATTATTATTATTATTATTATTATTATTATTATTATTATTATTATCATACATCATCATCATCATTATTATTATTGTTATTACATTTTAAAGTACTTTATTAAGCAATCAAGGTTATATACAAGTAGTTACATACAGTAGGACACAAATTGTTACATATAGTAGCTTACATAGAATTAAATACATACACTTGGTTACATACAATAGATTATATTAACAAAAAATAAATAAAAATATTATATCTAAAACTGGTTACATAAAATTGAGTTGTAAAAATTGCATAGTACTTTCAAGTCTTCTTTTCCTTTTACATAGTTGAATAATATATTAGTTGGAAATTTCTATATATAGTTATCATTCATTGCACAATAGTTAAAAATCCTATAATGAATCCCTAAAGTACAATTTGTACATACAAATACAGATGCATGCAATTTGACAGTCATTACTTTAGATTAGCATCTCAGACTCTTATTCATTAATGACCAATTGTCTTGAAAATTATTATGAGTTTTCTTTCCTTAATATCGTCTAATTTAATCCAAAATCTGCTTGGTCCTTCTAAGGTTGTTATTGTGCACCAATATACACCTAGTGCACTATAGATCATATAAAATAAAAGTGCTTGTCTGGGTTATTGAATAACTTATGGATCACAATCCGAATATTATTAAAGTATAGGCAGTCAAAGAATAAACGTGTTTTTGTTTTGGTATCCTTATGAGACAGTGCACAAAAAATCTTCTTTCTTGCATTTATGCATTAATTGAAATACAGAGAGGGTAGACCTTCCTGATTTAGCTTTATTAAAAAATCAAAATATTTTGGCTCTAGTTTCAAAACCTAAATTTATTAGAGCGATTATGATTGTTAAGACTTAGCATTGTCTTTCCTTCATCATTTTTCAAATGAGAATAAATGAATGAATGTACTTCCTAATATTTATATTTATTCAGAGGAGGTCATTAAAATAAAGGTTAGTAATAGACAATAGAGGATTAATCAGTTTTTTTCCAATATACTTTTGTAAGTGATGGTCTATCAGTGTGGGTGATTTTGAGGATGGTTGCAATATGAGGGTATACTTTGGTAACATATTAGATAAGGTTTAGAGTTTTTTGTATCCTAAAGGTAATCATTTTCTATTAATTGGCATTGAAGTTTTATAATTGAAATGCAAACAATATGTTTGCAATTTCCTAAGCATTGAAATAGTGACACTTTTGAATAAATAACGAGTTATGTTTTTATGAGTGAGTTTGTCATTTTCAATCTTTGTTTTGAGTAAATTATATACTTTTACTTGCATTGCAGCACTATTGAGAAATAATAAAAAACCTAATAAAGCTTTCCACTGAAGGTTTTCCAGGGACATAATTTATCCATATTAAATTCCAGTTTATATTCCTTTGAGCAATCTGCTTGTATGTGTAATAGCATAGGTGTTTTTTTGTTGTTAAGAATACTGTGATATCGTTGATGAAAGCCAAGCAAGGTATATTAATATTCAAGCCAGATATGTATATGCCAGGTATAATATTTTTGACACTAATATATTATCACTATATTTTGAAAATTTCTCTAGGTATTTCATCAGGACATGCAGTCTTTTCATTCTTAAGATTGTTTTGACTTCATGAAGCTGAATATCTTTGTCCATATTTAAATGAGTACATAAAATAAATATATCATTCAAAGTCATTATCTCAATTTTTATATCCTTATTCAAAAGTTGATTAAAATAAAAAATTTTCCATTTGTTCAAAATTTTATTGATATCACAAAGAGAGTGACAATGCTGAATTTAATAGAAATTGTGATACCATTTCTCACATCCATACATTGCTTTCAGTAAATAAAAGAGAGGAAGAATCAGCAAGCACCTGTATTATCTTTGCAGTTTTAATCCATCAATAATTTTAACATCCTTTTGTTTGACATTAATCTTTTGCTTTCAAATTTCTTTATGTATTGGGAAGTTTCACAATTAATTTATTATTCTGCTACAAAAATGCCATGTGTTATTTTTAATAATAAGATCATTGTCAAAAAATAGTTATGATTTTTATTTTTAATGAGCCCAAGAATAGATTCAGTTGTATCCATAACACACTCTAATTGTATGCTTCAATAATATGATAGACCTTGTGGTCTATATCAGCAATTTTAGTGTTTAATAGATGTTAAGATTTAATATCTATAATAGATATTTTTGAAAAACAAATATCATTGTTATAAATATTATTGGAATAAGATTTACTTTGTAATGCATCTTTCATTTTGATCTTGGTGTAGTAATGTATGATCTATCCATTGGGCTTCACTTGTAATTGCTCATGTAATATGAACTTTTCTTGTATTCTGATTACTAACTATTATCCAATCTATTAAATGCTATTATTTTGAGTGTGTGTGTATATATATATATATATATATATATATATATTCATATTTCTTTATAGCTGTTTATCTGTCTAAACAAAATGTTAGTGATAATTAATGTGTGTGTGTTGTGCCAAAATTCAATAGTAACAGACTTCAAATTTATAGCACCAACCTCAATATTTCCTATAACTATTGACCAAAATCTTTTATTCCTACTAACACAAGAATTAAAAATTGATATTTTAATGGTATTGTTATGATAATATTATTCATCAAGGAATAAAAGCTTTCTTTCCCTGAATTTTCTAAGTTTGGAGCATTAATAAAATGAACACTTTTTCCACTGAGCAAAGCTAGTTTTTTATCATTTCATTCTAACATACTAAATTAGACTTTTCAGCAAATATAACACCATGGTACTCCTTTTACTCATTGATGTACTTTTCCAAAAAAATTGTAGCTATCAACCACTGTATTAAAATTTCTTCACCTGGAAGATTAATTTCATTAAGAATAATGATATTGACTTTCATTTTTGACAGCTCATTATCTGCCAGTGCATGCCTTTATTCTGGTCTTGAAAAGTTTGTATCAATTGAAGTTTGCACATTACCTTTATTTATATTTAGAAAAAAAATAAATGTATAATATTTATTTTGCATTACTCCTACCTCCAGTTCTACTACTATTATTTCTATTGCTTTTGTGAATAATTCACTATGTGGCAAAACCATTTTTAGATTACATTTTTTGGTCTTCCCACTTTTATGGTGAATGATTTTGAAATAGGGCTGCCTAAGCATATAGTCTTTATCAATTGGATATCTCAAGTCTAGTTTCAAATCCAATCATTATTAGCAATTATATTGCCTCAGCAAAGATTCACCCTACTAAGTCTAGCCCCATCATTGCTTTCTTAATTTTCAAGCACTTGAACTAAGTAAAAAAAAAAAAGAAACAGAGAATTGGAAATAGAAATTCTGTGCCTGTAATTAAAAACTGGAAATGTAGTTGAACAAAGAATACTATTGTTAATGTTAGTGTAGAAATATTTCCAATGTAAAACTAGCTCAAGATGACCAGTCTCTCATTTATCTAAGTGCCCGAAGAAGAAAAAATGAAGATAGAAAAATCTGTTTGCATTAAAAATAGTATCTGGCCTTTAATAAAAGAAGATTTAATAAAAGAAGATCCTATCATGCAAGACAATAGTAAGAACTCTTGGGCAGGCACTGTTTATTTGTTATTTGCAGTTAACCTTCATGTCTGAAAATCATTTCACTATCCATCGTTTATGGAGCCTGTATAAAGCTGTCACCAAGCTCTCACAATAATATTTTTTTATTTCTCTCTTAAAAATTGCATCACTGATATTTTTTTTTTACTAAATAAGATTTGAACTGAGACTTTTAAGCCCCATCACTATCCACATTATCTCACACTACTGATATACATGACCACACACATGAAAAAGATAAATAATCACCAATACACGTATTTCATGCTAAACTAGCGCTCATCAGTTAGTACAGATTATCATCTCCCACACACATATATATAATCAGTGCTTAGTTTATATTGGCATCAGCATGGGATTTGGGAACTCTATCATGAGATTTTCAATAGTATGGAGGTTGGAGTAGGTTGAAGCCTGTCCATTAAAGTGTAAGGATTTGCATATATATATATATATATATATATATATACCATCTATATATATATATATATATATATATATATATGGGAGATGGTAATCTGGACCTACTGATGAGTGCTGATTTAGCAATGAATATGTGTATTGGTAATTATTTATCTTTTCTGCATGTGTGTGGTCATGTGTATCAGTAGTATGAGATAGTGTGGATAGTGAAAGGGCTTGAAAGATCGAGTTCAAATTCCCTTTATTTACAATTAGATTCCAGGTATAAGAAATGTTTGGTATTTCAAATCTTAAATAAGATTATAAGATGTGATATGTTGGACTATTTCCATCATTTATGAGTAAAATGTTGAATGTATAAAAAATTTGAAACTTTATTTAAACTTTCAATTATATTTTATTTTTCACAGATTTCTAATATCTGTTGATTTACGATCAATTCTTTTCTTTAATTTCTTACCTTTAATTATTTACACTTACTATATTTATTTTGAAACTTTCATAGTGATATTCTTTATGCAATTTAGTAATCATAAAACTGAAGTCTTTCTTACCTTCTGCGTTAACGTTAAATTAAACTTAGCTGTTTTAATTATTTAAATATAGGTGATAGGCGATATCTCGGGTATAATTCTTTAATCGATTTAAATTCTGGTGCTAATGTTTTTTAAATTTAAAATGTGTTGTCAACAGCTGTGATAAACATAAGATAGATTTTTATTTTTAAATATTTTTTGTAATTATTTGATAGAAATATTATCATATGTTTTCATTAAATATATAAATGTAATATGAATCATTTTATTAAAATTTGATTTTTTAAAAATAATATTTTCATTTCAGTATAAAAAATATTTTTATATTATCGATATACTTAAATCACTACGATTAAATAATTATTTTTCTTTCATTTAACATCTTTTAACTTATCAAAAGCAGCTACAACTCATTGTAGTCTATGTTGCAGCTTAGCATTTAAGACCCACGTTATATTAAAAATCTACTAAGTTAAAACAGGTTTTATATAAAAATCAAATATTGAATCCATTTACCTTATTAAAATTCATAAACATTTTAATGTTTTAAATTGTGCAATAGTACTTTGGGATTAAGCTAATAAACATTACATGATCACTATTTCTTATGTTTGCTCTTAACTGTTATTAAAACAGGCAAAACTCTCAGTATGTATTGCCACTCAGTGCAAGCCAGAGTAATTAATGGATGAGTAGGCACTGGATGGGGATTTTATGCATAAGCCTTCTGGTATCCATTGATTACTCTGGCTTGCACTGAGTGGCAATACGTATAGAGAGTTTTGCCTGTTTTAGTACTTTGGGATAATGGTTAGTATTCCGATTGTCATGACCTAATCTGGAGTATGAATCTTGGCTGGGCAAATCAGAAACACTATTTCAGATTCTAAACAGATTTAAGCTTTTTTCTTCAGATGGCTGATATATAACCAATTTATTTAGTTATTCAATAATGGTTAATAATTAAATATCTATTTATTTTTAGCTAGAGGGTAAAACAAAAATAAAAAAAACTGTTAGAAACCTCACCTACCAGCAGTCAAAAAACAGTCAGCGATGCTTTCTCATTTACTATTTCCCTACGGGGAACCTGCTGTGAATTATTTAAAAATTAAAATGTAAATCCTGATTTTTAAAATGATAATAACCAGGGTAAAGACAATAGCAGTAGAAACAACAAAATGAATAACAACGAAATTTAACAAAATGACTACTTTAAAAAATACAATTGTTTAGGATTAAAAAAAGTTTTATTGTTAAGAGAAATACGTAATTAAAGAACAAAAAAAAATCATTTAGCTTTTAATTTTTTTTTTAATAGTAAAAAAGAAATAACGAAAAAAAGAATCCAAATTTCCAACTAATCTAATAACAATGTCAAAAAGATATAATTAAGGTAGAAATTTTTTAGCTATTATATAAAAAAGATTTTTTTTTTTTACGTGGTATTTGATAAAAATCAAAAAGAATTTTTTGAATTTATGATTAATATAATCAGTGTCTCATTAAGGTTTTTTCCCCCTTATGTAGACAATATTGATTACTTACAATTAAATTTATTTTTTTGCATAATAAGTGTTGAAGTAATCTATAATTCAGTTTTTCTCAAAACTTTTTTTCAATCTTTTTATCATTTATATATATTCGTGTGTGTGTGCGGTGATTCTATCATTACTTATTATTTAATAATACAATATGAGAATAATATTTACTTAATATATAATGGCATTATTTTTGTTAATTACTTAATAAATTGGGTTCTTTGATATTATCTCTGCTATGATGTATTACTCTGATGATACATTAATCTAAGTTTGCTACATGTTTAAAATAACACCTCCCAAGAATGTACAGACAAAACTAATCGATAAAACTTGCCCGCAGATCCCATGAAAGTGTTATTTTAAACCTATTACAAATTTATAATAATACGTCATCGGGAGTAATACATCATACAGAATGTGATATCAAAGTTCAAATATAAAAAAAAATAATGGAAACATATATTCATTATAGAAAAAAAGATATTACTAAATAAAACAGGTATTTGTGAATTGTGCCATTTTAGTATGACACTGTGTATCATCAAAACCAACCTTTACTTTCCCGGAATAGTACAGTGCAATGCATCATGCTATTCCATGTATAACACCAAACGTAAAAAAAAAGAGAGAAATATGAAAAAGAACCCTAAAATATTTTTAAATGGTGAATTGTAACAAAGTTTTAGATTTTTATTATTTTTGTAATCTAAAAGAAAAATAAAATAAAGTGACAAAATAACAAATTTTACCTCTAAATGTTTTTTTTGATTTAATAAAAAAAACAATATTACTTACAAATGATGCAATACATTTATATTGCATAGAAAAAAGTCACAGTGATTGCGACAAAATCTCTCAGATCAGCACATTTTATAACTTAGGGATGTGTATATATGTGAAAAGTTGACATGCATTAGTCATGCCCAAATTTGATTGCCATGACATTATGAACCATACATTTTGAATAAATATTACTGAATGAAAACATTACCAAAGTAATTTATCATAGCAGAAATAATACCAAAGTACCATAAATGGTTTTAATTTTTTATTGCAATAGATGATAATATAATTGAATTTAGTTTTTTAATTTATTTTTATTAGATTTTTTTTACAACAAATGACTGTTTTCACTATTTATTTAATAAATTTATGCATATTACTGCATGATTTGTTAAATAAAGGAATATGCTTTTAAGACAAGTTTTATCATGAAAATAGAATTAAAGTATTCTTAAACCCAATACTACAGAATGTATTGATTCCAATCAATCAATTTTTTTGAAAAGCAAAACTATTAAATATTTAAGAAGCATAAGTAATAATCAATACATGTATACCCTTCTTAGTGTTCTTTTTATTTTTAGGTACAACTGATTATTTACTATAACCATTGCAAAAAAAAAAGTTTTTGGTGGCCATTTTGAAATTGGTGACCATCTTGTAAAAATGATGACATCATAGAATAGTGATTTTATATCACCCCCAAAAAATGGTGACGTTAATGCAAAAAATGTACAATACAGAATTTATTCATTATGCATAATACACTATACAATATCATTTAATGTTTTGATAATAAAAATATGATTAATGTACAGTATTTTAATTTTTATCTAGTATCCTTGAAGGATAATTAATACATTAATTAATGAAATATTGAAAGTAAAGTTTAATTACTACAAAAGTAAAAAAGTAGCATTTTATTTAATACAATAATGTGTACTGTGAGGATGTACAACAAGCAAATATAAATAATATTATATTTTTAAATATATATAGTAACTGAAAAATTGTAGATTCACTCATTTATTATAGATTAAAATTCTTATTAACAGTGTTGGCTTGTAGTAAATTATAATCATACAGTAATTGTAAAATTTAGTTACATAATTATAAATCATTTAAAGAAAAAAAGAATTTGGTCATTATGCAATCAACAGCACTAACTATAAGTGTAAATATCATTTGCTGTACATTATTTGCTTAATTTTAAATCATAATATCATAATCTATTTCAGAGATATCCAAGCTACAGGAGGTATTACTGAAAATATAAAAAGATACATTGTGAAAAAAAGTAATACAAATTTTATTCAGTTTTGATCATATACCATACTATTAACTTTTTTTTAGTTCCCACCTGTATTAACTATCAGTTGCAGCCCCTAATCCATTTTGATCCAATGCAATATAAGATTTGGATATTTGTACTGATATTATTCAACAGTCAGAACATGCACATAGCATTAAGATATTAGTTTGTGATATTTAATATAAATGGCAGTTTTAATTAACAATATATTCAAAATTTCTTGGGTTTTCTCTGTCTTCAGTTTATATATTTAAAAAGAACAAGTGCAAGCATAGGTACATTCTTTTTTGAATCAGCATTTTTAACCCAATTTTTGCTAGTCACAGTTAAAAATGTGATGATTTCATGCCATTTCTGACCGTTCAAATTCCGTCACTTTTAATGGTATGGTTAAAATTTTACCATCGTTTGAAAAATTAGAAAAAGTTCCATAAGATGCTGCCCTCTCTTGAATTAATAAAACGGTCTCGAAACTTTAACAAAAAAAGTAGGTGTATTCTTCTTGAATCTTATTCGCTATTACATTTCAACACAAAGAAAATAAAATGTCAATAACTCAAAAGTTACGATTTGTTTTTGTTTCATTACGAAAATGATAAATGAATGTTTTGGACCATTTTAAACATATTTTTTGACAAATTATAAATTATTTTGATAAAATGTGCTAAAAATAAAATTATTATAGAAAAATATATAAGATTTTAGTAAAAATTATCTCTTTTTCTGGATCATAAAACTTAGAAAGAAATTACTGATGTCATCAAATCTTTTTGGTTGGTGAGTAACTATCGAATATTTTTAAATTATAAAGAAAAATTTATTTTTGAAAAAACTTTCGTTCACTTTGATAACTGGACAAATTATTAATATACTTTTTACAAATGAAACTAAAGTGAATATAATATTAAAAGATGAATATATTTTGATGATTAAATTTGTGTTCTGATACTTCACTTTGTAAATTGACCAATTAAAAGTTTAAACTTTTACCTCACTCAGTCAATAAAATTATCAGCAATAAAGTGGTTAAATCATCATGCAGGACCAGTAAATTGTATAAGAATAATTTATGATTTTTTAAAATATATATATATATATATATTGTAAACTTTTGGGAAAAATAGTCATTTTTTATTGTAGACTTTTAAAGACAGATGATATCTAAGTGATCTGAAAATACTAGAATTCTACTGTTTAGTTCTTACATCTGTTATATTTTTATATTATATTTTAGTATTTATAATGTATATGCATATGACTAAAAACTTTTGATTTATATAATATTTATAATTATGTACTTCAATAAATAACCATTTTTCTATAATGCATATTGAAGACATGATCTTTCTTATATATATATATATATATATATATATATATATATATATATATTGTAATGGTATATAGTGTATGTATGCAAAGATCTGCATTATTGAATGAAAGCTTTCCCATGTCCCACAGATTTATGATCCAAAATGTAATGATGTAATGATATGTGGTATAAGCCCTAAAGTTAATATGTAATGAGCTAGCTTTATGAAGCAACATCTTATGACTACATAAATCAGGTTCAAGATATATACAAAAGAATAGGTTTAACCTTACACTCTTTCAATGTTTCTGATGGCCTACTTACAGGGATTCACACAAAATAATTTATGAGACATAATTTACCTTCTAAATATAAATAAAAACAAAGGAACTATTTTAATGAATTTATTTTTTATTTCCATCAATATTATTATTAATATTAATCTATATTATTAATAATAAAATAAATAGAGCAATAAATTTATGTTCTGAAAAAAAATTATTTAAAAGAAAATTAATAATATATATAAAGGAGGAAGATATAAAAAATAATTATCCTGTTAAAGTTATTGATAAATTATGTGATAAAAATATTACATAAATGATAATAAAGAGGAATAATAAAAAAAATATATAGAATATAATATATAGTAGTTATAATGTATCAAGAAGTACATTTTTTGAGATTAAAAAATTATGAAGAACATAAATAATAAATATAAGGGGCAAAGTAGATTAATTCATAAACCTGTATATAAAAAGAAATTTAATTTAGGGAATTTAATTAATAAAACAGAATTTCAAGAAATGGAAAAAATGAATGGAATTTATATTATAGAATGTTTGAATTGTAAGAGGGAGGGGGAAATATTTAATATATTGGTACAATAAAAAATAGATTAAAAATTAGATTTAAACAACATTTAAATGATAGAAATTTTAATGTATATGTACATTATAAAGAATTTGGACATAAAAATTTTGATATTAGAATGTTGGAAAAGGTTAAAAACTATAGAGAAATGATGGTAAAAAAATATTTTTTCATAAAAAGATATAAACCTGCTTTAAATAGAATTAATGGTGTTAGAAAGGAATATAAAATAAAATGTAATTAATATAGAATGTTTAAACTGTATTTAAGTAAATTGTTAAAGGATAGAGAAATAATTTACATCAGTTTTTAAATAGATTGAAAAGTATGGATAGGAATTGTAGATAATTGATATGGAAGTTAGATAAAATAGTTAAAATAGGAATAAATTTATAATTGAAGGTGGGTTAAATGGATTTAAATAGTATTTTGTTTACTGGTGTTCTAATATTTTTTGAAAATTTATACTTAGTATGTAAAAAGGAAGTTTTATAATAAGGGAGAAGAGAGAGAGGAAGATGTAAGCAAAATATAATAATGTATAGTTAATATGTTTTATTATTGTGAAGTTAGAAGATGTTTGTGAAGTTATTTATAAAAAGATTGGAAATAAGATTAGACAGGAGTTTTTTTTACAGATTATGACAGCATGCTGACTATGATGTTATAACTGAAGGCAAAGAACAAGTATACAGCTACTGCTACTAGTAATATGATCAAAAAGTTTTGATTCACATAGAGGCCAGGGCTATCTTTTTGCGGTTCAATAGCCTATATGTACATTGTGTACTAGCTGGTATGCCTGAAGTTCATCAAATGATAGAGTCTATATGGATTGGATTGACTGCCATAAGATACTTGGATTATACCTTTTCTGAAGATGACAATAAGCCAGTCTATAATTTTAGGAGCCAGCTTATCAAGAGATTACTATGCTATATACACAGTTTTATCAATATGCAAAAAAGCACAGACAAAGGTACTGTCTTATGCATATAAACTACTTATATATATCAGCTGGTTTTAAAGGCAAATAATTTTTGACTAAATTATTCAACTAAAACTAGAATAATAAAAGTAATAAATGACCATTCCAGTTTTATTTATTAAAAGTGAAATTCTGTACTGAAAATGACAGTTGTTAAAATTTTTGATTTAAAAGTAAAACAAGTAAATAATTTTTGCTTGAATTATAAGTATAAAAACAAAGAATTGACTTACAAATGATTTTATTTTGAAAACAAAAAATAAACTCTGAAAATCTTTTTAGATTAGGAAACAAATGAACTTGCTGGAGTATTTTTAAAGGTGTTTACAATTAATTAGGAATAATCTGGAAAAAATAAATACTTTGCTAAAGGACTGTCAAAAGTAATATATTTTATTCAAAAAAGTGAAAGAAAAAACTTTTTTTGTTACCATTAGAAATAATGAATTAATAACATTTATTCCTACTACCTATATATATTTTCATATAGACACACATACATATACACATTTATGTATTATTAAAATGAATTGAATTTTTTAGAAGTCTATGACAATTTGAACATGTTAATTTTTAAATTATTATACAGCACATCTGAGCGCTTATTTATTAGTGTAAATTTTATGTATATCGTCAACACAGAATTGTGTATTGAGAAAATGTAATATGGTTTAATAGGTTTATTTTTTAAATAAATGCCTATGTGTGCACACTTTTCCATACACACACATATATATATGTTAAATAAGTTATTATTTATGTATTATCAAAATAAATTTCATTTATAGTTTTATGACAATTCAAATATGTTAATAAATTATTATATAGGCACATATAAGTGCTGATATATACATGTTTTATGTAAACCTATTGACATATTGAAAAAAACACAATGTGATAGCTTATTTCTTTTTTTATTAATCTAAATCAGAATGCCAAATTTATATTTATAGCATATTCAGCAGATATTAATTTCACTTTTGTTATTAATAAATTGTTGTTTCATTGTTAAAGTTATTCCAGTAAATTTATTTAATCCTAAAATGTTATAAATTATTATATTGTATTATATCTCTTGATCACAATAGCAATTATAGAGCTTTTGTTCTCTGAACTAAATTCATGTATAGCAATCTGTTATATAAATGAATTTATATTTAGTGTTTATGTTTATGGACATCCAGTTGATGATGATTTCATCATTTTTTAAATTCTGAATGGTACAAAAGGGATATCTTTTAAAGTCTATGCAATACATTTTATTTTAATTATTTATTTAGAAATTAATATTATAGTTGGCCAGTACATTAATGGTACTAAGTGACCATAACATTGATGATGGTCAGGATATTTTCTGTATCTCAGCATTATTTGATTTTCTGATGTATTTTGATGGAGTAGCACTTAGGTATATGCATCCATATAATTATTGTTTGTCTTCTTGCCCTAGGGTTGGCAGTGTCTAACTAATTAGCCTGGTCTATAGTAGACCCATTTCAAATCCAGTCACAAGATTGACTGGTGATTAATTTTTATTGTTGACAATTTATGATGATGAATAATTATTGCTTTTGTATAATGCTTGCAAACTTATAGTTAGTTACTTATAATTAGTTCTATGCTGATCTCTCATGCTCATTCATTTGTATTTAATTTTATATTTAAATTTTGTTTTGACTTGGTATTTATGATGATGAGTGACAGCATATCATATTTACCCCTAAAGAGTTCATACTATTACTATATATATATATAAAAAATAAATAAATAAAATATTCGTTAATTAAAAAACAATATTGTAATTATAATTGAAATAATATTTTTAACGGTTTACAAACAATTACAAATAATCTTTAAATCCACAGAAGTACTTTTGGTTACTTTCTAACCTGCCTCAACTGCCATTAAATTCAAAAACTAAAAGCGGAAGCAAACGTCATCAATTCAAATTCCACGAATCTCGTATTTTAATGTTAGAAGCTTGTCGATTTATTAAATGAGTTTTATTCCTGTTTATAAAAATTGCCTCTTTAATTTTTCTTTTACTATGGTTTCTCTCTTCATGAAGAATTTTAACATTTTCAAAATTAAATTTAAATTTATATTTACATGTTTTTTCATGATCGAAGAAAACTGAAGAAGATATTAAATCACCATTATTTTTATTTTTTACACATTTATATAACAATTCGTGTTCCTTCAATCTTTTCTCAATGCTGCACCTAGATTCACCTATATATGATAGCATACAATCACAAAAAATTTGATATATGACATTACTTTTTTGCTTGAAAGGTATGACATCCTTAGAATTATTAACTAATTTATTAATATTGTTTGGAACGCAGAATGAAACATTAAATACATTCTTATATAAATCCTTAAAAAATTTTACTTGTGGATTTGAAATAAATGGAATAGATATCCATTTTTTATTATTAATCCTCATTTTTTTAAAATTATAATAATTTTTTTAAAATTGACTTAAAGTATTGTTTATTTGTTCCATTTTATAACCAACATCAAGCAATTCCTTGGCAAATATCTCAATATTTTTCAATTTATCATTTTGGTAACGACATAATTTTTTATTCCGAAACAAAAAAGATTTAAAACTTGCCATCTTATGCATCATTGGTACTTTTGATTTACAATTTATATATCCTCTTTTTTGCAATGGCTTAATTATTAGTTTATAATTTAATATACTGTTATCTCTTGTGATCATTAAATCTAAATAGTTAATCTTATGGTCCTGTTCTTTTTCAATAGTCCATTTCAAGCCATTCAACTTATTTAATTCCTCTATAAGCAAATTTATATATATATATATTTGTACATTCATGCAATAAAATCCAAAGTTCTGGAAAATTACCCTAAAGCCAATCCAGTTGAGGGTTGAGACCTCAAATCTGACTACACTTCAACTCATTTACCAGTGCTCCATGGTTTAATACTCTATAGATGACATATATAAAATTACACTCAGTCTCAATTTCATTCTCAAGCTGGCAGAAAAAAGTGTGGAACATGAGATTCAGTAGAATAAGTAATAATTTAACAATAATTTTAAATTGACACACACAGCTATGGCTTAATAGGTAAATGCATATATATATATATATATTAATAAATTTTATACTAATTTGGGCTTATTTAAAGTGGATTATGAAATATGCACTAAACAGTATTAAATTTTAAATATCTCTAATAAACAAAATTAAGCAAATGGATTAATATAATAACAAACAGATGTGCATTGTTTTGCGAGGTTTTACATGCACAGGCATTACAACAATGATGACATAATTAAAATGTAGAAGTCTTATCTTATTAAGAATACACTTTATACATATATTACTATCTGTGATAAAGATTCATGTCTCTAAATATATGGTATGCCAACTATTATTGAGGTTTGCTAGCAACAAGCTAAACATTACTAAGCTGACATAATACGTGGCCTTATTTTCTAATTCTACAATACTATCATTGAGCAATAAATATGCTCTGATACAGATTTCCTTGATACACCAAGATTCCAGGTTTGGACCAAAGCTGAAGTTATCTAATAGGGTGGAATGAATTGGTTACTATAGCAGGGGCTTCTGATACTATGTCACTAAATACTAAATTAAAGATTTGCAATAAGAAAGTATAGTTATTCATGGAATTTAGTACCTAGTACTCAGTTCCCTTGGACTGTATGACTTGCTGGCATAATAAGAACATTTAGTTTGGTATGTTAGAGCAGCTGAAATATGGTTTTGGCCCCTCATGGTTTAGCTCTAGTAGTCTAGCTGTCCAAACTAATAATAGGATGGCCTATCACCATAGCCCATTAAAAAGAAAGCATAGCAAGGCATAATACACAATAGTGTTCAGTAAAAACACATTCATAATGTATACAAAATAATACTAATATTAAAGACAAATTAAATGCACTAAATTTTATAGGTTTATTTAGCAGAAACTACCTTGACCCAGTTCTCAAATTAGCATGCCTTAATAATGCTAGGAGAGGTTCATTAAGAGCAATCTAGTTTTAATAAATGGAATCTGTATATATATTCCTTTATAAATGACTGGGGAGGGAAAAGCATATTGTGGGTCTTTAATAATAATTACAAATATACTTGTGATACTATATCTGACCATTATTTAACTAATACATAATAAAATCGCAAACCTCCTCAACAAGCTAATACATGGTAGTTTAAGTAAAATATATATGTATATAACAACAAGTGCATAGCAGCTGTTGTTATTTATGAGAATAGATTCCAAAGCAACAATTTATATTTGCTAAAAATGGCAAAGAAATTTTTTACTGGAGAGCTTCTAATCATCTCTCCCCAAATATTTATATTGCTTCTTCCTGCTTTGAAATGATGGCATAGTATATTACATAAATTTAAAATAAAATAAAATAATTAATAAAGTTTAGTATGACCACAGATTTAAGAAAAGATGGAATTAATAAATGATTTAGTGATTACAATTTTAGAAACTTATTTTTAAACTTACATTAATAGGTAAGCTTTTACAGTTATTATTACAGATTTAAATTTACAAAGATTTAATTATTTAAGAATTATTACTTCATGAATGTTCATAGTTAGATGATTAAACATTAAAGTTTAAATAGATTTATAGAGCTCTGCAGTAAAGATATTATCAATTTCTTCTAAAGGCTGAGCTATCTGACATTTGTAGTGGGCATTGTCACTTTTCCAAATAGGTTGCCATCCTTTAATGTGTTCTTTGGAAACTGGTGGTACTGGTATCCTCCATTCCCACAGTAATGATGAAAATATGCAGTTTGCAGAAAGGCTAGAAGGTAACCATTTTTCAGTAGGAAGATGTCAAAGTTGGGATCTTCCTAACCACTCATGTTAAATTTTCAATGGGCATAGCTTCTAGTGACAACTGCTTAGACTTTATTATGAGAGAGACATAGAGTGCTGAAAATTGGTTTTTTTATATTAGATTTCTGATCCCCCCCCTCTGTAAAACCTATTAACTTGTTTACAACTTTTAAATTTTAATCTTTAAATTTAACATCTATTAACTTTTAAATTTGACATTCTCATCCCGGTAAAGACAAAAGTGAATCTCTAGCAAATAAAATAGTGCTGCATGGTCATATTTGCTTTGTCCAAGATATACAATAAAATTTGTTATTTTTAAGATTTACATTTGCCCTCCACACAAATCTAAAACAGCTGGTGTGATCTTTTATTAAGAATTATTTAATATTTTTAGAAACTAATTTATTTCTGTGTAAACATTTTGCTGTATATGTATATGTTGGTCACCCATGGAACTGAGAATATATATGCAATATATATGCAATTCTCAAGTCAAATAATGAATAAATTCAGACATATATATTATATTAGCTCAAAGATTTACAATTATAATGTAATGCTATTAAATCAGTTTCACATCTCAGCTCCATGGCATATATTATATAACAATGTTTACATAGTAACATGTTTAATTTAACATATGAAGTATATCTAGCTATACATATTATACATAAATAATGTGGATATATATGTACATACTTGTGTATACATAAATATACATCAATATACATGTACTTGGCAGAGTTTAAACTTAGAATAATTACTATTTTGAAATCTAGTAGAGGAAATGGGATGTGTGACAATATATACCATTTCAATATATATATATATATATGTCATATTATTATTACTATTTGCGGGATATTCCATGTAGTGAAAAAGCTAAATGCTGATGTTTCAGTACAATATCAAGTACCTTCCTCAGAGCGTCCTCTTTCTCAAATCATAAGAATGCACGTGAGATTTAAAACCGTTTTTATCGTTTTCTTTCTCCTCATATTTAAATTCTATTGGTTGAGAAGTTTTAAAATTTATTTTCTCTTCCAATAGCTTCTTCCAAATGTTGTTAATCTTCTTTAATTCACACCTTTCATTTATGCTCTTGGGCCTTTTAAAAATCTCTATAGCTTCTCTTAGCAATCTCTGGTCATATTGTTCAATTTTTGCTAAAATATTTGTTTTTTCAAAATTGATATCATGATTTGTTAATTTTATATGAGAATAAATAGCTGATGAATTGGATTTTTCTCTCACTGCCAGAATGTGTTCTTCCTTTCTAATATTTATTCTACGATTAGTCTGTCCTATATATGTATGTGGACAGACCCTACATGGAATTTCATATACACCATGACCCTCCAAAGCAATTTTATCTTTAGGAAGTGGAAATATTTCACTAATTTTTTTATAAGTAGTGTAAATTGTGTGAATATTATTACTTTTTAAAATGTTACCAATTCTATCAGTTACTCCTTTTATATATGGCAAAATTGTCTTAATTTTTGATGTATCAAAATCTTTTTTCTTTTGATATGTATAAGCCCTATTAATAATGTTGTAATTAAAACCGTTATGAAAAAGCATTTTATTAGTAGCAAAAAGGTCCCAGTGAAAATGGCTATCATCAGAAAGTTACTTTGTTCTATCCAATAATGTCTTTGCTACTGAAAATAGTTGTGCAGGATGGTGATGAGAGGAAAAATGCAGATATCTCCCAGTGTGTGTTGGTTTTTTATATATACCATGGGATAAAGAACCATCTTCCCTTCTTTCAATCAAAACATCTAAAAAAGGTAATTGATTATTATTTTCTATCTCCATGGTAAATTTAATATTGTTATGAAAAGAGTTTAAAAAATTAAAAAAGTCATCAAGAGCATGCTTTCCATGAGGCCAAATAACAAAGGTGTCATCAACATACCTCAGCCATTTAGATGTTTTTTTTAACTGCTAAAGTCAAAATTTTATTTTCCAAATCCTCCATAAATAACAAAGGTGTCATCAACATACCTCAGCCATATAGATTTTTTTTAACTACTAAAGTCAAAATTTTATTTTCCAAATCCTCCATAAAAATAGAAGCTTTTAACTTCTATTTTTATGGAGGATTTGGAAAATAAAATTTTGAACTTCTATTTTTATGGAGGATTTGGAAAATAAAATTTTGACTTTAGCAGTTAAAAAAACATCTATATGGCTGAGATATGTTGATGACACCTTTGTTATTTGGCCTCATGGCAAGCATGCTCTTGATGACTTTTTTAATTTTTTAAACTCTTTTCATAACAATATTAAATTTACCATGGAGATAGAAAATAATAATCAATTACCTTTTTTAGATGTTTTGATTGAAAGAAGGCAAGATGGTTCTTTATCCCATGGTATATATAAAAAACCAACACACACTGGGAGATATCTGCATTTTTCCTCTCATCACCATCCTGCACAACTATTTTCAGTAGCAAAGATATTATTGGATAGAACAAAGAGACTTTCTGATGATAGCTATTTTCACCGGGACCTTTTTGCTACTAATAAAATGCTTTTTCATAACGGTTTTAATTACAACATTATTAATAGGGCTTATAAATATCAAAAGAAAAAAGATTTTGATACATCAAAAATTAAGACAATTTTGCCATATATAAAAGGAGTAACTGATAGAATTGGTAACATTTTAAAAAATAATAATAATCACACAATTTACACTACTTATAAAAAAAAATAGTGAAATATTTCCACTTCCTAAAGATAAAATTGCTTTGGAGTGTCATGGTGTATATGAAATTCCATGTAGGGTCTGTCCACATACATATATAGGACAGACTAATCATAGAATAAATATTAGAAAGGAAGAACACATTCTGGCAGTGAGAGAAAAATCCAATTCATCAGCTATTTATTCTCATATAAAATTAACAAATCATGATATCAATTTTGAAAAAACAAATATTTTAGCAAAAATTGAACAATATGACCAGAGATTGCTAAGAGAAGCTATAGAGATTTTTAAAAGGCCCAAGAGCATAAATGAAAGGTGTGAATTAAAGAAGATTAACAACATTTGGAAGAAGCTATTGGAAGAGAAAATAAATTTTAAAACTTCTCAACCAATAGAATTTAAATATGAGGAGAAAGAAAACGATAAAAACGATTTTAAATCTCACATGCATTCTTATGATTTGAGAAAGAGGACGCTCTGAGGAAGGTACTTGATATTGTACTGAAACGTCAGCATTTAGCTTTTTCACTACATGGAATATCCCGCAAATAGTAATAATAATATGACATCTTTTATCCGTGAAAATATTAGAATTAACATATATATATATATATATATATATATATCATCATCATCAACCATTATCAATCCACTGCAGGATGAAGGTCTCTCCAAATTTAATCCATCTTCTCCGATCTTTAGCTTCTCTTTTCCACAACATCCCTGCACATTTTCTTATTTCATCCATCCATCTCACATGTGGTCTCTTTCTGGGTCTTTTACAATCTCTTGGAATCCAGTTTAAAATTTCAATTGTCCATCTATTATCATTTCTTCTAGAAATATGTCCAGCCCAACTCCATTTCAATCTTTTAATTTTTTCAATAAGGTCAGTAACACCTGTTTGTTGTCTTACCCATACATTGTCTTTTCGATCTCTTCTTGTTACTCCCAACATACATCTCTCCATACTCCTTTGAGTGGTCTGAAGTCTCTGTATTGCTCTTCTATTAAGTGTCCAAGTCTCAGATCCATAAGTAAGAACTGGTAAAACACATTTGTTAAAAACCATTCTTTTCAAACACATAGGCATATTTCCTTTTAGTATCAAGTTATTTCTACCAAAAGCACTCCAACAAAGCTTAATTCTATGATTAATTTCCTCCATTATGTTTCCATCTGTATTAATAATCTGACCAAGGTATTTGTAACTGTTAACTTCTTCTAATTCTTCATAATCAATCTTTATTTTCATATTTTGAGCAAATCGATTAAACATTACTTTAGTCTTTTTAACATTTATCTTTAGTCCTACTTTTCTACTTTCATCTGCTAACTCCTGCAACATTTCCTGCAGCTCTGAAGCATTATTTGCAAAAACAACTACATCATCTGCAAAATCTAAATGACTTAAATACTCTCCATTTACTTTCATTCCTTTAGTTTCCCATTTTAATCCACAAAATACTTCTTGCAGCACTGCTGTAAAAAGTTTTGGAGATATGGAGTCACCTTGTCTTACACCTTTTTCAATGTTGATTTTTCCAGTATCATTATGTAATCTAATTGTTGCTGTTGCATTTTTATAAATATTCTTTAAAATATGACAATATCCTGGATCTATACCTTGATGATCCAATGCTTTAATCACTGAAGAAATGTGTATAGAATCGAATGCCTTTTCATAATCTACAAATCCAAAACATAATGACAACTCATATTCATTTGTCCTTTCTATGACTTCTCTCAATACCTGGATATGATCTATTGTACTAAAACCACTTTTAAATCCAGCTTGTTCTCTTGGTTGGTGGAAATCCAAAGTTCTCTGTAGACGAGTTGTAATTATCTTGGTAAAAATTTTATATAAAACTGATAAAAGGCTGATAGGTCTGTAATTTCTAATATCTTCTTTATCACCTTTTTTAAATATTAATATTATTACTGCATTCTTCCAATCTTCTGGTACATCTTTATCATTTAGACATTTGGTATATAACTTTGCTAAAATTGTTTCTATTTCTTCACCTGCTTCTTTTAATATATCAATTATAATTCCATCATTTCCTGGAGCCTTTCCTTTCTTCATACATTTAATTGCATGTCTCACTTCTTCATTTAAAATTCTGGGCAATTCAGAAGATGTAATAGATATAGGAGGTACTTGTTCTTTATTACTATATAATTCTTGATAAAAATCTTCTACCAATTTCATGATGTCATCTCTCTTTTTAGTAATAATTCCATCTTTTTTTCTTATTGCAGATATAAATTTCCTACCAATACCAAAATGTTGTTTTACATTCTTGAGACTTTTATTTTCTTCTACAGCTTTCCTTGCTATTTCACAGTTATACTTTCTTATATCATTTTCAACTCTTTTCCTTACCATTTTACAAAATTCGAGATATTCAATTCTTTTTAATACATCATTTTTGTATATCTTCATATTCCTTCTTTTCTTCATAAATTCTCTAGTCTCAGTAGAAATTTTATTAGTCAATTGCTGCTTTTTTCTACCAGCTATCTTTGTTGCAGTTTTTAAAAGTGCATCAGTTATTTTCATATTAATTTCATTCAAATCTGAATCATGTTCAAAATCTCCTAACACTTGAAACCTATTTGTAAGTTCTAATTTAAATTCATTAGAATGTTTCTGAAGATTAGGAATATCAACTGTAAATATTGTTTTTCTTAATAATTTTTGTCTCTCTAGTTTTACATTAACACGTAACTTACACCTTACTAATCGATGATCACTTCCTGTGTTAAATTTATTAAGAACATTACAATCTTGAAATATGTATTTCCTGTTAGTCAAAATATAATCCAATTCTGCTGTACCTTCATTTGGATGCTTCCATGTCCATTTTCTTTTAACATTTTTCTCAAAAAATGAATTCATAATATAAAATTTTTCTTTTTCTGCAAACTCCACAAGTCTATGTCCTCTCTCATTTCTATTACCATAACCAAAATTACCTACAGCAATTTCATCTTTCATTTGTCTACCAATTCTAGCATTAAAGTCTCCCATAACAATTTTAAAATGTTGTTTACTCTGATCAAAAGCCTTTTGTACATCCATATAAAAATCTTCTACTACTTCATCACTATGAGAACTTGTTGGGGCATAAACCTGAATTATCTGCATTTGGTATCTGCTATTAAGTTGTATAACTAATCTTGCCACTCTGTCCGATACACCATCAATCTCCACAATATTGTTCTTCCACTTTTTATTTATAATGAATCCTACTCCACTTGTATTTCCAATAGGTGTGCCTTTATAATAGAATATATGTCCACTTTTTAAATCAATTGTACCTTCTCCTTTTCTTCTAACTTCACAAAGTCCAATAATGTCCCATTTAATATAAGACAGTTTTTCTAATTCTTGCAATCTTTCTTCACTTGAAAGTGATCTGCAGTTGTAAGTACCTAAATAAAAAGTCATCATCAAAAGGCAGTCTGGGTCCACAATCAGGGGATTCTTAGCACCCTCGGCCTTCGGCCACCAACCCCTGCCTTGGTTGGTGACTTTACAGCCTCCTGGGAATAAGGGCCATGCTTTATTTTTGTCTGTCATAATTGTTAAGATGTATTGGAAAAATATTTATCATTTACACAAACATTCATTCTGCCTTATCAGGCACTGAGAAGAAAGACCATGGTGTTTCTTGATCTTAAACTCAGAGGTAAAAAGCCAATAAACTCACCATGCTGGCTAATGAGTGTTGGTGAGCAGCTCATCTATGTTCTTATACTATATAAATAATCACATAGTAATAACAGCTGCAATGACAAGAACGTATGGAGTGGACATTAGGAATTTGCCCTGCTCGGTTTTTTTAAGGCCTCCAAGAGGAATCAAAGGGTCTCCTTTCAGTTAATAGCAAACTCCTTTCTGCAGCCATATATATATATATAGATATATATATATCTGTATATATAGTTAAGTATATATACATATATGCTATATACTTAATAACAGCCAAAGCTTAATAAAACATTAAAATATCCAGAATCTGTTATCAAAGTAATCTCTATGAAAAAAAAGATGAATTGCTTCTATTACTGTGGTTTAAGATGATTAAGTAAATAAAGAGTGAAATACATGTCTCAATATATTTTAATCATTGTTTTGACTCCTTGTCTATTTGATCATTTTAGAACAGAGTAAAATATGAAATTCATTTTTTTATCTATAGAGATCACATTGGCAGCATATTATCTATATTCTATTGGTATATTCTATTGGTATATTAAGCTTTGGTTGTTATAATTGTCAGATTATAGCTTAATATATACATCTAGTTAGATAGAGGGAGTGGAATCATCAGATAGTTACATAAGAAAGGAATAAAAGAAAGATAACTGAAGTGCAGACAAAAAGAGAGGTTTGTAGGTAGACAGTGAGATAGAAAAAGAAAAATGGAAATAGAAATGTAAGTATAAACAGATTAATGGACAAAAGTAAAGATAGATAGACATAAATGTATTTATATATAATCATCCGATAAATGGATGATAGATTTTGTATTTATTATTTAGACTTTATTTATGAATATTAATAATGAGAAACAATGACATACATGATTTTTTTTATCTTATATAATACTTTTCATTTCTGTGTTGAGTTAATATTTTGTAATTAAGTTTAAAATTGTGTGTTAATAATCATGATTCCTGAAAACTTATGAGAGAATATTAAAAAATTAAAATAAATAAATATATCCTACCATATTCATAAATCCAAACACACCACCAAAGTCTTCTATAATAACTGTTAGAAATAAATCTGAAAATAGAAATACTCACTCTAAATTAACAAATTTTAAAAATTATTAAACTTATTTAATTTGTGTTTTTTTACAGACATAGAAAGCAATTTCTTAACATGTTTTCATATTATTTAATGAAAAATATTATACTTAACAAATTTACAGTATGTATTTTAAAAAAATAACTTATGATTTATTTTCTCTCTATTCCTACAAACTCTGCAATTGCTTTAAAAATCATTCAAACTAATTCTGTTGAGTGTAGTTTTAAGTTTTTTGGCACTTTCTTGAAAAATGGATGTACTAATATGAGAAAATTCTTTTAATACAAACTATAGTTAATTTGATTGACAGTTTGTGGGACCTTTCACATCAAAAGTGCAACATCAATCTTTTTGATCAAAAATCTTTAACTCTCAAGTTGTATGATTCTGCTGCCATCAAAACCATCGTGGCAAAATAACTATTAACTGAGTTGTTTCTCAGAAAACCACATGCTGATCAAATAATAAAAGAAGCACACTGATATTGAATCCAGCAATTTTAACTCTTGGTCAATAAGTCTATTCCTGAGCTAAAGTTTGGGGCATCATGTTCCTTTGACCAGCATTTACTATTTTTGAAAAGTATTTGACATCAAGAAATGATGTTCAATGAATAAAATTTTGTTTGATAAAATATTTCTTTTGCCAACAATATAGCTACATGGACTAGGTCTTCTTACTTTTATATGTGACTCAAATCCAAAATAATTAAAGTCAAACCTCTTTATATTTAATGACAGAAAAAACTTCACACTATACCCATAAGAGTTAATGATGTATACACTTTTATTTTTTTTATCTTATTGCATTGCTGATCGAATAATTAAATTATTATAAACATTCAAAACGCACTTGACTTATTGTTATATATATATATATATATATATATATATATATATATATATATATATATATATATATATATATCACTATAGATTATCAGTTATGAAACATTTGCTAACCATTTGCCATAAGTGTGTTTATTTACCTGATTTAAAATGGTACCAATAAAAAATTAAAATAGTTGCATGATAATAAATCTACAACAATATACAATATATTATGAAGAGATTAATTAAAATTAAAATACTTAAATAAACTTATAAAAACATATACTGCGTTTAACAGAATTCAATTATTGTAAATCATTAAAATTTATGATACAATTTCAATTTGAGATTATATAACAAATTATATTTTAAAAAGTCGAAAACCACTGCAGAACTTCCAATATCATTACGATCTAAGTGTAGTTTTCTAAAATGTAATTTTTTGAATCATATAATTTTTTTGTGTTAATTATTACTATTTGTTTACCCTGTTAGAATACTCTTTCAAAAACGCTAACTACAATAATTAAAATTGTTACATTGTATTTTTGTTGGGAAAGTTTGTTCTTTTTTCTCTATTATTGATAATTTTCAGTTATTTTACTATAATAAATAAATAACGCTCTATTTGACAGTTTGCAATATTTCATCAGTGGAAACATTATATAACATTTCTTATAATTTTAATTTGGGAATAAATGCACCAATTGAGGTTTATGTGTGCCAGTAATAAATATTCAAGATACTGGCAGTTTTTTTTTTACTTAAATATAAATATGAACTTTTTTTTTTTTCTTTTTTTTTTTTTGTATTAATGTTAAATAATTTATATTTTTATAACTTTTTCTTAATTATCATTAATCATAATTGATTATTTCTATGACAACTTGCAAAAATTAAAATTGTTTTCATTGTTTAAAACTGTAAATGTTGAATAATAGTAATCAACTTTCATTACATATCTATTTGCATAAATAGTATATAATAACAAAATACCATTAGTAAAGACTAATGTTGTCAATCAAACACAACATCCAATCAGATAAAAAAATAACGTAAAGACTTCTCATAACATTCATATTTTCATCTGAACTGTTTCATTAAGGATGCATCATTTTTGCATTTACAACCTGGTAGTCCAAATTAAATCTTTATACCAATCTTGAACTATTAATATAGATCACAAAAGATATAAATTATTCTAAACTTTACTTCCATTTAAATAAATATATCGTACACCGTCTAATAAAAACATCTACTTACAAACCAGGAATGGCAAATTGACAACAACAGTATTAAATTAAGTGTTATCATTTTTTCATGTTTAATCTCAATTTTGTCAAAGAATTTAAGTATTACTATTATATATACCCACAGAATATATACATGCATATAAAATATCATTTTTCATTAATAATTGAAATTAAAAAAGGACTACTGATAATCAAGCCATTTATTGCAGGAACTTATTTTTTATAATGAAAATAATTTTAATTACGATTTCAACACAACAATAAACAAGATTGTGTATAATATATTATAAATTAAAAGTAAATAGAAAGATTTCTTTATTATCTCTCTCTCTACAAAGGAATAATAAAGAAAAACTGGTATTATTTCTAAACCTAATCAGATGATGATTGAATAAAATCTTTTATAGTTTACCTTATTTGTTTAATCCTCCTGTTAAAAATAATTAAATGCTACTCATTCATTAATCAGTAATAGAAAGTCAAGCTGTTGTCTACTTAAAAAAAAAAAATCAGTTCTTATTTGGAAACGTGTAGCTAATTGAAAATATTTCCAAATTCTACCTATATTCAAATCGCAAGCAGTGACCATTATATATACAATAACAATATATTTTTATTTATATATCCAAGTTTATTGTAAAATCATCAACATAAAAACACATATTAAACTAAATTAAAAAAACTTATAAAAGTTTATTTAATTTCGGATTGCATGACAGCGTTGATATTTTGTTTTAATAACCAAATTTTCAGCAGTGAGACAGATATCAATATTTTGAAATGATTGCCATCATTTAAATATATACTACTTATATTATTTGTTAGTTGAACAAAACAAATATCAATCTAATCTACTGAGGCAGAACTATATATATAGTATCTTGCATAACATTTAATCTCTAGAGTAGCTAATGTGTGATTAAATAATTATTAAAGGATTCAGATAACTCAAAATTTTATGCATAATTAAACCTTTTTTTTAAATCAACTGACAATGTTTTTAAAAAAAGATTAATTGTAATTATTGTAATATTTACCAAGGATTTTAACTACACTATTTTTATTAATATATATTGTACAGAGGACATACTAAAAGACAAAATATAATTAACTATTTTTATTAATTATTAATAATAATGACTTATATATACAATAGCTTAGGTTTTTAAATTTACTTTGACTAAAAAATTTAATGTTACAAGTTTATTCAGCTATGATTTTTAAATTTACCACAACTGAGTTTAAGAATGTAAATCAATACTCAAAGTTTCAAAATTTATCAGATTTTGAAGTATTTGACAAATTCAACCTCACATTTAATCTCATTTACCATGTTATTTCACAGTCCTTATTTTAAATAATGACACTTGTTTACTATATTTTACAATATATTTTAATTATGATTTTGTTGGCTATATGTTTACAGTTTATTTTAGTTAATAGCATTTACTGCTGTGTTGTCATATAATTGAGTTAAATGAGTTTAATTACTCATGATAATATGATAATGTTTGTTCTAAGATTGCATGCTGATATATCTTCACACCAATAAATCTCTATGAAAAATGGATTTTGAGTTTTTTCATTAAGTAGGTTTATTTATTTTACAGAAATGATAGAAAAATTATTTCATGAATCACTTTTTTTTAACAGCTTTGTAATTGGCTGGAAATCATTTTGTTAGGCACAACCACTACTGTGTGTCACTGTGCCTTAAAAAAATAATAATTTTGTATGTGATGAAAGTGTTTTTAACAAAGGATTAATTTTAGATCACTCTCCACAAAATATAGATATAACTTTAAAATATGTTTTACTACTAGCATTAATTAAAGAACAGATTATTAATTCATTTTTTTATTTCTTTGTTATAATATTCATATTCCATAGAAAATAACAGAAGTAATTTTTCTACATGCCTTGATGTTAATAAAACATCTGAATGTCATATGAATATAAATCTATTCATAATGATTTTATTACAAAATATGAAAGAAATTTATGAACACTTCCAATAAAGTTTGCAATCATATTTTGGTTTTGACATAAGCATCTTCCTACATCTCTGCTGCCAATAATTAATGATAAGAGTATTAAAAAATAGCACACAAATCAAATTTAAAAATATAAAATAGAGGATAATAATAAGAAAAAAAAAGTTAAAGACTTTTTATAAAATAGAGAAAGAAAAGTAATCTTTTTAAAGATGACAAAGATTACACCCAACCATGGCATCTCAGATTTTCCAAACTCATGATTATTAGATATGAACTTTTCAAAGAAATAGATAAAATTGAATACAACAGTAAACATAGTAAAGCACTCTTCAGTTAGTAAATGAGTATTAATATGTATAGAGAGTTTTGCCTGTTTTAATATCATAAAATAATATAAGAATTTAAAGAGAGGGTAAATACTTGCTTAATGAAGACTTCTAAAATGTAAATTTTTTTGGAGATAATAAAGTGACATCAATCAAATATTAGTCATTTTTAAATAAAACCTATGTTAATTTATATATAATGTACATACAAAGATCACCTTTCAAATAAAAATTGACTAATACATTTTTATTCAGTTAAAAAATATTGTCATTTAAATCGTCAATTTACACACTTTCATAAATTTAATCTTGGCTTTTGATAATATAAAATTTATTAAGCCAATTTTTTACAATTTCACCTAATTTTAAAAATTTTCACTTTTTTAAAAATTAAAGTTTAATTTAATAATGTCAATAAATCATCAAACTTTCAAATTAAAAAAAAGATAATATAAAAGAAGCAGTCTACTTTAGTACCATCAAGCAGATGGTTGATTAATTAAATTACCATGCATAAAAAACTTGAAATTCAAATTATCATAAACAGTTATATAGATGTTTTAATATCTTACACAGATTTGAATTTTAAGATTTTAGTTTAACAGGAAAGATAAAATTAAAGGTAGTTTGCAGATGTATTTCTGCATTACTTTCACTTTTGAACTCCTTGCAAAACCAGAAACTAGTATGAGAATGTGGATTTAAATACTAAGAATAAAGATTTTATATACATCTAATAATCAATGATTACACAAGTTTGTATAGATTACATTAGAAAAGAGGACTTCTTTGAAGCTGGAAATTAGAAAAGTTAAATTGGATTTTATTGAACCACAACTAAAAAGGTTTTTAAAAAACGAAATCTAATTTCTGTTCTGATTGTCAATAATTTTACTCCATTACGTAAACAAAACAGCAGATATTGGAGATAGAATGCTTGACATTTATAATAACTTTACACTACTTGTTTTGGCAAAAAATAAAAACAAAACTAAGTAGACTTTTAAAAATATCCTATTAGACTCATAAATCTTATTCCCAAACTTACATGTGCTGATTAACTAGAAATTTTTAAGTTCAGCTCGCAAAAACTTTTTTTTCTTTCCAACTTTTTTTTTTCCACAAAGAAGTGTTTTATTAAATTTGAGTGCATTAGAAGTAATTTTACTGAAAATACTTTCAAAATGAATTAACAATTAGTTTGAACTACTTTTGAATGTGTATATATGTATGCACATATGTACATCGAATTTTTTGTGAGAAGGCAGATAAAGTAACAAGGCTAGATATTAGAACAAAACAACATTTGATAATCATCAGAGGTTGCTTGCCATTACTTGCTACTTGCCAAGTATAATTTATTTTATCAAATCAATCTTTAGAGTTTTAGAAGTCGTTCTAGATTTTTCTTTTGTTCTTTTTTTTTTTTACCGTAGAGACTTTAATCACTTATGTTGTCCAGTTATAATAAACTTCTCATGCTTTTAATTATCTCTATTCTAATCTCAACCATGACATTGTATATATAACAACACCTTTCTTTTTGCATACTAGTATGTCAAATATGTGAAGTATTTAAAGCTTTCAGTTTAGAGACAACTGTGCTAGGAATAGATTTATGATTTTCAAAAAAAAAAATGTATTTTACAATAAAATGAATGTTTTCTTTTAACAAATATGTTCAAATTTAAAAAAATTTAAAAGTGATTTCTTTTATAAAATCTGGTTAAATTACCATAACTTACACATATTTCGTTTAGTCAATAAAATAGTTTTAACATTATTAATAGTAATAGTTGTAATGAAGAATGGAGTGGAAAATTTTTGTTTCTAAATATATTTGCATGAAATGTGAAAACATCATAGTATGTTGACCATTTATAAATTAAACATAGAACAGCAAATTTATCTAGAGAGTTGTCCATTTTTGAGAAGGAAAAAGCTGATATTAGTGAAAGACTCCTACAGGGAGAGTTTACTTGAACATGAGTAAATTCTTTAAAAAAATATTTCATTAGAGGAGAGAAGATTAGGCAGTATTGGATTTCTTATGAAATCTAACTTTGTATCTTTTATTAGCAGTGAAAAACTCTGTATCTTTTATTTCTGGTATTACTAAACTGATCAATTAAAGATCAATAATATTAAAATGGCTTTGTGTAATAATATCTTGTAATTTTTATCAGTATTTAGACTCTTCTATTAAATTCAGAAATTTTAGAAATGAAAAGCATTCATTTCTTACTGAGCCACATTGGTAATACACCAATATTCCATGGAAACACTAATATTAGTAAAAGCAATTAATCATAACCTAAGGTTATAAAAATATTGATATTAATATTGACATTTTAATTATTACTAAATTTCTTCAATGCTTGTAATGACTATTACTGTTATTTGGTTTTGGTAAAAAATCATAAAAATAAATTTTTTATGCACTAATTTCAAAACAATTACATAATAAAACATTATTCAAAAATAAGTTACATCTTAAAGATATTGTTAAAAATTTGTTTATTATTTTGTTAAACATTAGAATTTTCCATCTGGATTTTCAAGCTGATCATGGTAATTAGTTCAATATTATTCTAATAAGTGTAGTTCTATTTTGGGATTTTTTAAAAATCCTGATATTTCTTTAAGAATGGTTGTATTATAAGTGACTTGATTAAAATAAAATACAATATTTTTATGACTTCCCCAATAACAGGACTAAGGGTAAATTCTTAATATAATAAAAAATTTAAAGGTTAAAGAAGTTTACTAACTAATAAAACCCTAAAGAATGACATTAACCAGTTTACTTTTTTTAATCAAAACATTAATAGGCTTAAAAAATAATATCCTAATTCTGTTAAAGTAGTTGAAAATAATCATTTATGTGATGATGATGACATTTTAAAAAAATGAAATCATATTTTAAATTCAAACTTCTAAATACATAATAGAAAAAAAAACCAAATTGCTATTTTAGTTTAACTTTCTATTCATTTTATAAATTAATACATTGTATAGGCTTAAACCTGCATTTATATATGTAATATATACAGGGTTTGAACTCAGATTTTCACATGACCTACCACTCTCAGTGCCATCTCATATTGCTGACCCACCTGATCACACACATTTTGAAAAGATAAATAATCACCAATATACATATTTCATGCTAAACCAGCAATCATCATTTGGTCCAGATTACAATCCTCACACATATATATGATCAGTACTCAGTTTTATATTAAGATAGCCAATCTTTATACTTTCATAGACAGGCTTCAAACTGTTCCAACTCACAACTCTTTAGCCTTCCATTTCATTGAAAATCTGATGATGGAATGTTCAAAGCCCTTGTTAGTGCCAAGGTTGTCATCCTACCCATGTTGACATATTAGTCATTTTGACTCCTCATGTACAGGAGAATAATCCATTTATACATACATATATAAGGGATGGGCAGACCTTATTTATTTTTGTTAGCTTCAGTTATTGTAAAATAAAATGTGAATTTAGATCCAATTAATAAAATTTAAATTATTTTATTTTTTATACATTCATCCATACATCTATTAATATTTTAAATTTTTATTAAAATTATAAAATATAAATTATTTTTATATACTTCCATATATTTTAGAATTAAATGTAAATTCTTAAGTAATTAATAATTATGTTTTTTTTTTTATATGTCAAAGTATTGCAAACCCAGGCCAGCTGCTTGGATGGCAGCTATGCTAACTGCTCGGCCACCAATGCTTGGCATTATGATGTTTTACTTATTATATGTAAAATTTATGTGGACAAAAATTACCCTTAAAGCAAAGCTGTTTTAGAGAAAATACCTAATGCAGTGAATAATAAGTTTAACATTGCATAGCTAAAATGTTTTAAAAAGTGTTGAAGATGTTAAAGATTATTCTATCTGATAATAAAATTATTTAAAAAAAAAACTATAGACAATAGAAAACTATTGGTGAGAGATATTTAGAAAAAAGAGTTAATATTAGTTAGGGTTACCATGTGTGGGGCATAAAGGTACTTCATCACAGAGGCATCAAGCTACCAAGAAAATTAATAAAATTTATATGCAAATAAAAATATTTGCATTTTCAAATCATTACATTCACAGAAATATGTCCTACATAAAAATATTTTAAATTTTATTTAAATATGAAAGGAATACTTCTTTACTTAAACTTATTTATGAAAGGAATACTTCTTTACTTAAATTTATTTGTGACAATTGCATGAGTCTCACATTTCAAGGCTCAAGCTTGAAATATATTACATATATATTCTTAACATTATACTTAACCGATGCCATTTTGTTGTGATAATTAATAAAACATATGTTAATGTTTAGATTCTTGAATCACTTTATTGTTAGAAACACATTCTGATTATAAATATTTTTTCTTTAAATACAGATGAATAATTCCTTACTTAAATTATTGTGATAATTTCCAAATGCCTAGAAATATATTTTATATATATATTACCATTGCACAAAAAAAAAAATAAAACAACATCCATTCTTCACTATAAATAAAATTTATATGTAAATGAAAATGTGTAGATTTCCTAATCACTTTTATTTAAATATATATAAAAAGCAATATATGATTATTAATAATTAATTTAAAATAAAACTTATTTTAATAATATTGCTTCATATGTAGTAATTCTGCATGTGATAAAATTGAGTTTATCAATGATATATTGCAAAATTTAAATGTCTGTTCAGGTTAGAGTATTGGTAGAGTTATGGACTCTGGAATGTGAGATTTTAGGATTGATTCAAATGCCTTGTGTAAAAAAATTTAATAATGTTATCTTTTTTTAAAAAAAATTATGCAGTATTATCTCTTTAAATGTTTTATTAAATAGGTTTTTTTATTTTTAACAATGATATTATCATCTTTTATAAGATGTATTATCTTTTACACATTTTAATATTTACTATTTAGCTTTTGCTTTTATATGGACTTGGGTTTGTTCTTTAGCAAAAAACTCATAATTGATCCATAATCCACACTATGGTGTTTAAATTTAAGGAAAGCAGAATGAGTAAAAACATACTTTTTAAAAAGATATTATTGTAAGACAAAATATTTAATTCTTAATAATTTTCTTGAGAACAATATTATTTAATGCAAACCCCTACATGACTGCCCTGTTGACAAAGTCTAAATAATGAATTTCATGGAACAAACCAAATGTTTGATTTTTTTATACTTATCCAACAAAACCTATGAATAAACAAAATAAAGCACAAAGTGCTTTAATTGCTTCTAAAAATGTATTAAATAAATGAACTAAATATGAAAAATGTAAAATTGCTTTCATTAAATAACTCATGACTAAATCCCTGATTGTCAAAGTATATAATAAAATATAATATATATAATAGGATGATAGGACTTAATTATTATTATTGTTAAAAACTAAACTAAAATAATAGTGTAAATATTTTATTGTTGAACAAAAACAAGTTTAAACTACCTTTGTTAATAGAAAATGTAAACAAGTTTTTTGTGGAAAAGATTCTAAATTAAAAGTAACAAATGGCCTTTTAAAACAAAGAACTTTTTAAGATGTTAATGGGATATAAGAGTTATTTCAGCCATGTTAATTAAAATTGACCTAATCACCATATATGTTACTTCAATAAAGAAAGAATTTAAGTATGAAAATTAAAAATATGACTATATATATATAATAAATTATAGTTATTAATAGTGGAATAATACCATATAAAAATTAAATAATAATGTAAACATTTTATTATTGATGTAATATAATTTTGTTAATAGAAAACATGAATAAATTATTCATGAGAGATTTTTAATGGGTTTTCAAACAAACAACAAACAATAGCTATTTTTAATGAATTATTGACCTGCCAGTTAAAGTTGATCTAAATATTGATTCAGAAAGAATAATAAAGACAAATCAAACTCTCTTTTCTTCTTGCTGTACAGGATGGAACTCAGAAGCAAAACATTCCAAAAATTTATACTTTTGCTATAGATATTATTTTTAATCAGGCAAGTAAACTAGAATTATTTATACATATCAGAGCTGTTTATTTTGTTTATTTTGTAGAAATAAATGAATAAAACATGTAAGGTATTTGCCAAACATGTAAAATGACTAAAGCCATATGAAGGGAGTCTATAATTTAATTTGCACAAAAAAGCTTCTTACCCAAATTGAAGATTGTCATAAGATTACAGAGAATATAAATTTAAGTACCAAAGTAAAATTTGAATAGATGATTTTTTGATTGAGCATTGTTTTGGTAAGAAAATATCAGAAGTTGGAAAAAAATATGGTAATACTTTCAAATAAAGACTATGAGATTATTAAAATGTTAAGTATAGGATTAATAAAATGTATAAAAAAGATTTGAGATCAAAAAATATCATTAAAAAATAAAACAATAAAATCAAGTATATGTAAAATAAAAATATAAGAATAATAGGTAGTAATGGAAAGAGAAGTCAGTAGTTTTAAATAATTTGAAACTCAATAAATCTAATAACAATGCATTAAAATGAGTGTAGATTTTTAATAAGAATAAGAAGTTATTCAATGAGTCAATAAAGTTAATATTAAAAAAAATGTAAGTATTTTGTTTGAAGTGTAGTTATATATATATATATATATATATATATATATATATATATATATATATATATATATATATATATATATATATATAGATAGATAGATAGATAGATAGATATTACATGTATTTGTTGTTTCCATAGTTAACACTAATTAATTATTAGAAATAAAAATATAAAATTATAATTTATAAAAGGTATAAATATTAAATATAGACCCAGTGCACATTGCTAGATAAAATTTGATATTTTATATAACCTAGATATGATATAGAATAAAATATCTTTATCTAACAACAAAATAATATATGACAATAGCTGTAATATAATCATATGTAATCATAACATATAAAAGCTCTTTTCAGCAATTTTTAAATTTTTACCCTTTTCAATATGTCTTGGTTAACTACAGAAATAACTTATATTGCATCCATAATGACATCTATCAGCTCTATATAAAATTAACACAAGCCTATAAGTTATGCTTTAATATCTTTATAATAACACATATTATATAACCCTACATTCATTTTTCATTAGTTAAATTAACTGACATTTTATACAATTATTTCATTTATAATTAATATAATTAGTTTCATATATCTTCCTTCTATTAATTTCTTTAATATAATTTAATGGACTTATATTCTTAACACAATCTATTCTATATCCATATTTTAAGTAGTGAGCATATAATGCAGATCTGTCATTTCTCCTATTAATAGCATTATTGTGTTCTTTAGCCCTTTCTTTTAATTGTATCACCATATATTCATAATAAACCATATGGCAAACCCCACAAGTAATTTTATATACTATACCCTTTTATATTATCTTTTATTTTATAATTCCCTACTAATATATCTAAATTTTTACTGTTTGACCATCCTATTTTAATATTTTTATCTATATAATTTTTATTTTTTAATAATGTATGATAAATTTTAGGAACATATGAAAGTTTTACCCATTTTATATTTTCTTGTTCACTATTATTACCTAAATTATATAGTTCAGTGTTCTGCCTGTTTTCACCACTAATTATAACTGAAGCACTAATTTACTTATATGTGTGTATTTTGAGTTCATATTTGGGAAAAGTTATAATTGAAACTTATAACTTGGGATCTAGCAATTTTTTATTTAACATGGTTGTTGATTACAATCACTATCAGGTTTCAGCACTTTAAATTTATTTGTCATGATAAGATTCAACATTAATTTTGATTTGGTAGTTTGTAGTTGCATGTATAAAACCTAGAGTAATGCTACTGGGACCATGCTTAAGAAATCGGCTATTTTCTAAGATAGGATTTTACTTAAACTAGCTTGTCATAGGAAAGCTTTCCAAGCTATCTAGAGAGGTTTCAATCTTGCCGCATCAGTAAGAAATTTTCACTTCAACGAATGGACAATACCAGTACCACGAATTTGAAGAAAGTAAGAAAGCAAGGGCTAATTTTAATTTATTCAGAACTATTTATGTAGAGGACTTATTTCAGGGAATTTCAATTACTAATAAAAAAAAATTGATAAATTTTATTTTTGGGACTAATTGCAACATTAACAATAAGATAATCTACATTATAATATAGATTCAGCTTTATACATTAACATATTAAATTCCTTATTTATTTATTTTTTTTGATAACCAATACAAAATAACTTTTGATTTTAATTATATATTATCTTAATTAAAAATAAAAACTTTTTCCTGTACAATTTTAAGTTAATCCATGTACTATTATTCTTAAAAAATATAAATCGTTATCTTTCTTAACTAAACAAAAGATCAAACTTTTGTTTAAATATCTTTTATACAGGACGTAATTAATGTTTTTTGAAAAGCAAAAGTAAAAAAAAAATTATTAAAAGAAAACTAAAACAAAATTTATACAATTTATACATCAACTATATACATGTCTAGACATAGGTATTTGCCAAAGATATTTTTTTAAAAACTTGATTTATTAACTTCTAGCTCGTTCTTCTTTCTTTAATGTTTGCTATTATACTGACTAGTCTTTGTTACCTTTCCAAACTACTAAAAATAATATTAAAATGGAATATATATAAATCTAAATCAACAACAGAATATAAATCCTGTCATACTTTCACTGAACCTCTAAAAGTTTTCAGTGAGACAATATCTCAAATAGTAAAATCCCAATAATTAAATATTATATATCATTGATTCATTGCTGAATTGAGTTGGTAATATGTTATGTTTGAGCTTGAAATCACATTGACATTGAAAGTGCCCCAATTTTGATTACTAACCAAAATTCAGAGTTATTTGATGTCACATCTTAATTTGCCTTCAAGAAATGGATAATCCAGATCTTGTTTTTTTTTTACCCAGATAAAATTGAGCATTCATCATCTTGAACCAATGCATATACAAGTAGATAATGTACAACCAATGGAAAGAACAGCTAATAGGTGATGATGCTCTCTGTATCTGAATGTTTTCATTAGAGATAGAAATATGACAATAAATAGTCAAGGCCTTTTGAAGGTAGGATTAGAGAATTATTGTCATAGAGCTGGAAGACAGAATCTACATTCTCCAGATGATAGCTGTCAAGTATGCAGTGAGGCAAGTCCATGTTCAGGACTGTAAGCTGCTATAACTAAACACTGACATGAGGCAAGCTATCAAATATAGCACTATGGCTGGGAATGGCAGGAAACCTATAAGGGCATGAGTAGTCCTTTCTTCCATAGTTGACCCTAGAACTAACAACTATACCTCACCAATGGTATCAGGTAGAATGTATCATTGTAATTATCATAAATATGCAAACATATATCTATTTTCATATATTTTCATATATATTATTACTATTATATATACATATATTGGACATGTTGCTAGAAGAGATGATAATAGATGGACAATTGAAATCTTAAACTGGATTCCAAAAGATTGTCTAAGACCTAGAAAAATACCACAAATGAGATGGATGGATGAAATAAGAAAGTGTGCAGGGGTGATGTGGAAAAAAGAAGCTGAAGATCAGAGAAGATGGAGTGAACTTGGAGAGACCTTCATCCTGCAGTGGATTGATAATGGTTAATGATGATGATGATATTATTAATAAATATGTTATAAAACATATTTTCATATGTTTTTATTTATATAATAATTCCTGATAAACACAACAGTTTTGAGCAGTCAACAGGATCTGTCAAAACTCTTAGAAGCTATTTGCTACACATAGCCTGCCTAAAACTATAGTTTCAGACAATGGCACAACTTTTACATCAACTGCATTCAGATATTTTGGTATAAATAATAAAATTGAACTGGTGTTTAGCCCACCATTTCACTCTAAGAGCAATGGACAGGATGATAGTACTGGTTCAAAATACAAAAAGAATGCTAGCCAAGATTGACATAGAAAGTTAGAACATCCATAAGTCAGAATGCTGCTAGCACAGCATTTTACATCATGCACATCCATCAGAAAAAATCTGCTGAACTACTATTCAATAGGGATCTGAGAACCCATCTATAAGTTCTCAGGCCTAGTTCCTCAAAAGAAAAAAGTGAAAATTGCAATACTGCATGGATAAGCACCCAAATTCTATGTCACATGGATTCTACCAAATGGATTCTGAAAGCAGTGATTAAAAATAAAGAATTACAAACAGTGGTGGTTACAACAACTGTATAACAGCAACACCATAGAGATGAAACAATTAAGATTAAATTACACAGCACAGACAAATGGCAAAGCTCATTGGACAACAATGAAGAGACACAATCTATTAGTGATGAGTCACCATCCAGCAATGCAGTTTCATGATCAGACATGCTGAGGAGATCATCAAACCAGATGAGGCCACAAAGCAAAAAAGTTGCTTTATGTATCTGCATGTTTAAATTTTCCAGGGCTAATTTTATCCAAGGAAAGGAAATGTCATCTCTTACCTTACTTTCAAATAGTGGACTAATCTTGATCCTGTCTAATCTAGATCAGATTGAGCATTCATCTTGATCCAATGCATATACAAAAAGATACCTCATAGCTAATGACAGGAATGTTCTAATAGGTGTAGTGGACTAATCTTGATCCTGTCATCTAGATCAGATTGAGCATTCATCTTGATTCAATCCATAAATGAAAATATACCTCATAGCTAATGACAGGAATGTTCCAATAGGTGATGATGCTCATCAAATCTGAATTTCAATTAGGGATAGGGATTTGGATATATATAGTTAAGCCTTTTGAAGGTAGGGTCAGAGAACTACCATAACAAATCTGAAAGATAGAATCTACATTCTTCAGAATATAGTTTTCAAGCATGATTGACATAGTGAAACAAGTTCCACATTCAAGATTGGAAACTGCTAGAACTAAATGCTGATGTGAAGCAAGCTGTCACATACAGCCAGAAGTGTCACCAGATCTAATCATAAGGCAGACTGTCACACTATAGCTAAAAGTGTTATCAAATATATTAAAGCATGTGTAATTCCTTCAACTAGAAGCTATACCTTATGAATGATATCAGGCAGAGTGTAGTCATTGTAAATATCATAAATATAGTTTTATCTATCACTAATAAAAATATTATAAAACATATTTACATTTGTTTGTGTGTATATAGTAATTTGCAATAAATACAACGTTTAGAAAATTTTTTGTATTGGTTTTTGTGCTTGAAATAACGAAGTATGAAATAGTGTTAACTGTTGTAATAGTTTTTTTTTTCCATGTGTCAATGCATCGGCCGGAAAGCCACGAATCCGAGACAACTGCTTGTAAGGCTTCTATGCTGACCATTCGGTCACCAACACTTGACAGCTGCTGTAATAGTTACTTGTAAAGCTTGTTTATATATATATTTTTAAGAATTCCTCATAATGTGATCGAAATATAAAAGGGAACTAAACTACTTAAATTGTAGAAGCAAATACCTTTTTATTTTTTTTATTATAAAATGAGCGTCATAAGATATGATTGTTATCTTTTTTTAGGTTTTTATCGAAATTAACAGTTTTATTTGTAAAACAGAAGTTTATGAAAACTATATTTGCACAAAATGTAAGTAAAATTTAATAAACATTTCAATATTCTGAAGACTGTAGGATTTTGCTTATTCAAACAATTCTTTTTGCCCACCAACTCAAAAAAAAAAAAGATTTATAAATTTTTTAATTTGCAAGAGAGAAAATATTAAACTAGGGCAACTATCCATATATAATACAAAGTTTAGAGATCATACTTCTGTCTACAATACTAAGAGTTATTTTTTTATTCAGAGTTATGAATACAATAAATGTGCATAAATGGTAATAAAAATATACTCTTTCTCTGCTGTTGATTGATTAAGACTGTCTACAATGAAGTATCTTGTGAACTCTATAGCAAAAAGACTAGATTCATATTTAAATGCTATAAGAGCTATTTTTATTTACAATGTTATGTCTCAGTGCATCACAATTTAAAACCTCTTTCCTTATAAGTATAAACTTTTTCATATATTTGCAAGTAATCTGCAGTCAAACCATTCTTAAACAATTGTCTTCTGATTATGTCTTAGTGACTGTTATTTTCTTCCTTGACTCTTTAAGTCATTTGTTTCTCAGTTATATCTCAATGAGTAATCTCTTAGTTGTTCATTCCTTAATCAATAACTTTCAATCATTTTTTTTTACATAGTCATCTTCAGTCAGCTTTTAATTACTTTTATCTTATTCAGTTATTTATAAGTCAGTATATTTACATCAACCATCTCTCAGCTAGTCATCTTTCACTCAAGTCATCATCTATCAATCAGTAATTTCATAACCATACATCTCTCAACCAGTAATCTCTCAATAAATCATCTTTCAGTTGTTTATCTCTAAGGTGTTTTTTTTTTATTTCTTGGTTTCATTTCACAGTCTCTTAATTCATCATAGTACAATGAGGAGTAACTTATAAGTAACTGAAAATAAATAAAATTACCCAATCATATTTCAGTAAGTCATATTTCATTTATCTTTCAGTTATTTATCCCCAAGTAAATCCTTCATTTGGTCATTTTCAGATATATCACACTCATTTATCTAAGTCAGTCAGTCTTCAAGCAGTAATTTCTCATCACTTAGTCCCTAGTCAAATATATCTCAGTAAGCTATCTTTCAGTAATCTTTAAGACAGCCATTTCCCTATATATCATCTCTTAGTCTGTCACAATTTAACCATCAGTTCTCAATCTGTCATTTCTCCAGTTCCCACATGTCAATCAATCATCTTTCATTTAAACCTTAGTCATATCTCAGTCAGTTCTCTTAGTTGTTTATTCCTCAGATAGTTATCTATACTCAGAAGTCATCTCTCAGTCAATTATTTTTGTTATTCATCTCTCAATAAAACTTTCTCAGTAAGAATGCTTCAGTCAGACAATTCATATATTTCTCAGTTGGCTTGTTGATAATTTATATAAAATAAAACAATATTATATTAATTCAGTCTGCTCTTTTCTATGATTTGAGATATCCATGTTACTGCTTGAGATTAAAAGCAATAAATATGAAGATATATTCTGCACATGATAAAATAAAACAGAAGTTAATCTTATAATATTTACAACCTCAATGTGGATTATATCAATAAATCACTTAATATTTAATTATATATTTAGGAATGATAATGTAAATTTTAAAAGATTAACTTCAATTTCATTTTATTATTTATAATATTACAATATTAAATATTTTTTTGTATATATATATATATATTTTAGCTGCCCACAGATGTTGAATCTTTATTATCTATCAAATAATGCTCTCTTTTTCTTCGGCCTATACATTAATAAATTATTTTATTATAATTGCAATTATTAATTACAAAACAAATATAAATCATTAATTAAAATTAAATCATATTTGTTATTAACAATGATAAACATTAATATTTATTCCTCATTATCATAAACTATATGATTGAATTATCTTCCGAGTTAGAGTTTTGCTTTTCCCAGTGGTAATATGCGTATCCTTCTTGTCAATCTTGCCTGATAGATATTGACATTCATATGAATTTTTTGTCAAAAACAATTTTCTTAATTTCGTTTGTAGGATCTAACTGACCAATGGTTAAAAAAATAACCTTGTCTCTTTTCTGATAAATGTTAGTTTTGCCATAAATTGTATTCGCTCCCTTATTTTTTTTTCTTGTTTCCATCAAATACACTTTTTCTGTTTTTATTCTCAATACACTTTTTCAATTATTAAAAAGTAGAGATATAAATAATAAAATTATATATATATATCAGTAATTTCAAAAACGTATATTGCTTTTCTGTCTAAATGTAATATTAGCAATATAAATGTTCGGACATTTATATTACTAATATATATCAATTATAAAAAGAATAACACTAATAAAGGATGCTTAATTTTATTTAAAATTATATATATGGTTCAATCCAGTTAACAAACTGACTGATGCATTCATAATTAATAAAAATCTTCTAGCTACTGATAACTTTATGTACCTGCCATTTGCCTTTTAATTCTTGTAATAATTTTTAATCACTGTACTATCATTATTTTTCCAACTATTATCAATTACTGGGAAACAAAATTCTTTCCAAGTTTAATCCAGTTTCTTCAATTCCTAGCTTCTCTCCTCCACATTGTATTGGCAAATATCTGAATATCAGCCACTCATCTCAAACGTGGTTTCTTTCTAGCTTTTTTAAATCTCTTAACAGTCTGTTCAACATTTAAAATGTCCAACTGTTATCATTTCCTCTAGCAATATGTCCAGTTCAGCTTTTTTCAATATTTTAATTATTTCAGTGATGTCAGTAAACCTTATTTGTTCTCTCACCTATATATTTAGCTTTGATTTTTTTCTAATTTCTCTTAACATACATCTCTTGGTGCTTCATTGAATGGTCTCAATTTTATGTATTATTATTCTATTAAGCATCAAACGCTCTCATATGCATAATTAAAAGTCTCTGAAGCACATTTATTAAAACCTTTCTTTTTCTTTATGTTATTGCTATCAAAAGCACTTTATTCAAATTTAATTCTATGAGTAATTTCTTCCACTATGATTTCATATTGCATACTATAGTAATCGGAGCAAGATATTTTTAATTGTTGAATTCTTCTATTTCATGAATATCAATCCCTAGTTTCATATTATAAAAGAATCAGTAGAACAGTAGTCTTGTTAGCATTTATCTTAAGCACTGATTTCTTACTCTCATATGATAACTCTTGTAGCATTTCCTGAAGCTCTAGTGCACAATTAGCAAAAAATAATCAAATCATCTGAAATATCAGATAAATGATAACAGTCTAATATAATTAAAATAAATACTAGGTCATATGCTATAATATTTTACAAAATCAGCATAATAAAGTTTTAGAAATTTCAAAATATAAAAACAAAAGAAGATATTACTTATTAGCTACTCCATGGTATATATAGTAATAATTTTAGATATTAACAAATTGCAAGGATGAATAATTTTGGCATTATTTCACAATGCAGAGCTCATAAGTATTGATTTTTGGTACAGTCACCTTGAAAAAGACCAAACCATTAATTTGATGCAAAATGATATCTCTTCTGTTAGCTATTTAATCATATATATATATATATATATATATATATATATATATATATATATAAATAGTTAAAACAAAAATATATATATATATATATATATATATAATTTTTGTTTTAACTGTGTTGTTTACCTGTATAACTTTGCATATGCATACTAATATGCCTAATGAAATAGATTCTTCTTCTTTCATCAATATTTATCGGGTTAAGTGCACTTTCAGTGTCATTAAAAGAAGATCACTTTGACAATAGATTGGGACTGTTGATTGTTATTGTTATTATTTGCTGACTGATTTTAATGATTATATATATATATATATATATATATATATATATATATATATATATATATATATATATAGTATTAGCATCAAACAGGTCAGAACTTAAATTAATATGACATTGTTTAATATTACAAAAACATAGTAAATAACTAATTGAAATAAAATCTTTGTTTTTACTTCAATTTCGAGTTGTAAGTTTTAAATTGTGCTTTATGCAAAAAAAAGAAGCTTAGTATTATTAGAAAAAAGAATTATAAGGATTAGCATTTTCAGGGAACTTAGGTCTCCATATTTATAACCTATCTTCGCAGTAATTTATGCAAAATTTATTCAAAGTTTTTTTTCATATAGACCATTTTCTGGAGATTGCAAAACACACTTCTTTTGGGTTTATTGCATAGTTGTCATTTGCAATAAAGCATGCCTTCTTTATTTTTTGTTTTGTATTATTACACTCAGTGCACAGTGCCCTTTCCAAAGTGGTTTGAACACATGGCCTATTGTTTTGGTGCTCAAAAAATATGGATTTGTTTTCAATATTGTTTAGAGCTCTCCAGTATAAATAGTGGTGTTGAGATGTTCTGGTGGTGATATTGGCACAGGAAGGAAACTTAAAATATAGGTTGGCATAGTGACAATAACTGATATTAAAAAATAATTTGTTATATATTTTGTCACTATGAACATTCATATGATTCCATTAATATTTCTAGTCTGAAATATGATAATTGTAAAGCAATTTCTAATCAAGCCATTATTATGTTTCTACTCAACCTATTCATCTATTTCTGCCTAAACCATTCTGGAGTTCCTGCTATTATTTATGTTTTCCTGCCTCATGCTGGTGATAATAATAGAAATTTTGCAAAAGTTAATCTGGGAGCAGCTATAGCAAAAAAATTGTTCTCAGCAAAGGAATTGAATGCAATTAGCATTTGGAGGCAATATCAGTAATCAAGTGTTCAATTTCCAGCATTCTATAATAAAAAATTCATGAAGCAAATGAAAACAAGATTGCAGTGTTAAAATCCCAGCATGTGCCAATCTGTACTGAGGAACATGTAGCCCTATGTGGAAGAAGACCACCTGTTGCCTATCTTGAATGAGAGAAGAGATGGTAGCCAACTTATAAATCCTATTCTAATAATCAAAAAAGCAAGTCATATATAATGTGACATTACTTTTATAAGCTTGTATTTACAAACATGTAATACAGAGAGCATACCAATAGTTCAAACAAGCTCTTAATTAATAAGTACAGTATGAGAAAATATTTAAAATCTGTATTTAGAACCTTCCCATCTCCAGACCAACTGGTTTCAAACTTATCGCTCATGTCAGTGGAGAGCAAGAATATTCGGACACTAGATCTAAAATATCAACTCCAAAACCATCACTTATTTCATACATAATATTTGAGTAGAAACTCTGAAATTTTGGGACATGAAATAGTCTTTAAATCCAACTATATGGGACTGAACTAAATTCAGATCTACCATATTTTAATAGCCTCAGAATAGCCAAAGCCTTAAAAGTAAAATTATAATAATCAACAAAGCAAGTCATATATAATGTGACATTTTTATAAGCTTGTATTTACAAAAAATGTAATACAGAGAGCATACCAATAGCTCAAATAAGCTCTTAATTGATAAGTGCAGTATGATAAAATATTTAAAATCTCTATCCAGAACCTTCCCACCTTCAGACCAACTGGTTTTGAGCTTATGGCTCAGGTCAGTGGAGAAATTACCTCACCTGCAATGAAGTTTTAACAATTGAATATTTTTTGTTAATAATTATATATAATTTTTTTACGATATTGAAAATTTCTTTTAATACCATGGTTAAAGACTAGTTCAATTAGCTAATGATTTTGGGTAAGATAAAAATGTTTTTATTATTTTTATTAATAGAAAATTACATTATAAACTATTATGATTTTATTCTTCTTAATTAAGTCTAAAATGCAAGTTTTTTTTGTATTTGTTTTCTAATATCAATTTACATTTTATATCTGCTGTGTGTTTAAATATATATGTCATAAGATATTTAATTAAATAAAGTTGATTGGTTTGTTGTTAAATATGTCACATGTGTGGGTGATTTAATCTGTTTATATTTAAATAAGTTAAAACTTTATAACTACATTTTTTGAGTTCATGCTTGCTGATGAAAAAGTCTTGAGAAGTAGGGAAGCCACCAACAAGGGAAGGGTTTATATCTAAAATTGTTCATTATTCAGATAATATCATTTCTTAATTAGTAATGATGCTTAGGTATAATTGATAATCCTATAAAGGAATTGTTTTATTTAAAGAAATATACTAGTTGTAAATTGATAAAAAGGAATGGTTATCAACAGTGATCTGTGTAGTATAATTTATATAGCCAAAAAAAAAACATGGTATATTTAAAATATAGTATTGAAAATTACAGTTAAAATTCTTTAATATATTGAGATTTGAAAATTTTTGAAAGTTAGAGTGTTATGACCAGATTATGTAGTGATGATTATATTAAGTTGTTCCACAAAAAAGTAGTCAAAGAAATAGTTGTGAACAAATAAAATATAAATAGTAGTTAAATGGGCAAACAGCACATAGTTAATTTAAGTGTAAATGATCTCTTTGTTATATCTTTTAGTATATTTTTAAAATTTCACTACTGAATAAATGCAAAATAATCCATAATCATTCTCTGGCAGTTGTGTTCCTCTATATCATAAGTTATCCTGTGTTTATATTTAATAAGTGATTTAGTATATCCCAAGTTTATTAAAAACAAGTACTTAGTGGCTCTGTCTTGAAAAATAAAGAGATACCAAAATTAATGGAAAGTTAATTTTCTTATCATATGTCATTGATATCAGAATTTCTATTGTAGTTAAAATCAAATAGTTAATAAAAAAATATTTTGTTACTAAAAATATCTATGCTACTTTTATGAAAGATTATATTATATAATATATACATATATTTGAAATACATACCTGATTATATATTTTAATCTTTTATGAAACAAAATGATAAATTCTCCAAAATTTTTATGTTCAAGTCATTATTGTATTGTTCTAATAAATTTAAACTTATTCTTAATCAATGATCCAATAGTATTCCAGTAATGCATTGTGGGAATTTCTATAAATAGTTTGATAGTATGCTAATCAGTGTTATTTCAATTAATCTACAGTGTATTATTGTCTATATAAATAAAGTTATTACAAATAAAAATTCAACTAATTTTAAATGATATCAGTCCTGATTTCTAACATCAGAGAAGATAATTATATACATCATGTTAATCAATACTAGCCATAATTTCTATCACATTCTTTGCAATAACAATATACATGATTGATATAATGTAAAATTAATGAAATTTATGTGTGTGTATTTATAGGGGATTTGAACACAGACTTTCAAGCTCCCATCAATTATCTACTCTATTTCATACAGTAGTTGTCAGATAATCTTGAATTAATCTTAATTAATTATAGAAAAAAAAAAGTAGTATATATTTTATGCATACTTTTAATTATGTGCTCAGGCTGAAGAACCGTTTTTTTAAAAAAAAAATTCACATATTTGAAAAAAAAAAACAGCAATTTTAAACAATAAGACTTTGAATTGATAATTATTTCTAACAATACTTTATAAGTTACGATGATATAAATGTCAAGCTTTAGATATACAAAAGTTATTCATGAGTGACCATGGAAAGTGATCTATTCACTAACAACATAAAAGTTATTAATTCTTGGAAACTTATCTCAACACTCAATTCAATAAAATTAAGTATCAACAGTGAAGTCATACATCAAGCCACAGACCTGTTTAATGTATAAAGTGCAATACAAAAGTGAATCTATTCAGATATCAGGCTAGCAATCTTCTTTTCTTTTACACTCTGGTTATTCAGGTGTAAGCAGGTATTCACCAATTCCACAGCCAGTAGCTGGGAGACTTTTAACTCGATAATAAAGAAAATAAGCATCAGAGACAAAATGCTGGCACCTGACTAGCTATACAGAAAAACTTGGAGCAGGGTTAAACTAACGCAAAATAGAAATGAACAGGATATTCCCGATGCTCCAGATATGTAAGATTGCTTCAAGTATAACTCACTGTAATATTTCTTTCATGACATGTAATTCAATAAATGTTGCAACTGATGATTTCTGGTTTAGCATGAAATACGTATATTGGTGATTATTTAACTTTTCAACATATATGTGTTCAAGTGTATCAGTGTTATGAGATAGAGTGGAGAATGGTGGATGGTGTGAAGGTCTGTGCTCATATACCCTATATATAACTATTGTTAATAAAAAAATGTTTCTTTTAAGATTTATGACAAAAAATAAAGGATCAGAGAAACGAATCCAAAATATGGAAGGGATCAACAAAAAAAGCTCATTTTCTCTTTTTGCTTCACTCAGTGAGATTGTGGATACCAAAAGCAATGTAAATATGTTACAAATTACTAAACACATATTTTTATATGTCTTTAGGTTAGTAGAAATAATCGTAATAAATGTATTTTTTATTTGATTTTGAATCTCTTGACTTTTGGGGAATTGTGTAATTAATTAATTATTGAATTAAAAATATTCATTTAATTAATCGAAGTCTTTTCCAAAAAATTAATCTCAGTAAATGACAGATTTAAAATGTTAAATATTTTTAAAAATAAATTAGAAGTGTAACCCTACGATTTTATTAATATTATCACATGATCAACTGTCCAGTTAATTTTAAATATATATATTTTTTGATATATATAAAAAATCAGTAAATAAAATCTGTTATTTTTACATTTAACTTTTTAAATTTTTATGAACATTCATATGGTTTTACAATGTCTACCATTTAAATATTTACTCAGTTTTACTGAAATTTATCTAGTGTTAAAGATGATATGATTTGAAATACTGTGGACCTTGTAATGATTGCTAAGCATTTATATCAGTTATAAGATTTCACAGAATTTCTATACATTTACAGAATTCATGCGAATTTTCATATTCATATAGCTTTAAAAACTTATATGGTTTTTAGAAAATTATAGGATTTTCAAAACTAATAGAAATTGCAAGAGTTATATAATTTTATATATTTGTTTTAATAATTTTATCGTTTTTAAGTCTTAACGTTTGAAGACTTACAAGATGCTTAGAAAGAAGTATAATAATATTAATAATACAACAGAAGTATATATTTTATATTAGAAAAACAATATATAATAAGCTTCAAAGAATTTATGTCAAATTTATTGTATGTGTATACATTTTTAAATAACTAAAATATCAAAGATTTACTTTGTAAGGAAAACATTTTGTTTAAAATAATAATACTTTATATATGTACACCATAGCCATGTATGCCTACATGTTGCCAATAAAGTTCATTATAAGTTATCCAAGAATTATTTTTAGCATAGATTAATAATTAATCTTTTTATAATACTAATCATCAAATCACCAACCGAAATATGAATATACAAACTGAAAATGCACAAAGCAGACACCACTTATAAATCATTTAATATATATAATGATAAATTTAAACATTGAAAATAGTTTTATAGAATTAAATATTGAAGATATATTTGCAATAACTTAAATTTTGATATACCATGATTATTATAATGTAAAAACATTAAAAGAATACTTGGTAAAAAAAAAATTACTGGAAGTATATTATCAATTCAAAAATCGTTTTAAAAGTAATATTGTAACTACCATAAGTATGCAAACATATTGCAAATAAACACTGAAATACATACATTGTAAAAAAAATTAAACATTAAAATTTTGAAATAAACAAGTTAGAAAATGTTAAATTATTTAATGACAGAATGTTAAAAGAAAGTTTATGTATTAACAAAGAAAAACCAGTTTTAAATAAAACAAATTATTAAATAATGACTTTAATTCTAAATAATTTATTATACTATATAAATAGTAATATATAAAAAATTGTTGGTATTGCAGAATTTGTAAAGGATTCATATATTTGTATAACTTGGTAATAAAAAAAAATGGATTTAAAAAATAAAGAATAGGTAGAGGTAAATAATAATAATAGTAAAATTTATATAATGAAAAGAAATGTATGTAGATGCTAAAGAAATGTTATTATAAGTTAAAAACATATACATATAACAATAATATATATTTTGAGATGGTTATGCATCTCATGGCATATAACAATATAATAGTGTGTGCATATATATATATAAAATTGAAAGGAAAAGTAGAAATAAATACAGACAAAAAAATTTTGTTGATATTTTCCTATATAACACTGGAATAACAGATAAAAATTAAATAATTTTAAATTAAAAAAAATATTATAAATGAACATTTAAAAAGGTCTAATTAATATGTTATTATTTCTGATTTTGAAATTAAAATAAGCATGCTATTATGTTACAATAGATATATTGGTAATTCTAAAATCCCTTTATCTATTTTGATTAGATTAAATTTTATTATATTAAAGCTTGTATAGCATATATTGATAAAAATCCTACAAAGTTGTTTTTGAAAGAATTAAAGTACATTGAAAAGAGTCTAACTTTTTTCAATCAACGTAAAGAAAACTTGTTCTGTTTTTCCCCAAACTATAAAAAAAGTAAACAAAGATTAGGAGAGTTTTTAAAGTTATACAGTTACTATGAAAATATACTTGAAGACATGTCAGGACAAATCGGCTGCTGCTGTCACATGGATTCACATGGAAGTAATGGACATGATTTTCTGTGTTCTATAACCTGTAATGTATACTAGAGGGCTGACTTTCCTGAAGTCCATAAAATGACAGAAATTAGAGGTGATTGAATGCCATCAGTTACTTGGATTATAACTTTCCCCAGAATAACAATAATAATCCAGTTTACTGATTAGAAAGCACCATCTTACTGAGAGATTCCATCAACTTGTTGAAGCTAGTTTATATATATATACTGATTTATCTATAAGCAGATAAAAGTACTATGTCAGATATATATAAATGACAGCTGGTGAGTAGTATGTTATATATATATATTGAAAATGATATTATTTTAAAATAATTTCTTGAGAATGACAGTTAAAATTTCTTATCAACAGATTTCAAAAATAAGTTACTTTTGTCAACTAAAATTAAAACAAGAAAAGAAAATAATAAATGACATTTGTGTTTAGAGGATTATTGGTTCTCAATATTGCACTTTAAAAAATAAAAGTGAAAAAAACTTCAATCATATTTATTTTAAATATTGAAAATGAGGCCACAAGAATCTGAAATTTAAATGAAATTTTCAAACAAAAATAGTTTTTTTTTAAGAAAATTTTTTACTTACCATGAAAAAGGCTAATTATAAGAGCTTTAATTCACACCATTTTATATATATACACACATATATGTGCTTTTATGTATCATTAAAAAGAAAATTGATTTTTTTATAGGTTTATGACAATTTGAACATGTTAATTTTTAAATTATTATACAGCATATCTGAGTGCTTATATATATATGCATTTTATGTTTTTTTGACATTCAATCAATTGTTTGTTGAAAAAATATAATATAGTTTATTAGGATTATTTTTTATAAATTCCAGTATGTGCACACATCTCTATGAGCACAGACATATATGTTAAATCATCCATTAATTATGTATTATAAAAATATCTTTCATTTATAAGTTTATGACAATTCAAATATGTTCATACATTATTATGCAGCAAGTCTGTGTGCTTATATATAGATGTTTTATATAATGACATATTTGTAAATCATAATGTGATAGCTTATTTTTTGTATATTAAACAAAATCAGAAGGCTTAATTTATATGTATAGCTTTATTCTATTGACCTTACTTTCATTTTAATTTAATTATTATTTTATATTTAATTCTAAAAGTATTACAAATTAAAAAATATGTATTATATCTATTGATCACAGTAACAGTTATAGAGCTTTTATTTGAGCTGGATTTATGCATAATGGTTTGTTATATAAAAGAGATTTATGATTAGTGTTATGGACATACAGGTGATGATGCTAGATGGTGCAAATGGGATATCTTTTAAAGTCCATGCACTACATTTTGTTTTTAGTTATTTATTTAGAATTTAAGTTTATAGTTGGTGAGCACATTAAGATGATAAGTGGTCAGAGTATTAATGATGATCAGCTAAATAATTTTTCTGGTCAATAATGGACCACATTTTAAATCCAGTCACAAGATTGAATGTTGATTTATTGTATTGCTGATCATTCAAGATGATGAATGATTATTACTTTTTTGTAATGCTGGTGAACTTATAGTTAGGTCTGTGTTGATCAATCATGTCTCAGGCTCATTTCTTATATTTATTCACAATATTTGTAAATTTAATTTTACATTTAAATTTTATAATGACTTGGAATTGATAATAATGAGTTCAATTACCCCAGGTCCACTCCTGAGATCTATGGCACCCGATGATAGTCATGTACTGGTGGCCATCACAACAGAATTGCCACAACTTGATTTCAAATATAACCACATCTGAGAAAGAAAAAAATATGCATTTTATGCAGAATTAGTTTTAAAGTGTTATTGTAAAAAATGTGATAAAATTATTGATGATTATAAGTTATAAAGATGGTTAATTTATATTTAAGCAGTTCATATTTAATGTTGAATAGAAAATTTATGATTTTGGAAATTGATTGGGTTTTTGATTGTTGGAGTTTGTTTAGCTGTACATTAAGTTTTGATGATGGTTGGAGGGTTTTTTCATTAGTCTGAGAATGCAATATTTTCATGCAACTCTGAGATGTGTTCTATCTCAGGACTTGCTCCAAACAACTTTCTGATTTCCTATTGTTTATCATGGTGCAGTTAACATGTGCTATAATCCCAGCCTCTAAGTTTCCAAAAAAAAGATTAAGGTTATAGCTCTATATTTTCTAACCCCTAAGTTACAAAAGAGCAGAGCTTTGGAAAGATTTTTGCATTATTTTTTATTTTGGGTTGTGGTAGCTTATAATGACTAAATTGAGATAGTCATCTTGGTGTTCATGCTGCATTATATGCAGTGGATGAATTCTTTATCTATCTCAGAATTGCAGTTCACTGTTCATTCTATTAACCATCAGGTGCCTGTAAAATCTCTAAAAAAGTAATGAGTACATAGTTTGAAGTATGAACTTTGTTTTAATTATACATGTTTATCATGTAAAATATTGTTAGGTTAGTGTTTCATTTCTCTTTTCCCTTCACCCATGAAAGAAGGATATGAGATAATAAATATGTGTCTCACAGCATTAAACAACACTGTGTTTATATATTGTAACAATAAGGGATAATTTGGGGTGGTCATAACAAGAGTGATGGTACATGGGTCATGATTAAACATTATCAAATAATTAAAATTTAATTTAAAATTTACAAAATGTATAATATTTAAGTAAGATATTAAAAAATGTTAAAGTAGTGTTTAAAATTTTAAAAATACATAAGTAATTTTTTATATTCTAAAAGAGAATGAGAGAGAAATCTCTGTAATCATCTAGCTAGATATCAGTTAATTAACTCCTTAGAGCAACTATAAGTGTAATTATAAATCAACCATTATTATAATAAGTAAGTATAAATAATACTCAAAATAACCATTCATCATCATAAATGATCAATCAAAATACATCAACACAATAAATCAACAGTCCATCTTGTGGTTGGATTTGAAATGAGTTTCCTGTAGACCAGGTTAACTATTGAGCCTCTGCCAGATTGGGCAATTATGTAAACATAATTTGGATGCACCACCTTAAATGCTCATCCATAAAAATACATAAAAAATCAAAAACAATAATGCTGGACATTAAAACATGCTGATCATCATCAATTCTCTGGCCACTTAGTACCATTAATGAACTGTACAATTGTAAATTTAATTTTCAATGGACTAAACCAGATAAATGTAGTGCAGGGACTTTAAAGAATATAACATTATGTGCCAACTAGGATACATTAATCATACCAGGTGCTCTTTTGGCATTAATATACATCTCCATTTAATATATTAGAGCATTATGCATGAATCTAGCTCAGAAGAAAACAAAATATAACTGTTATGGTGATGAAGAAATGATAATTTAATACAATTTTAACAATTGAATTCAAGTTTATTAATAACAATCAATCAAAAAAATGATATTAAGAGCTCTAGAATAAGGCTATGCATATATTAATTGAGCCTTCTGATTTTATGTAATATACAATAATAATTATCACATTGTGATTTACATATATGAGATTTAATATATTCAAATTATTACATTGATTTACATTTATGTTCCATTTGCTTTACTTAAAACACAATCAGCACACATACATGTCGCTAAGCATATTTGAAGTGACATTTAATATTAAAATAAATGTTTAAATTTTACATATAAGTGTCTATCTGACACACATTGGTATTTACAATACAATTGACATATATATGTACACATACATGTGTGTGCATATAATTTCTGAACATATTTGACTTGCCATAAAATAAACATTTTTAGTTGTTACTTTTAAATGAGATAAAATACCAATAATAAAAAAATGATTAAAATTTACATATATGTGTTGATTAACATAAAATCAAAATTTGGTTTATTACATTGTGATTTACATATATGTTTCAGTAAGATTACATAAAATACCTATACACATCATCGCACATTATTGTGGTATAATAACTGATTAATTATATAAATGAAGATCATTTACTATCATATTTGATAATAGCAAAAATTCATTTTCCTTTTTATAGAACAAGATTTAATATATACATACATGCATTTAGCCATTTATGCACACACTGACATTTAGAAATTTTAGTTTGACACAATAATAAAAGTTATTCAAAATATACTTGCCATAATTAATTCTATGATTAAAATACATTAAATTTACACATACACATATGTATCAATAAAAAATCAGTTATCAAATTCTATCATAATAGTTTGGTTTCTATTTTTTCTTTTAAAAAATCAAATCAGTGTTTAATTGATTATTGTTAATTAATTATAATGCTTTTAGAATCATCTTTAAATTAATATAAAAAGATTTGTTTTGGTCAATGAATTCAATCATTTCATTCACTTAAAATTTTACTTGCTTTCTTTTAAAATATATAGATTTTTTTAAATGCCATTTTTAAGCACTATTAAAAACAACTTCTTCAATAATATATAAAAATCATCTTTATTTTAGATGTTTGACTCAAGAAATTATTTACTTGTTTTTGAGAAATAATAAAATAAAATAAATCATTGTATATACATGCAACATGTTTATCTGTGTTCCCTGTATGTATAGATAAACAGCAATATATATATATATTGTAAATATCGATAAGTCGATATTATATTTTTTAAATTGTCATTTGTTATTAAAAAAAAATCTCTTTAAGTTGATGTTTACATATGAAATATTTAAATTTTTCTTTTATGTTTATTAAATATAGTTATTATTTGAAGTTATTATTTTATTTATATATATTGATAGTACATCGTTATAAACATTTAATTATTGAAATAAATAAGGACATATAAATTATAGATTATAAAAAAAATTATTTTATTTATAATGATTATTAAATGCAATAAATAATTATTTATGTATATTTTTAAAGATGTCAAATTTTCAATTTAATATTTTTTATATATATACTTGATATTTTATTTTTATTTTAATGTTAATTGTTTTAAAAAGAGAACATATATAACATGAGTTTTAAAATAGCATCTGCTGGTGCATGGAACAACAGCAACAACAATAAGGAAGCCATTATTATTATATATTATTATTGGAATAGATATAGAACAAACAACTGAAAAATAAAGATTTTATTGTACTTTATTTCTATAAAATTTACTATTCTTCAAAATACTGAAATAATATATATATCTTATGGTAAATACATAAATTATGGCAGGTTAATCAAGAATCGCAGCCAGGAGGCTGCATCATCGCTTTCATTTATTCCAAGGCAATTTTCAATGGAACAACTAAATAAAAAAAATTCAATGTATAAATTTCGTCGCGTCTGGAGTTGAAACTTGATATAGCTATCTTAAATGTATAATCGTCAATTTAATCATAATCTGGAAGTAATTGGAATTGACATGCTGGATTTAACATTTTAATTGGTTTATTTATTTTTTAAAAAAGGAAGGAAATTTTAAAACGGATAAAATATGCATATATCTAAGGATTAACAATTTTCTTTAATATAATAATTTCTTCGCCTTTCAATAGAATGCATTCTAATAATCAAAAGTAAACGGATAAAAGAACTCATGGAATAAATTAACTTTTTGGAAAGGAAAATTAGCTAAATGAACTTTAAAAAGGTATTTAATAATTTTATATATGTATGAATAATATATAAATATATTTTTGAGATTGATATATTTTTTTTTTATTTACTTTTATTTTTTTTTATTATAAAATACAATGTTTTATAAGTGGTCAATTTAAGTATCTTGTTTTATAATAATATTAGAAGTATAGCAGATGTTCAGATAATTATCTTAAATAATTTAAAAATCTTAAAATGTAATTTATAGGTTGAAGTTATATATGAATTGTTATATTTATATTATAATGGTTAGGCAAAAATATGTCTTTATATATTTAATCTATATATACTTATTACAAGTATATACACATAGTTATTCTTTATATTTATATTTAAAACATCAATATTATTTAAAGTTGAACTATAACATAAAATAAAGGATGTACTATTTGTTTTTTTAAATAATGCCTTTGTAATTATTTAAAAGAGCGATACTATATTATTCTTATTTTCTTTTAATGCCAAAGTTATTATGAAATTAATTGAATTTATAAATAATAAAAGATAATTTCATATTTCATTTATTATTTGGTTTGTAGGTCACTTACACATATTATTATTCATTCAAATATTTAGAGGTACATAAATTTACATAGTTAGATGTATATATTTGAATTTAGTAAAAGTCCTATTGTTTCTAATATATATATTTGATTAGTTAGTCACATCAACCTTAAAAATAAATTATAAAGATAGGTCTCATTGCTTTACATGATTTTAGATTTGTTTTATGTATAGCTAGCTGGAAGGGCATTTAAACAATTTATTTAAATATAACCAGGATAATTTTGTCTTTCTTCAATTTAAATGGAATGCAGCAAGTACGTTCCATTACATTTGGCGCCCAACGTGGGGCTGCCTCATATACGTTCCATTACATTTGGCGCCCAACATGGGGCTAGAAATAAGCTAATTAGGGCTTGAAATACCCCACATACCTGAGAAATGTATAGTATATATATATTAATATGAGATATATAATTTAAAGAAAGAGAAGCATTTTTGTGTGTTTAATTTTTTTTATATAAATGGAAATATTTTAGCCTTATGTTTAGATGGTGATGGTTAATATTATTGTATTATTTTTTTTAATGATGGTGTTAAAGTACGGCATAATAATTTTGTCCATATTTGGAAAGTTTATGTTGTAGAAAATCTATAATTTTGAAGGTTGGATGGGATATTTGATTGTTGGAGTTTGGTTGGTTCTATTGCAAGTATTGATGTTGGATGGGAATTTTTGTCATTGTCTTAAGGATGTAGTGCATTCATGTCATTTGTGATTGATTGATCTCATTCATTGCTCCAACCCAAATTTTGATGTTTATTATTATTATTATTTATCATGAAGCAGTTAACAGTGGTCCTGCCATGATTTTATCTTTAAAACTCCAGAGAGAGTAAGGTATAATTATTTTGATGTATGTATAATATTTGCCTCTAAGTCTCCTAAAGATGAGCAAGGAAATATTTTATAAGTAATAGCCCCTAAGACTTAAATATAAGCAGGGTAATGTAATAGTGTTTTCAGAAAATTATTATGGGTTGTAGTAAATTGGATAGAATGAAATGTGATAATCATCTAAGTGTTCATGAAACATTGTATACTTTGGGAATAATGATTGAATTCTTTTATCTACATCAAGGTTGCGAAGTGCTAATCAATCTTTTGATAATCAGTATCTATCGGATCTTTGGATGAATAGATAAGTATATAACATAAATATATAACATTAAACTTAAGGGTTTGATTAATTAATTATTGTTATAACAAATAATCTATTACATTGATTATCAATTAGGGTTTGAAAACAAACATATTAATGTTTCATTTTTTTTTTCATTATAAATGACTTTTAAACATGAGTTCAAATAAGTAAGATTTAGATTGTCAGATAGCTATTATGTATTATAAGTTTAAAAAGGCTTGTATTTTTTAGTTAAATAATTGCTTGTTGGAATAATGATTGGAGATGGTGAGCCCTTGATCTGTGATAATTACTATATAGAAATAAATATATATATATCTTGGATTTTTTTTTTTTTTGAGTATATAATATTGTAGTACTAATAATAATGAATAACAACAGTAGTAAAATATCAGTTAGTGGTAATTTTGATTTGAGGAATTTTATGGAGAAACTGGAGGCTATGATGAAAACCTACTCTAATGAATTAAAAGATATTATAGCTGAGATAAAAGCAGATTCTGATGAATTTAAAGCTGGGTTAAAAACCAATGCTGATGATCTTTCTAAAGAATTAAAAGTTACATCAAAAACTCTGGTAGATAATAGTGTTATGAGTATAGACACAAAAGTTGATGAAGAACTGAAAGAATTAAAAGTGTCTGACAAAATCTGTAGTAAAAATCTTGATTTAGTTAATGAAAATGTTGAAGATAATAAATCATCTGTTGAGATAGTTAGTCAAAATGTTACAATAGTAGATCCTAATTTGAAAAATAAATTAGAGGAGAATAATAAATCACAAAATATTGAATTTAAAAGTATAGAAACTGAATCTAAGCCCTCAGTTGAGATAATTAATAAGGATATAGCAAATCATAAACTATCTTTCAAAGTAAATGATAAATCTGTTAAAGTAACTAGTACAGATTTGAAAAAGCATAAAGAACCTATTAGTTTAATTAGTAAAAGTATGGCAGAAAATAGACAACTTATTAAAATAATAAGAAAAGCAAATCCAGAAGTAATTAAAATAGTTAATGAAAATATTAACTTATGTAGTAGTTTGGCAGAAGAAAACAAAGATTCTCTTAAATTAGTTAACAAGGATGTAAATGATAATGTATCATTTGATAAGATAGCAGAAGATGATTTAAGAAAAGACAAATTTTTTATTAAATTAACTAGTGATGAAACCCAGTTATCTGTTGAAAAAATTATTACAGATAGTGAGTTAATTCATGAAGAAATAGAGATTCAAAAGGAATCTGTTGAATTGGTTACTAAAGAACTAGAAGCGAATATACCGTCTGTTGAGTTGATAGATGATAAGGAAAAAGATAAACCATTGATAGATTTAGTAAATGGAAAAAATTTTAAAAATGAAGAATTAAGTTGTGAAAGATTAAAGGACACTGTTGACAATTTAGAAATTGGACAGTTAGGTTTTCAATGGTTAAACATTAATGCTCTAGAGTTAGGAGAGATAAAAATGCATTATAATAAAATGAATGAAAGTATTCAAACTTTAAAAGTTGAATTAAGTTCACCAGAAAAGATTAAAATTAACTCTCAAAAATTATTAGAAAGAACAGAATGTGTTTATCAAAGTCAATATCAAGAACAGTATCATGGTAATTTTGTGTGGTACAAAGAAAGCATATTTTTATATATATTAGAACATGAATATTTGAGTGATAATTTGTACCATTACTGCAATAGAAAAGACCTATTTTACAAGTATGCTAGTAGGACAAAGTTCGTAAGATATATCTTATTAAAATTTGAGAGAAATAAAAAAATATTCAATTTAAATATTAGCAGAAAGATTATTGATAAAGAAAAAGAAATTGGCAAAGCCAAAATTAAACTTAAAATGAGAAGTGATGATGTGATTAGTAAAGATTTTCTTCGAGAAAATATAGCTAAGGAAAGAGATTTAAATAAACCTAAAGTTAAACTGAAAAGACTTAATATAGAACAGAATGATTTTCAAAATGATTTTCAGAAATTTTTTAATGCTGAAGTTGTATTACATCAATTTGATTTGCAATTTTTAAAGGATTATTTGGAAAATTTGAATGAATACCATTCAAAATTGTCCAGAGAATTATTTTTAATTGAATGTAAAACAAGTGAAGTAAAATAAAGACTTACTCAAGTTGACGATGTTTATAAAGATAGTCAAAGGAAAAGTAAGATTATCTGATAAAATAGCAACTGTTATTGATAAAGTTAAGAATTGTGTTAATGCTTACGATCAAGTTACTATTTATGTAAAGAATATAGATGCAGAATCTAAGGAATTCATAGCAAAATCTTTAGGTACTTATCTCAAAATTATTCAAAAGCAATTGAATTATACCAAAATGCTATATGAAAATCTTGTAAATTAAAGCAAACTTCTTCACAAAGTTCAACATACTGGAAATTCTTTACAAGAAGAATTAAAAAGGCACTTTTGATTATTATTATTATTATTTTTTTTTAAGAAAACTTGGAACAAATGCTTATATGGTTCATATGCATGATGGTTCAAAGGGAACCTATAATGCTAGAAGTCTTCGGCCCATACATTATGATTAATTAATTAATTAATTATTTGCAAAGACTTTTTTTTTTCGGTGGATTAGAGGGTATTGTAAATATCGATAAGTCGATATTATATTTTTTAAATTGTCATTTGTTATTATTAAAAAAAAAAAATCTCTTTAAGTTGATGTTTACATATGAAATATTTAAATTTTTCTTTTATGTTTATTAAATATAGTTATTATTTGAAGTTATTATTTTATTTATATATATTGATAGTACATCGTTATAAACATTTAATTATTGAAATAAATAAGGACATATAAATTATAGATTATAAAAAAAATTATTTTATTTATAATGATTATTAAATGCAATAAATAATTATTTATGTATATTTTTAAAGATGTCAAATTTTCAATTTAATATTTTTTATATATATACTTGATATTTTATTTTTATTTTAATGTTAATTGTTTTAAAAAGAGAACATATATAACATGAGTTTTAAAATAGCATCTGCTGGCGCATGGAACAACAGCAACAACAATAAGAAAGCCATTATTATTATATATTATTATTGGAATAGATATAGAACAAACAACTGAAAAATAAAAATTTTATTGTACTTTATTTCTATAAAATTTACTATTCTTCAAAATACTGAAATAATATATATATCTTATGGTAAATACATAAATTATGGCAGGTTAATCAAGAATCGCAGCCAGGAGGCTGCATCATCGCTTTCATTTATTCCAAGGCAATTTTCAATGGAACAACTAAATAAAAAAAATTCAATGTATAAATTTCGTCGCGTCTGGAGTTGAAACTTGATATAGCTATCTTAAATGTATAATCGTCAATTTAATCATAATCTGGAAGTAATTGGAATTGACATGCTGGATTTAACATTTTAATTGGTTTATTTATTTTTTAAAAAAGGAAGGAAATTTTAAAACGGATAAAATATGCATATATCTAAGGATTAACAATTTTCTTTAATATAATAATTTCTTCGCCTTTCAATAGAATGCATTCTAATAATCAAAAGTAAACGGATAAAAGAACTCATGGAATAAATTAACTTTTTGGAAAGGAAAATTAGCTAAATGAACTTTAAAAAGGTATTTAATAATTTTATATATGTATGAATAATATATAAATATATTTTTGAGATTGATATATTTTTTTTTATTTACTTTTATTTTTTTTTATTATAAAATACAACGTTTTATAAGTGGTCAATTTAAGTATCTTGTTTTATAATAATATTAGAAGTATAGCAGATGTTCAGATAATTATCTTAAATAATTTAAAAATCTTAAAATGTAATTTATAGGTTGAAGTTATATATGAATTGTTATATTTATATTATAATGGTTAGGCAAAAATATGTCTTTATATATTTAATCTATATATACTTATTACAAGTATATACACATAGTTATTCTTTATATTTATATTTAAAACATCAATATTATTTAAAGTTGAACTATAACATAAAATAAAGGATGTACTATTTGTTTTTTTAAATAATGCCTTTGTAATTATTTAAAAGAGCGATACTATATTATTCTTATTTTCTTTTAATGCCAAAGTTATTATGAAATTAATTGAATTTATAAATAATAAAAGATAATTTCATATTTCATTTATTATTTGGTTTGTAGGTCACTTACACATATTATTATTCATTTATATATTTAGAGGTACAAAAATTTACATAGTTAGATGTATATATTTGAATTTAGTAAAAGTCCTATTGTTTCTAATATATATATTTGATTAGTTAGTCACATCAACCTTAAAAATAAATTATAAAGATAGGTCTCATTGCTTTACATGATTTTAGATTTGTTTTATGTATAGCTAGCTGGAAGGGCATTTAAACAATTTATTTAAATATAACCGGGATAATTTTGTCTTTCTTCAATTTAAATGGAATGCAGCAAGTACGTTCCATTACATTTGGCTTGCCCAATCGTGGGCTGCCTCATATACATTCCATTACAATATATATATATATATATATATATACCAATTTCATCAAACTTTTATTTAATGAGCTTGGTTTTAGTGTTTGTCATCATTGATATAGGTAGAGTCCAGGTAAATTGGTCTTCAATGATCTCCCTCCTATCCAGGATTGTTCCAGACAAGAAACTGTCTTCTTAAAACATATTTAGGCAGGTTAGACTCATCAGAAGTTGACTTCAAGAGAGTCAGTTCCAGCATGAATTATAGAGGTTTCTCCTTCTTTCTTGGCTCCAGATACATATTCATGACAGTTTTCTATATAATTCTGCCAGCCATTTCTCTGGCCAGCTAGCTCTACAGCTAGCTATTCTGATATTTTACAACAAACTGCAGCAAAATATTAGAACCAACTTTGCAGCTGGCCAGTTTGGTCTATTGCTTCTCAAAAACATTAAAGTCAACTGAAATAATCTATTTATTCAAACCTTTTATAGCCTTGATTGCTGAGATGATAAAAACACATTTTTAAAAACAGTTTTTATCTTGATTACTACAATTGTAATCATTTTAAATCATTTGAAAGCAACTTTGAAATTTTACCAAAGATGAGATATACAAAGATTTTTACATAAATAGAAATTTACCAATTAATTAAAATGATTTCAAAATAAAGTACGCTTGTTTTTAAATTCAAAATCAGAATATAATATTAATTTATTTATCAGACCTTTATACATGTTTATTCATAACAATTTTTTTTAAATCCAGAGTTATTTAACCCTTGTACTATGATTATTTTATTCCAGGAAATGTGGAAAATATCTACAAAATTTTTTGTCTGTGTTTATTTCTACTTTTTTTCACTTTATATATATATATATATATATATATATATATATATATATATATATATATATGCACAACTATGTTGCTGTGTGCCATGTATCCCAAATGGTTACAGTATATATAAAGTTGAAAGAAAAAGTACAAAATAAATACTGACAAAAATTTATTGTAAATATTTTTTTGTATTATACTGGAATACCAGTTAGGAATTAAATAATTTTGAAATAAAAACAATTTATTATAAATTAAGTAATTAAAAAGATCTAATTAATATTTTATTAATTCTGATTTTGAAATTAAAACAAATATGTTTTTATGTTACAATAGATATACTGGTAGTTATAAAATTCCATTATCTATTTTGATTAGATTATTTTTTTTAAAATTAAAGCTTGTATAACATATGTTGATAAAAATCCTACAAAATTATTTTTGAAAGGATTAAAGTAAATTGAAAAGAGTCATTAATTTTTTTCAATCAAGGTAAATAAAACTTGCTTTTAATTACTGTGGATGTTTTTACAAAATTAAAAGCAACTGGTAATTAAATAAAATTATTGAAGAGACTGAACAAAAAAAATTATTTACTTGATTTTATATATTTTTTTCTTCTACCAACATTTATAATTTACAATACATATTCAAATCTGCATATTATAATTTTTACAAAAAGGTTTAACAATTATTTTTAAAAAAATTTCTAGAATGTTTTTCCTATCGTGCATGAAGGAAAATAAAATATTTAATAGTTTCAGGCCTATTATTATAAAAATAATATGTATGGGAAAATTAAATACTATTTCCCCCAATTAATTAAATAATTCTAAACTAAAGCTAAAAAACATGCTGCTAACTTATCTAATAATTTTAATGCAGTTATGTAGTGAACTGCTTACAATATCTATATATAGTTTCAAAAATTTATTGCAGCAATTATATTACTATCTGCTGTAAATATTTCCTTATAATAAGTTTTCTTGCAAAAAAGATTGATGTAAATATCAAATCAAAATGTATTACAACCAAGTCATTTGATCATCATTAAAAGTTGATTGGCATTGATTTTCACTGTCAGAACATGGGTTACTTCAGCATCCATATTTCATGATATATAATGATTATATTTTCAGATAAAAACTTCAAAAGAAAAAATAAATAAATTAAAATATATCAATAGCTCATTGTTAATTTTTTTTAAAAATATATATATATTTTAGGATGCATCTAATTTTTAACACATTTTAATCAAAGCATGAATACTGTGAACACAGACAAAATTTCAATCACAAAAGATATGGCTGGGAAAAAAAAACAAATTCTAGGATTTAAAAATTATTTGGCCCAAATATTAATTATGAAAATGGTAATACTATATCTATTATTAAACTCTTTTGTTATTCATTTCTTATTGCTTTAATTGTATAGATATTTTTTCAGGTCAACATTCATGTTTATTCTATGTAAGTCTATTATAACCTAGTTTATAAATGCATACATCATAATGGTTTATCTAAAAGTAAAAAAAAAAAATCAAACTTTTATTGTTTTCAAATAATGCATTGGTAATGTATAAGTACTTGTTAAAAAAACTTACATTTGATTAACCCTAGGAAAAATATCTTGATATACTTGATAGCTGATTATGTTTTTCTAAGGATATAAGTATCTTAGTTTTATAATTTCTTTTTAATATTAAAATTCACGATTCACTTAGTATTTTCAACCGCATTAAATATATTAAAAAGTTTGTAATATATCTAATATTTTATTAAAATTATTTTCTCAAAATTCAGCATTATCTCACAAGGATGCTTTTTCAGCATTTTTTTTTCTTTTTGTAATTACATTCTAAATGTGGAAATCGTTTCTGGTTGTTTTGGTATAATTAACATATTATTTATATGAACTGTCATAATTTTATTTAAAGTAAGATTTTATTTTTTAAATAATCCACTATCTATATATAATGCAACTTTATAAGTTGTTTATATTTTAACAGTGATTGTTTAAAGATAGAAACAATGACAGTGTATAAACGATATATTTACAAATATGGATTAATATATAATTAAGGCACTTTTTAACAATAAATGATCTATATTATTCATTTTAATTAAAGTTGTATATAAAAAATAAAAAATAAGTATTAGACTATATTATTAAATAATAAAAAAATATATTGTGAATAGTTTTATGACCTTATTACGATTTTGCAACTAATAGCATATTGAAACAAAATTGCAAGAACATAAAGTAATTGGCCAATATTTATCATTTGGTGTTGATGAAGATAAAATTACATGCATCACTTCTATATGTGAACTTTTATTTGACAATGTTAGAATAAAAATATTTTTCTGATTATAAATTTGGTAAATTTATGTCAAGGATATTTCCCCCCCCCTCTTGTAAACAATTAAATAACTGTAATAATACTGAAAATCTTTACAAAATATCTTCCTTTTTTTAATTTATGATTTTGAGTCAATATATTATTAAAATTATCCTGGTGGAACTTTGTTTCTTTGGTATTGAAGGGCAAATTGCTTCTATGGAAAATATTCATTTGCAATAATCACTTTTAAATATATATGTAATTAATAACCATTTCTATTAAATCAAAAATTATATTTCATTTAATCTAATGTAGTTTAATTTTAAAAAAGCAGATATATCTCTAATATTTTTGCACAAATGTAAATCAATTTCCATTTTTTTAAATCCTTCACCTCTTTCTCCTAACACACATAATCTTAATTATGATTAATTGATTATTTTATTTAAAACATATGATAACAAACTTTAAAAAAAACATGTTCCTCATCTGAAGATAACTTATTGGTTAAAATACATTTTGGAAGTTTTGGTATAGATTCTTTGGGCAAGGTCTGCAAAAAAAGTTTCTCTTAAACTTAAAAATATATATCCTAATTCCATTTATTAGTAAATATTTACCCCAAACTATCAAAATACAAGTAATATATATATATATTAAACTAATATTAATGTTTTATAACTAACATCACTAGGTTTTTAAATGATTATAGCAAATATAAATTTCAATAATCATCATTTAAATTAATAAAATTAATAAGATTTGGAAAATATAAAAAAAAAAATTATTTAAATATATCTGAAGTGTATAAATATACTTTTGTTTTATTCTACATGTTTGCAATTAATAATGTATGTTTGTAAATGACAATCAATTCTTTGTCATAAATTTTCAATAATAGATGCTTCATTAATTAATAATAAAAGTTAAATGGAAAGTCATAATAAACTATTGCTGATATTTCACATTTGATTATAGAAGCCAAAACAGAAAAAAGTTTTTTTTTCAGAAATTAATCAATGCACTAATAATTATCAAGTATATCAGTGCCTTGTTTAGAGTAATATTGGTAATAAATGGTAAATTTGCAACTGCATTAAAAATTTATGATATACAGACATAAATAATATTTTGTTAAGACCATTACTTCAGAATTCATGTAAAAAATGACTTAGCCAATAGTACATTATGTTACATGTTAAATGACTTAGCCAATAGTACATTATTTTACATGTTAAATGGCTTAGCCAATAGTACATACATGTTAAATGACTTAGCCAATAGTACATTGTTTTACATGTTATAAGTCTTGTTATTTAAAATGTGATAGGATTTGAGATTTTTTCAAGAATCTAAAAATTTTCAGGTAGTTGGATTAAAGTCTATTCAAATTTTCAGCATAATAATTATCAACAAATAAAAATATGTATTATTTTCAGGACGGTAAAAAATTTCCAAATAATATATGATGGTCAGATGTATATTGATGCACTCACTGCAAAAACACACACAAAAAGTAATATAATACAACATTTACTATAAATCTATAGTTTATTAAGTATTAATATGATTAGTATGATAAATGTTTTAAGTGCTAAGAGAACTTCATACATGTGTGCATTTATATATTTGTTGAAGCAAACTATGAAAGATGAACATTAAAAAAATGATTTGAACCACCTAACACAACTAGTTCAGTAAAAATGTATTATGAAAGTCATTTGCATTTTTCTTATGTGAATAACTATTTATTTATTAAAAATTATGAGAATGTACAATAAGAAAATTTTATAAGATATTTCTCATGAGTATATAAAGAATTTAGATGTATTTTAAGAAGTCATGAATTGATAACGTTTGGTTAAATATAATTGGTCTTTATATAAAATTTAAAGTGTATTCCTATTGATAAAATATAATTGCCACGCATAAAAATCAATACTATTTGTACATAGAGGATTTTAATTCTTCACATTTTATTGGTTCCAGAAAAAATATATGAAGACTGAAATAACAAATAATGAAAATCAAATTTCCAGAAAAAATGTGACATATTGGCAATGATGTATTTATTTTTATGCATAAATGTAAAATTTGTTTATTTAATGCATGGATATTATTAACATTATACTGTACTGAAAATACTATTATTTAAAAAATTAAAGATGCTAGAATAAATAAATGTACAGAAATTACATGTTTTCTATGAAAAAAAAATATTAATACAGGTTTAACATTTACTTCCTTTATTTTATTAAAAAGAGATAAAAAAGTTACCCATATTGTTTTAAAGGAAATACAACTCATTTTACTTTTCCTCCTCTTATCCTACACTAGCTACCAATTTGTTTATTTTCACACTTAAAATCATTCTTCTTTAATAATAAAATCTCTTTTTTCAATTCATTTCCAAATATGATAATCTAAATACTTGGAAACAAGTATTTTTCAAGATATTCACTTTATAAGTTAAAAATGATATTTTTTTAAAAAAAAAGTAGAAATGTTATAAATCTTTTGTCTTTTAATGCTTTAAGCTAAGTAAACACATTTTTTTGTCTCATGGTCAGTGTTTAAAAATTATTTTGTAATGTACTTTTTTCTAATAAACTTAAATTTATTTTAATAAATTTATCTTTTTTTTTTTTTCAATTTAAAGTTTCAATAATTTTTACTTGAAGGAAGATTTTTTATTCATAGTTTTAAAGAAAGTCATTTGCTTTTAAATGATTTCTGAATATTTTTTACAATAAGTTCTACCCCCCCCCCCCCATAGCATATTAAAATTAAATCATTAAACATCACACAATCGCTATTTTCTATGCTTACACAAGCGTCCAGCTGCAATGCTCTCAAATCCAAGATTCCTCACTGATGAAAGCCACAAGTTAGAACTAGTCTTTGGATATAGGATGAGTATGCACTAGATAGATTTTATGCACAGACATTCTTGCATCCATTGATTACTGTGGCTTGCACTGGATGGCACTACTATATGGAGTATTTTGCTTGTTTTGCCATATTAAAATTAGTTGGCATTTTTGTGTGTATATATGGATGAGGATTAATTTTTAAAGTAAAGCAATGTGAAAGGGTTTATTTTATAAACTTTCTATCAATAAAAGTTTTTATTTTATAAAGCAGAGAAAGATTTTATCAGGTTTTACATTTGCTCAATCATAATCATGTGAAAATGTGTATAGTGAAATATTTAAAATGAGAATCCCTGAATTTTTTTATACAATATATATTCATACATGAAAAAATACTGCCAAAGTGACACTTGTCAGATAAATCCATTAAATAATATAATTCAATATTATTTTGAATAAAAAGTTAAAAAATAAAAAGTGTAACTGGTATTTCACTCAAAAAATATAATTAATTATACAATATGTAAAATTTATAATTCATATATATGCGGATTAAAAGACAAACATTTAGTTAAAAATTGTATCTTATCTTAAAAGATTTTATCAAACTAGAGACATAGACAAATCTTAAAGTAAATTATCTGTAAATACTATAAATTAAATTATAATAAACATTGTATAATAACACTAAAACAAATTAAATGCAACTGTCCTACTTTTAGTTCATTCTGATTTATAAAAATAAAAAGATAAAAATGACTTTTCCAAGACAGAATACCTTTCTCAACAGTTTACAATAGAGAATAGTCAAAGAAAAAGCCCAGAAATTGCCAGATTATGAAGCTTTGAGAAGTTTATCATTCTCATTTTACCCTCTAGCTAAGAATATATATATATATATATATATATATATATATATATATTATATATATATATATATATATATATATATATATATATCCATTTAATAACCAATATTGTATAGTTTCTGACACAGTTTTAATATATAGAATAAAATTCTAAAATAAATTGGAATCTGAAAAAGAAAAACAACTGCAAATTATAGCTAACTAAACATAAGATGCTTTACCACAAACACCTACCTACCTACCTACGAGCCTCCCATCCTGCTTTCCTCCCTCCCTCCCTCCCTCTTCCCTATCTACTTACCTGCCTATCTGCCTGTCTGTCTGATTATGAATTTTGTACATACATCTGTTAAATGTTTATATATAAATTTAAATATTTAAACAAATTAAACAAATTTCTTAGTTTATAAGTAACGCAAAGTTAACAATTTATGGTTATTTGTTTTTTACGATATTATCAAAAAAAAATTAAATTTAGAAAAAAATACTTAATTATTTTGATTTTGCACCCGTGATCAGATTAAGCATCAAGTAATCAAATGGTAACAACTGCATCTAGTAATAATAACAAGCCAATCCTTTAGAAGGAGGTGCTGATACACCTCTTGGGACAGATAAAGAGGACAGGTATTACAAAATTTAAAATTATTTTCTTTTTTAATTTCAAAAATTTTTTTTTTACAATACTAATTAACTTTAGTTATTATTTTGAAGAGAAAAAAAACAAAACAATAAACATACAAATGAAAATATTATATACATATATTTAACAAAACAATAAACATACAAATGAAAATATTATATACATATATTTTTTGGCATATATATATAATCTAAAATTATACATGTACATTAGAATATGGAAAAGTATATATATAAAGAAAGATTGATTTTTTAATAAGATATATTAATAATATTAATAAGGTTTTCACTTAAAATATTTAATTTTACTATTTTCATTATACATGTATATACGTATATATTTATGTGACAAATCCCAGAAGAAAACTCATTATATATGCATAGTTGGGCATAATTTTATTCTTTTCATTATATATATATGTGCATAGTTTGGCATACTGGCAAGGGATTAAAATCAAGAATTATAGATGTTATTACAATTTTAAGTTGAGAAAATAAAATTAAAAACAAACAAAAAAAAAACGGTTTAGCCAATAAAAATGAACAATTGGAATCAATCTGTCGCTTGATCTCCTGAATAACCAATTGTACTATGCACATTTATATCTTTACTTTTAGTATATATATATATAATACAATTAGTTATTTAGAAATTTTGAATAAAAATATTTTATTTTTAATCTAAAATTAAATATGTTGAAGGATTTGTACATTGTGTGTGTATTTTCATTTTATTTTTGATATTTTTTTAAAATACAGGTGAAAATTTAAAAAAGAAAACAATTTAAACTGTAATAACTGAAACACATGCTTATTATATACCTGTATCTATATATGTAATATATAGTGTATGTGAACACAGACTTTCACACGACCCACCACTCTCCACTCTATCACATAACACACACACACATATATATATATATATCGACAAGATAAATAATCACCAATATAAGTATTTCATGCTAAACCAGCAATCATCAATTGGTCCAGATTACCATCTCTACACATATATGCTATAAGTGCTCAGATATATATTAAGATAGCCAATCCTCACACTTTAATGAACAGGCTTCAATCTACTCCACACTCCAACTTTTCAACCATCCATCTTTCAATTGGATGGACAGTTGAAGAGTTAGAGTGTGGAGTAGATTGAAGCCTGTCCATTAAAGTGTGAGGATTGGCTATCATAATATTTATATCTGAGCACTTATAAAATATATGTGTAGAGATGGTAATCTGGACCAACTGATGATTAACTGGTTTAGCATAAAATACGTGTATTGGTGATTATTTATTTTTTTGACATATATGTGTTTAAGTGTATCAGATGAAGTGGTGAGTGGTGGGTCGTGTGAAAGTCTGTGCTCATATACCCAATTTAAACTATAGTAAAATTATTACAGGGTTCCTGTTGGTCACTATACATTATTCACAAATTCCCGGATTCATAATGAAATAAGTGTAGAAATTTGCAAAAGAAATATATCCATATTTATACTTCTCTATTCGTATAAAACACACACAAACGTCTTTTCTAATACAAATAGTCATTTTAAGTCTGTACTATAAAGATTACAGAAAGTAAAAAAAAATAATCAAGAACTCATTCTCGATTATCACAATGCCTAATAAAATAATAAAATTTGTATATGGTTTAATGCAATAGTAAAGTGACTGGATCTAGAACTCGAATCCATAAATAATGACTCTAGCTCTTTAATTTCTGGTGCTTGAATTTTTTTTATAAACTTCAAAACAATAAATTATATGAATATTTGATATATGTGAGTTTTCAGGTAAACAAAGATGGCAGTCCGTATTTTTGATAAATTTGCAGTTTTTGAGGCCCCCCAGAAATGTTTTATAAAAAAAGTGGCTCTAGAAAACATGCTAAATTGAAACAAAATATGTCAATGTTAAGAACGTCTCATCACTTCCACATTCCAATATAGTTAAAAAAAAATGAAATAAAGCTTCTAATGAAATTTATCAGAATTTATATTTTATTTAAAATTTAACAATCGTTTTTTTTTTTAATTTAACAACTAACACAACTTCGTTAGATTATAAACCCTTAAAACAGTATATTTATCAAAAATATGCACGGCCATCATGGCTTACTTGAAAACTCACAAGTATGAACCTATTTTTATTACCAATGACAATAAATACTATATAAATTTAATATATATATATATTATTACCAATTATAACATTATCATACTAAATAATTTTGTTTAAAAAATATTAACTTCTTTATATACAAATTATGATTGAAGTTAAAAGTTGCTAATTTTTGTTTTAATCATAAAATGATGTCACAGACATGCTCCTCACCAAGACTGAACAATAAAAACACAAAAAAATAAAGAAAATAATATTTTCATCTCTAATAAGTTACAAGGGAATGTTTAATACAAATTAATAATAAATAATATTTTTCATATAATTTTTAATATAAAAAATTATTTGTTTAATATCACATGACATAATTAATGCCTTAAGAAAATTTTTTTTAAACGCTTCATTAGAGGCCAAATTTTTATATAACATAAAAGAATACAAGATTAAAGCAAAAAAAAAAAATCCACTGTAAATTAACTCAATTTTTATCTAAAACAAAAAAAAGGTTTCAACTTTCATGAATGTAATTTGGACTGAGATGATGATGTTAAAATATGGACATTTATGGAAAAATAGCCATGGTCATGAATTGGCTGATAATAATACTAATAACTTATTATCTTAAAAAATATTTTAAATGATACAAAATAGTATTCAACACTCTCTATATATTTATATATATTGAACATATCAATTCATAATGCTAAGGAAGCATCTTTATTAATCGATAAATAACACTACAATCTATGTTTATATATAAAGTTGCCACAACTCTAATATTTTTGGGGTATTATTAAAATAGAATAAAAAAGATGTCTTCTTCCATTTCCCTAGCCAACAATTACAAATAGACTAAAATTGTGATATGGTAACAATAAGAGCAAACATATTAATATGGCAAGAATATTACAATGGTAAAAGCGAGAAGTTCCCTATTTTTAAATTATAAGACAATGCTGATTATGATTACTACTATTATTAATAACTTTTTGTGTGTTTGAATAATTATATTTTGTTACAATGATATATAATTTTTTCCCATATGGGGCAGTATCAGTGAAGTGCACATTATATATTGAAGGATCTGATTGTAAATCCATTTATATTTTATAACAAATACAATTTTTTCTACTTAAATAAATTATTCTGACATTATGAAGGACATGTATAAAAGAAAAAAATAAGCCTGAATTTTTATGTTATGCAATGGTTTATACTTTTATAAGGTGATATCTAATAAATAAAATATTATACATCTACCCTTATAGTTTTTTCATATTTTATACTTGTGCAATCACTATATGCAATTAACGTTTCTAATATTATTAATATCAATATAGTCTCTTGATCATTAGTACCCATAAAATGACATTTTGGACTATTTCAGACCTTATAGAGATGCTAAATTTGATATGTGATAATATTACATAGGACAATTCCCAAATCAAACACTGACTTAAAACACATTTTTCACTGTGATCAAACTTTAAATTTGACGTGATAGAGATAATTCCCACTCATTTTTAAATTATTATGAATTAACAGGCTATAGATAAATATGAAGTAAATAAATAGCATAATATTTTGAACTACATTAAATAACAACTTTCTAAATGCACTTCTAAAGTTGTTATCTCTACAAGATCTGATGCAGCATTCATAAATAATCATTTTATATATGATGAGCATATTCATCAAAAGGCTAGCACATTGATATTAACAGTGTTTAGAATGTTTGTCATTTCAATGATCACATATGTTTTAAAACACCATTTAATATATATATATATACACATGTATATTGCACACACTTATCTTAATGTAATCAGAAGGGATTTGAACTCAGCTTTCAAACTCCCTATATCTATTACTCCATTTTATACAACTGATACACATGACAACATTTATGTGAAAAAGATAACTGATCTCCAATATATATATTTTATACTGAACCAGTATTCATCAGTTGGTACTGATCATAATCTCCCACACACATATATAATCAGTGCTCAGTTTATATTAAATTAGCAAATCTTCAAACTTTAATGAACAGGCTTCAATCTTCTCCACCCTCCAACTTATCAGACATCCATATCATTTGAAAATCTGACAATGGAATATATATATATATATTGATATTCTGTCATTATTAATACTATTATAAAGAACCAAAACTGAGTGTATATATTCTTATTAAAATTAATTAAATCAAATATATTTCCAAGAGTTGTGCATCATATATATATATATATATATATATATATATATATATATATATATATATAAGAGACTTAAACTCAGACTTTCAAACTTTCCACCACTATCCAATAAATCTTATACAATTGAAACACATGATCACATACATGTGGAAAAGATAAATGATCTCCAATATACATAATTCAAGCTGAACCAGCACTTATCAGTTGGTCCAGATCACCATCTCCAACACATATATACAACCAATGCTCAGTTTATATTAAGATAGAAAATCTACAAATTTCAATGGACAAGCTTCAATCTTTTCCACTCTTCAGCTATCCGTATCATTGAAAATTGGATGAAATGCTCAAAGCCCTTATTGATGCCAATTTTTTGTCATATCCATGCTGATCATAAGTCAATTTGATCCCCTCACACATAGGACCTTAATATGTCTATTTATTTATACAGAAGAGGGATGGGCAGAATACAGGCTGAATATGTTATATTTAAATAAATATATATTATCTATATTAAACTTAATGTAAATATAAGGGACTTGAACTCATACTTTCAAACTTCTCACCACTATTCAATCAAATTTAAACAACTGAAATACATGACACATACAGGTGGAAAAAATAAATGTTCTCCAATATATATATATATATATATATATATATATATATATATATATATATATATATATATATATATATATTTCATACTGAACTAGCACTCATCACTTGATCCAGATTACCATATCCATCACATATATACAATCACTGCTCAGTTTATATTAAATGGACATATTAGGGTCTTATGTGTGAGGGGTCAGACTGACATAAGGTCAACATGGGTATAAGAATAATATTGGCATCATCAAGGATTTTAAGTGTTTCATCCTCAGATTTTCAATGACATGGATAGCTGAAGAATTAGAGAGTGCAAAAGATTAAAGCTTGTCTATTAAAGTTTGTAGATTTGCTATCTTAATATAAACTCAGCAGTGATTGTATATATGTATTGGAGATGGTGATCTGGACCAACTAATGAGCACTGATTCAGCATGAAATACATATAATGAAGAATATTTATCTTTTCCACACATATGTGATCATGTGTTTCAGTTGTATAAGATTGATTGGATAGTGGTGGGAAGTTTGGAAAATCTGAATTCAAGTTCATTGATGTTTAGTGCAGTCAATATATATGTGTTTAAATATTATATATATATTGTAAAAGACAATATGAACAATAAGAACTATATACAGTGCTAATGATGCAACATTGTGTTATGAATAGTAATAATCCCTTGGCGGATGAGCCAAATGTAAATGCAGATCATATTTTAATAATAAATAAAATTTATAAATGACAGTATAAAATAATATACTGTTTTTCATGCTAGATAACTAATATCATGAAAGGAGTTAACTATCAGTAAATGTCCTCAGATTAGGAATCCCCAAATGTATTGAAAATATTATAATGGAGCAAAGCTTGTTGGCCTGAAAACTAAATGCATTACATATTTGGACAACTACCTATGGTAAATACAACTCTGAAACAAATAGTTTTCTTCACTTTTATATTAAATATCTGAACAATCTTAAATATGCTGAGCAAATATCATAGTCAAAATTTAAAATATAATGAATAAATAAATACATTGACCACAAATGGTTTTATAATAGTTCATATCTGCATGTACAAAGAATTCATAAATTTATAATGAACACCTATGAATCTAAATGCATGTTCTGATTGGTGAAAAAAGTAAAATTTATTAAATGTTTTACTGGATAGTGAAATGTTCCCTGGAATATACTACAGGATAAGATAAAATAGTTGTATAATGGTTTATACATCAATAAAATCAAAACACCTACATTAATAACAAAAATATAAATTTATTAAAACAAACATTAATTTAAATATGGTGATTAGAACAAATAATAATTTGTAACAGCAATTAACATCTTATAATGTGCTTTATAATTCATTGATAGTTCACCCTCGTTAAAATATAATTAAATGTAACATATATTTTATAATTAAAATTATCAATATATACAGTCAAAACAGGGTAACTATAAATTTTTTTTCTACAAATAAAAATAAAATATATGAATAAATTTTAATGTTATTATAAAAAAAATTACAACAATCAAATAATGTTTTTATAAAGTTAATTATAATTTTAAATTAAATTATGCAAAAAAAATATGTTCTAATTGACCTTTATTAATCAAATGACAAATCTAAGTTATATAGTAATTAATATTATTAGTTTAGAAGAGAGGTTTTTATAAACATTTATATATATTAAAAAGGATTACACTATTCAAATGTAAACAAAAGCTGAAAATATTGCTGGTCTAAATTGCTATAGTTAATAACAGGATTGTCAGGGTTGGTATAAATAAAAAATAATTCAGATATGTACTGCATGTATTCAATAAAATCTTTCTATATACATCAGAATTAATATCTTGTTCTGATCTAAGAAATCAAATGGTATATCATTTGTGATGGAGGTAAGCTGTGATTCATAGATGATTGCTTTCAAGTTTAGCAATCTAACACTGCATTAAATCATACAGTAATTTATATCTGTGTAAAGTAAGTGATGAGATGATTCCATAATTATCATACAAGTTCAAGCCCTTTTTTTGCTTTAATTATGCTAAATCAAGATATCTGTACAGGCATATGGCATAAATTACTTGAATAAAACCACCTAAGCATTTACAACTAGATGGGTTAATTTTAAAAATGTATAGAAACACAGTTCCATAGGCATGAGAAACAAATAAATCTATAATTATTAAATATTTAAATTTGTTTCACTTTTGACAGTTGGTGATAAATGATTTTTTTTCTTTTGAGTATCTAGTCTAAATAAAACTTCAATTGTGCTTTTTTATCTTGCAATATTTTCTTTGACATCTTCATGCTAGCATACATATATGTAATAGTTCCATATAAATTCTAATCCTTAAATGTTACCAATTATTTTCATTTGTCAATATTACAATGTAAGTAGATATTGCAGCCTTAAATTCAATTGATGGTCAGCATAACATTTTATTGTTAATCATTTTATTTTTAAATTATGGTCATTAAATAAAGAGAGCCTCATACTCTTTTTTTTCTAAGTTTTCTAAACTCACAATGCATTTTGTTTACTGCTTGTTCAAAATTTATTTATAATATAAGGTTAAAATGCAAAATTTTTTATAGAAAGAAGTATGTTTTTCTTTTTGAAAATCGTTTCTATCTAAATTTTTAAACACTGTTTTTTTTGACATGTAATTTCTTTCTTTTAACTCTAATAAAGCATTGTTATCATTCAGCAATAATTTAAACAAAAATATCATTTTATATTTTAATAAATAAATGATACATTTATATTACACTTATTAAAAACAAACATATGTTTATTGAACATTTTGGCATGAATTATTCTCTTTATTTAGCAATTTATAAAGCATAGAAAATGACAAAATGAAGATGTGTTTGTACCATAATATATATTGGAATACCCTCTTTCTACAATGTAAGACAATAATTTTATGAGAAAAGATTGGTCCGCTTTCTCTTTTATCTCATCCCTATATGAAAATATACTGTGGCTAGAGAGTATTTCACTTACCTGTTGAGCCAGTTGTATGAGTAATAGTCTCAAAGAATTACATATTAAGCACTGAATTTCCATAACATATAAAATAGTCAAATCATCCTTCCAAATATTATGAGATTTCAGAATCACCCTCTGTGAATAAATTTGTTTGAGTCATCTATTTAAAGTTCATGATTTATATTTATTCACAGAGGGCATTGCTGCAATATCATACCATTTGGAAGGTTGATTTGAATATTTTCTGTTTAATTTTTAGGTAGTGTTATGCACTAGAATGTTTTCTTTTGCATATAAACAAAATAATCACAAAGTGAAAATAAATCAGTCATATAGTAAATAGAACATACCCCATAAATCATCAGGCAATAAGATAATGAGAAAATGGACACCCACTTTCAAATTTAGTCCTCTTTATATATTAAGAAGATTGTCTTAAACATATAGCAGTAAGTGTGAGAATAAATCAATTTAATTATTAATTATTAGTTGCTTATTAAACAGATTGTCATTTAAATATTTATTACAAAATTTAAAATAAGAATTTTTTTATTATATAAATAAAACAACCACAAATTGAAAATATATAATATTAAAAAAAGCATTCAAATAATAAATGATCTTAAATAAATGAGACACAAATCCACATTTGAAAGTGGGTATCTACTTTCTTATTATCATACTGTCCAATGATGAAAAGGGGAGTGTTTCATTTACTATAACTGTATTTACTATTTGAATGTTTTATTTAATATTATATATATATATGACATCGAGATTAAAATAAACTGCAAATAATTAATAAAAAGTGATCAATCAAATGTATTCCCTACTACTTTATAGAATAGGATGCACTAACTGTTGCAATGGTACTGTGTTATGCACTCATATTATCATCTTTTACTTCAACATATAAATAATTTGAATATAATGTTTTCTTTTTGGTGTGCAAATATAAATGAGAACATCAAATTATTCAGTGTATCAGTGTTGAAAAAACAGTGATGAAGATTAATTTATTAGAATAAAGATTCTTACTGTGATTTCAAGCAAAGTAGTATAATCCATAGTGATATATTTGATAACTATACTTAGAACAGGATTTTATATGGGAAAATATTAAATGCATATGCAATTCTATTAAAATTTTCCTCCTTCAACAAATATGCCAAGGTTAAAAAAAGTGATCAAAAATAGTGTTATAAAATATGTATAGGTTGTTAACCTTTGAGGATTTCTTATTAAAGTAGTATAAGTAAGTATAATATGAGCTAATAATCAAAAGGTAGTGATGTTAATAAAGGTAAGTATTTAATTGTTTTCTTTTAAATACAGATATACAGATATATTAGAACATGCAAACATGATTTGAATTCTTCAAAGTAAGATACTACTCATAGATAGATTTGTAATTTAAGATTGACAGTTGTCCTTAATGAAATATACCTTCCAGGCTAAATTCATTTCATAAAAATGTATATGTTTACATGTTTAATAAGAACAGTTAATTAAGTAAATAATATATGGTATATAATCCAAGCTGAACTTGGTAATTTTTATTCTTAGAATATCAAGGTATATTAATTTAATGCTATTAGTAAAACTGTTTTCTACAATTGACTCTATTGTTATATTACTTAAAATTTTTCTTCAATATCTTAATCATTAATAATTATTTATCAGCTGCATGATAAAAATCTAACTAAATTTAATTTGATTTTTTCTACCCACAAAGTTTCTTCACTGAAATATTCTAACATACTTTTTTATGTTATTTATCAATCATATACATTTTTAAAGGTTTTCTATAGTCTTTTAGAATTCAATTTAAAATGTCAATTGATAATCATTGTTATATTTTTTAATAACAAGTCTAGATCAGGCTTTAGTTTAGTTTTCTGATGTTAACAATGCTTGTTTTATCATCCATACTTTTTTTTTTGCTTTTAGCTATTATTTTACTTCCAACATATACCTTTTTATATTTTAATGGATAATCTAAATCATCTGTACTGATTTTCTATTAAAATCCAAATTTTAGAATTATACACAAGCATTGACACATTAATTTTATTATTATTTCTATCAAAAATACTGCACTCAAATTAAATTTAATGGATATTTAGATCTATTTATGTTTTAATTTATATTAATAAACAGAATAAGATACTTTCAGTTGTTAATTTTTTCTAAGACACTACTAATAATCTTTATTTTATTCTTTTTATAAAACCATCGAACATTACTTTAGTCTTCTTAGCATTTATCTTTAGTTCTACTTTATTTTCGTATCTGATGGTTTTTTGCAATATTACCTGAAATTCCAAAAAATATATTTATAAAAGCTTTTCTAACATTTATTGTAAAACCAATGATACCATCTTTAAAATTTGTATGACTTAAATGATTCTTTTTTTTTTTTTTTTTTAGCTTTCCTGTTTCAGCCATTAAATACTTTCTATAAAGCTGTTGTAAATGTTTTGGAGTTATGAAATCATTCTGTTAAACATTGTTATTCTATGTAATCTTTTTAATTAAGTAATCTAATCAGTGATATTGCTTTGGATAAATTTTCTTCAGAATTTGATAGTCTCTTGGATCTGTTTTTTTTTTATGTTCTAAAACTTTAATATGAAATGTTTATATAATTCAACGCCTTTTTTTTTTTTTTGGAAACTACAAATTGATTGTAAAATAGCTTTTCATAACTATTGATCCTTTCTATTCTCTTAAAACTTTGATGTGATCTTCTGCATTATAACCAATTTTAAATTCAACTTGTACATTTAATTGAAATCCAAAATTTTTGTAGATAAGTTATAATCTTTTTTTTTTTAATTTTGCATAAATTGATAAGATACTGACAGGTCTATAATTTATAAAATATTTTTCATTTTTCTTATATATAAATATGATTATTTTATTCTGCCAATAATTTTATATATTTTAGACATTTGCTATATACTTTACAACAATAATTTCTATTATTTTTTCACTTGCTTCTTTTAAAAGTTTGTTAATAATTCCATCGGTTTCTAAAATTTCTTGCAGTCATAAATTTCACTTCTTTATTTTAAATACTTGGCATTTCAAAAGATGTTTTTTTATAATTATAAGCAATACTTTATGTTTGTATATAGTTCCCTGAAAATTTTTACACATAATTCTTTTTATATTAAGATATTACTTTTGGAAATTTGGCTATTTTCTTTTTTGCCACTTCACAGTAGTAAGTATTTTTATATCATTTTAGAGAAATTCAGATATTCACACTTCTAAATAAATCATTTAAAATATTTTAATATTATTTCTTGTCAAGTTAAAAAGTTATTGGTTAATTATTGCTTTTTTTAATATTAACTTCTCTGAAGCTATTTCTAGTAGAATATCACTTTTTTTAAAAAAAAAAATAAATAAATATTAAATTCATTTAAGTTTAAATTGCCTTCACTATCTGTTAATACTTTAAAATTAGTATAAAAAATGAATAAAATTATAAAACAATTTATTAATAGTTTTAACAAGGCTGTAAACCTTAGCAATGAGCGTCTGAAAAAATCGTCACTAGGGACCTCTGTAGGTCTTTAAAACACATGCTTACGCTATGAAGAAAAGAGGATTCTCTTGGGATTCTCTCTTTTCTTCATAGCATAAGCATGTGTTTTAAAGACCTACAGAGGTCCCTAGTGACGATTTTTTCAGATGCTCATTGCTAAGGTTTACAGCCTTGTTAAAACTATTACTGAAATAATAGTGAGCGTTTAATAAAATTTATAATTAAAACAATTTATTATAATTTAAATTCATTGGATCATTTCTGAAGATAATAGTTGATAACTAACTTTCAGAAATACTCTAATAAATTAAAGCTAAAATTTGCAAATCATTTTATATTCCATTAGTATTGTACAATAAATTACTTCAAAGGTCATGTGATATGCAAGCATTTTAACAACAGATTGATCATTTAAAAGTTTCATTCAGTTAATCTGAATCAAGCTGTATTTTACCCGAGAATCAGTTTTTGAAGTTTCATCCATGACTCTATCATTTCACCATTTCTCAAAACTGCACAGAACTATATTCCATTTAAAATTATTTTTAAAATTGTCATTTGACCTTTGTTCAATAGAAGAAGGAAATAAAATATTATTACAATAAATATTCATTAAATTCTACCATTTCTTTGACTTATAAGTTTCTTCATTTTCACTAAGATCACACTGCCTATATTTTAATCCTTTTAAATATATGAATTTTTTCTACAGTACAAGTTTTTTATACTTGTATGCCAATGTGTAATATATAGAGGGGTTGAACTCAGACTTTTGCATGAACCTCAACCATCCACGCTATCTCATACTGCTGACACCCTTGATCACACACATGTCGAAACGATAAATAATCACCAATATACGCAGGGCCGGCGCTGGGTACTAGGCGCCCGCATGCAAATTTGATTTTGGCGTCCCTGTCAATATGTATGTTTACTAAGGTGACCCGACCGTGTCCCGTGGCGTTTTAAAAAAGTCATGATTTTTAGAAAGAATGCACGATGTAATGCTATTTTTGATATCAAAAATAGCATACAATTGATTGTTAAATTATATATTATTTCATACAAACAGTTTGTATGAAATAATATATAATTTAACACGGCAAATTTAGATGTTAGAAAAATTTGCAGAAATTTTAAAAATAATGTGTTTGTTAAAAATAGACAGAGTGATTCAAATATATATATATATAATAAATTAAAAAAAAATAATGTTTGAGATTAAAATATTTAAATGTTTAAAATAATTTTCGAAAAACATTTACATATTTTAATCTCAAATATTTTTTTTTTTTTAAATTTCATATTTATTATTTGCGTCACTGTCTGTTTTTAACAAACCCATTATTTTTAAAATTTTTGCTAATTTTTCTAACCTCTAAATTTATGCAAATATTAGCAAATTTAATAATAAATTTACAATTTATAAATGAAATAATTTAAAAAAAAGATAATATTACAAACATACATATTTAATTTATTATTATTAATGTACGCTATATCTATATAAACGCTCCATATAAACCAAATTTTTAATCAGCCCCCCCCCCCGGTCAATGGTGTCCCGTTTTACCAATGTTAAAATCTGGTCACTTTAATGTATACCACCTACATGTTATAAATATTAGTGTACAAAATCTTTCTAAGGGAAACAAACAAGGCAATGTAAATAAATAATTTTTAATATTAAAAAAAAAGAAAATACAGTTAAAAAAAGTAAATGCATTACAAAACATGTTATAATTATAATAATTTTATACTCCTTGACTTCATATTAATAAACCTTGATATGATTGTATTTATTTCCAGTTCTGCACAAATATCATTTTCAATAGCAATTAATGCCAAATTAACAAGCCGTTTTTGTGACATAGTTGTTCTCAAGTAAGTTTTAATTAATTTTAACTTAGAAAAAGAGCGTTCACCGCTTGCAACACTAACAGGTAATGTTAATAATATTCTTAAAGCTATTGATAAGTTTGGCATAGATAAATTATTAGAAACTATAAAATTAAGTGTTTCGAAAGAGTTTTGAGAATTTAAAAAATCCTTTTGAAAAATATCTTGAATAATTCGTCGAATAAATCTGTAGCATTAATATCTTTACTGTTATCAAATTTCAAAATATTTTCTAAATCTTTGCATTTTGCTTGTAACTCGCTCTTATTAATTTCTGATATTTTATATAGAAAATTGAAATTATTATAACATGCTTCGAGGAGTTCAAAGCGTTCTGTTAAAGAATTAATCGCTACATCTAAAAGTGTAAAAAACATGTTTATTTTAAATTTTTCTTCAGGTATTTGAGGTGTTTCATCCTGATGCTCGTAATCAAATTGACGAGTTTTTTTCCGTTGTCGAACTTCTTTGGCAGTTTTAAATTCTTTCTCTCCATCAACCTCTTCGCTAAGTTCATCTGCAATTTTGAGAATGTTTTTGAAATTTGAATCTGATCGATATTCTCGTAAAAATTTATTTAGATTTGCGATCGATTCTAAAGCAAGTGAAGCATTCATATTTACATTTTGGAGCATTTTACTGACAGGATTTATTCTATTTAATATATCATGCCAAATTATTAAAGAACAAATAAATTTGTAATCCTTAAGGTTAGTGCAGAGTGATTGAGCTACATGTTGAATTTCTCTATTAAAAGATTCGTTGTTCATTATTTCATAGAGTGCATCATAAATTTCACCCAACTGATACCATAGAGGCCGGATTGCATCAATTCTGCTTTCCCATCGTGTTTCTGATGGTTGTTTTAGAGTTAAAATTTTAATAAATTTTAAAAGGATTGACCACCGTTTATAAGATGATGAAAAAAAATTGTATATTTTTTGAACAATTGCAAAAAAAACCAATTGTATCTACATTGACTTTGGCGGCATCGTTTATGATTAAGTTTAAAGAATGAGCAGCACATGGTACGTAAAATGCACGAGGGTTTTTGGTTAAAATCAAATTTTGAAGTCCAGCCTTTTTGCCTTTCATGTTGGCCCCATTATCATACCCTTGACCACGCATGTCTTCAATGGGAATCTTCCATTTTTCCAGTTGTTCAATTATTGTTGTACATAAACCTCGTCCAGTGGAATCTGTTATATCTATGAAACCTAAAAAGTTTTCTCTAATTTTAACCGTTCCAACGAAGCGAATAATTATGGTCATTTGTTCAGTTTTACTTGCATCTGGTGTACAATCTAAAATAATAGAATAATATTTGGATTTCTTTATCGATAATAAAATTGTTTCCCTAATTGCTGTACTTAAAATTTCCAATAATTCATTTTGGCTATCTTTGCTCAAATAATGTACTCTATTGTTTTGATCTAGGGCCCTCTCAACATGATTTTCCATAACGGGATCAAACTTCGCAAATAACTCAATTAATTTTAAAAAATTTCCGTTATTTTTTTCGTATAATTTATCAGATGATCCGCGAAATGCTAAATTTTGACTACCAAGGAATTTGATAATTTCAATCAGCCGTTCCAAAACACTCCTCCAATGTTTCTTTTCCATTTCATATAAATTTTGAGATTGACAATCAATAGTAATTTTGTTTTTTAATCTTTTCTCAAGTTCATTCCAATTCAATAAACTTTTCATGTGAGCCATACTAGTTTCATGTCTGTGTAAAGTTGTACTTAAATTTCTCCAATTATTGTATCCTTCTATGAGGCTAGATTCAGTAGATCCAAAAACTTTGCAACAAAAGCAAAACACAGAGTTCAAAATTTCGGAATAAATAAGCCATTTTCGAAAAACTACTTCTCCGTTTTCCATTTTTCTATTATAATATACATCAGAAAATTTACGGCCATGTACATCGTTCGGATATATAATATATTTCTTTTGAACAGGCCCCATTTCTACTAAAATAACACGTAGTTTGTCATCGATTTTATTCCATTCAGCTGGATCTTCTAAATTTGTACACATTTGATATGATATTGGCACAATGACTTTGTTGTCACTTAACTGTTTCTTACTAAAATCTTGTTCAATATTTTCAACAGTTCCCTGTGATCTAGATGATGTGCACGGTTCTGGTTCTTGTTGAGTATAAGCTATTTCAGAAGCAGTTGATATTTTAAGATATTTATTAAGTGATCCACTTTGTTTTTTAATGTTTGCTATTTTTTCAGCTTGGCGTTTACGATTTTGTGCACCGGATAGTTTTTTCTTAGTTTTTGATTCCATATTACTTTTACTCATGAACGCCACTTTAAAATAATTTTCAAATGTAATAAATAAATAAATACGGACTCTAATTTATATATTTACATCATGTATCTTAATACTTAAGATTATATATCGCTAATTTAGATGTCCAACACAAATTACTTCTTGCGCCAAAATACAAAACTCTATACGCGGAGGGGAAGAAGTTGTTTAACTTGTTTACCTAAAAAAGGCAGCTAATAAATTGGAAATATTCAGCCATTGACATTAAAAATGGTCAGGTTTTAAAATAACTCAAGTGTCCAGTTTTTTACGCTTGATGGAACATTTTAGTTTTACCATTGGCAAGATTTTCTTTTGTTATCATATATTTTTTTAATTAACACAGGTGGCCTGCCAGGCCTGATTTGCGATTTCAATAGAAAATTTCCTGGGATTATAATTATTGTTTACAAGTTCTTACTAAGATTTTAAAATTTGCGATAAACATCATAAGCAAACGTATGTAATTAATTTGCAAACCTAATTAGTATGCAGAAAAAATAGACTTTTGACAACGATTAAAATATATAAAATAAAAAGTAAACTGAAAATTATATTAAGTTTACTGGAATTATACCTATAATATATATTACATACACGTTCGAATATTTATATCAAATTATTATTTAAATAAAAAATTAGAAAATGTTTTATTTTGCAATATTATAATCGTTTCTTACGATTTCAAAATTATGTACATGATCTAATATATATATACGCATATACATACATAAGTTCTAATTTATAATACTTTTAGTGTGTGTTTATTTATATATTTGCTAGCAGAAAGTTACTTATAGTTTACTATAAGCAGTACTATATATATATAAACATTACAATATGAAATTTGTAATATAATAAACTTTATGTTTAGTTTATTGTTCATGGTAAATAATAGATTTGATTGTTTTATATTTTTAATATTAAGCAGAGCTTGTGTGCAGGCCTGCTTGTGTGTGTCATTTAATAAGATATAATATGACTTCATATGATTTTCAATAATCTACTCTCAATAATTTTTGTAAATAAACATTTGAGAATAATATTCTTCAAATGTGAGTATTTTTGTTAGTAGAGTTTTAATTTCTCAGGGATGGCGCCTTCTTTTTCAGATGCTAATCTCTCAGTGATGGCGCCTCCTTCTGCCAGCGCCCGCATGCCTAGAATGCGTTGCATGCCCGCTTCCGCCGGCCCTGAATATACGCATTTCATGCTAAACCAACCCTCGACAGTTGGTCCAGATTATCATCTCCACACACATATACAATCAGTGCTCAGCTTATATTAAGATAACCAATCTTCATACTTTAATGGACAGGCTTCAATTCAATCCACCCCATAACTCTTCAGCCGTCCATTTCATTGAAAATCCTTTTTTGTAAGTTTTTTTTTTTTTTTAAATCGTCCATGATTAAGATGTGCGATCTGCTGAGAATGAGAAATTTGTCTTAATTGTTTCAGTTAGTTTAAATATTTTTTTATTATATTTTTTCTTGATTAAAAATTGCTACTTATATGAATATCAACTGATCTAAAGCATACCTTGTTTACATATAAGTTTTGATATGAGAGCGTGAGTGAAGACAAAATTATGAAAGAAGATTGTTAAAAAAGTATAATTACTAAAAAATTAACTAGAAAAAAAAAATAAAAAATTATGAAATAATTTTTAAAAAAAAAGTACTTTTATTTAAAGAGATTAAAGTTTGAAAAACAGAGAAAATATGACTTGAAAAATAAAGAATGCTACCTCAGGCCAAGAGCAAATACATAAAGCAAATACATTAACCCTTACATACTTTTAGACCAAAAGCAATAACTAAATTAATCAAAGATAACGCGTTTAACATTACAAAGAGAAGTTATCTCACTATTTACAAACATTTCCCCCATATCAGCTTATCTTAAAATAACACTTGTTCCAGTAAAATGAATTTAAAATTATATTCCCCAGAATACTTTCACCATAAATAACGATACTAATTAATATCATTAGAATATTTATTTATTAGAAATTAGAACAACTTACTTTACTTGTGATTCAGTCAATAAAGAAGCAGAATTAAATGCTCATCATATTTTCCTATCACCCCTTTCTAAAATTTAATTATTACGATCCACATTTCTACGTTAGCAAATTATTTCGGCTTCTAGACCTGAGACACAGGTGGCTTGGACAGGGTCAGAAGGTAGTGACTGAAGAAGAGTTCTAAATAATAATTTCACAGCTCCATCAAGTGGATTTTTTTTATTATATAAGTTTCGGTTTTTGCCTATTATTAATTTTATTTTATAAAAAAGAGTATTATAATAGAATTGTTTAAAAATAAAGATTTGTTTTTAAAACAAGTATTTTTTCTTTCGGAAAAGTTATTAGGTGATAATCAAGTAATTACGTTTCTATTAACATTGCATATAAACATCAATCATCTATATTGTGTATATATAAAAGTCAACGCATAAAAAAAGAAAAAAACGTGTTTTTGAAAAAGATTATTGTTTTTATTTATCTGAAGTTTTGCGATGATGGCATATTAGATATGATAATATTTAGGGGTTATTTCCATCATCTATCAGTAAATGTTCAATGTATAGAAAATTGTAAACTTTAAACTTTGAAAATACCACCAACTTGTTAGTAATAACGCACACATAGACAACGTAGTTTTTATTTACTATATACGTGTAAAATCACTTTATAAACGGAAAACAATTTCAAATAATTGTAAACTTAATTGCATGATCAATAAATATACAGGAATTAATTTCAACAGCATAATATTTCTTCTTTTTTTTTCAGAATTCTGTATATATATATAGATCTAATAAGACAATGAGATATTAAGCAATATACAAAAAAGTTAAGAATACTAATATTTATAAAATATTGATATAGTCATATATAAGTAGTCTCCTGCATATATACATACGCCCTACAGTGCAATTAAAATTTTTAAAAAATATAAATTAGATATATAAAAAATAAGATAATGCAATTATGAAAAATATAGTACAGTAATAAATAAAATCTCATGACTGAATAAACCCCGACTGTGTGAGAAGATAAAATAATTGACTGAAAAATGATTTATAATAGCATAATAAGATATATTTTAAATATAATATAAATAGTCTAAATGCATTACAAATATACGTTTACCCCATAAAACTGCATTCAGTCTTTAAAAGGATTTAAATGTTCAAAATTTGGTTCATTACTATCATTGGAATAGAATAAATAAAAAAGGAATGCGCTCAAATTTATGATATATCATAAAATAACCGATTTACAGGCTTATTTTACACCTGTATCAATATATGTAATATATAGGGCATATGAGCACAGACTTTCAAATCACCCACCACTGTCATCTATGTGTTCAAGTGTATCAGTGTTATGAGATAGAGTAGAGAGTGGTGGGTCATGTCAAAGTCTTTGCTCATATACCCTAGATAGATCATAAAAAAATGCTGAATTATAATTCTTAAAGAAATAATGGAATAATTTATTTTCCACGAGTTCATAAGTTCGAGCATGGGTTTGATCTCTCCCCAATGCATCAAACCCTGCAGTAATCTATTTATTCATTGATTATTGCGTAAAATATTTGTGATAAGAAGTCAATATTAAATAGTAATAGCTTTAATCTCTTCTTTTTTAAACTGAAATTTTGGATAGTTTCTGTTGTATATGATATATGCATTTTTCTTTACTGACTAATGGATGCATAATAAAATTCATGCAGTGTAATATGATTGCAAACATTGTCATTATAGTTCTTGAAAATGATCCATAGATTATTAACTTTTATGTGACTCCCAGATGATTTTTCTTTTACTTTTAAGTTTTTATTAAAATAAATTTACTATAAGAATTTAATTTAGTAAACAAAAAATAAATACATTCAATACATCAACAAATAATGGTAAAATTATTTGCTAGGTTAGAAATTCTAAGAAGTTTGAGAACTGGTAGCAAAACAACTGATTCAACAATTCATGGGCTCTGAGTTATGGAGTCTGTCATTCTACTATGCATTAAACCATAAACAGCAACTCACAAATATTCATAAATATTTATAAATGATCATAGATGAAATAAATCCAATAGATGTCTCACATGTGTTAACCATCAGTAGAATATTAATACAAATGTAGAAAAAAATTTGATGCAATAATTAAACTTTACTGTATTTTGATGTGTTATGTATGTGTGAGAATGAGTTTATGTGCATATGGTTAAATAATAACTAGTGTAGTTGATTTATTTTTAGCTGAATGTACCCTGACATTCTTGGTAATAATAATTTTTTAAACCCAGTTTGTCTTACATTTTTATATTTATTATAATATTAAATCGTGCTATCAGACTTCCACCGTAAAGCTGTAACAACAAATAGAAAACTAAATTAAATGGCTGAGCGCTTTCAAGAAGATGTACTTCTCATATTCATAGCCAGTTATGATCCTTTCTTTGGAATAATTATATAAATAAATATGATATGCAAATTCTATGCAAATGAGTCACTAAGACCATCTTTTAGATATAGCAAAACATGCATCCTCACGATTAATGGTGAAAGAGTCCTCTGCTATAAAGTAGGCTTCTTTTACCTTTCACTTAATATCATGCCTCTCAGTACAAACTAATTTTGCAGATGTGGGTTCAAACACATGTCCTGACAATTTTTGATGTTGTGCAAAAATTGAAGTGCATTCTGGATTTGTATGTCCCTTATTGTATCTATACTTGTGTTGTGATATCCTAGTAGCTATGGTGGCTCTTGTTTCACCATAGTATGATGCTTTGCATCCATTATGAGGGCATGCCACTCTGTACACAGCCTGTGGGGTCTGATCAGAAGCTATAGTGTCCTTAGTGTTGTTAATAAGCCTATTAGTTGAGATAGGTGTATGAAAACTCAAACGAAATTCCTTAGAAAAAGTCTTATAAAATGTTTTATGCAAAGTGTGCATGTAGGGCAACAATATCCAAGGCTTGTTGTCTTCATTTCTGTGTTTTCCAATATTATTTACAAAATGTCTAATTTTGCTATATACTATATTGCACCTGTATCCTCATTTGATTAAGTTGTTAGTATAATTAATTAAGTTAGACATTCTGTCTGCCTCAAACTTGCACAAATAGTAATTTCTGAAAAGAAATGATGTCAATCCAGCAAACTTGTGAGTCATAGGTGTGTATGATTCAGGGTGAATCTGTCCACAAACTTCTGGTGGCTTCATGACCATTTTATAGTTAAGCATACTTCCTTCTCTGTGTACCTTGATATCTAAATATTTTACCTCTTGCTCCATATCTTCCCATGTAATATTTAAATTTAATGATGTGTTCACTTGTATCCGATTTTTGATGTGCTCAATAATATTTACTGGAGCAGCAACAAATAAGTCATCCACATACCTTGTATATATTATATTATTATTTACTATGTTGTATTCAGATAATACTTATTTTTCATAAAAATTCAAATAGATGCTAGCCATGATGCTGCTCATGGGAAATCCCATATGCCACCCATCTTTTATGTGGTACCATTTGCCTTCAACCATTGCCATAATATTTACATCTAACCATCTCAAAAATTCTGTTATGAAACTAACACAAGCCTGAGCCACATTTTTATTTATGAGTTCTTGTTGTATAATATCGATAGACTTCTTTCTATTAACAGACCCGTATAACTCTGAAATATCTAATGCAGCAATTTTAAACTCGAGCCTTATTAGCACATTCTTCATTCACTCTACAAACTTGAAAGAAGGTTTAATAGTAAACTCTCCAAATCCTAAGTCATTTATCAGCCAATGATTTATCTTCTTAGCAATCTCAAAATAATGCATGCCTCCAGAGTCCAGCATCAACCTCAGAGGCATGTCAGGCTTGTGTAATTTAGCATTAGTAAACATTCAAGGGGATGTAGAAAAAGATGGATACACTTGATAATATTCTGCTTTAGAAAAAGCTTTATTGCAATTTATACGAAGAATCAATGTTATAAACTTTTCCTTATTAAGTTTGTTATTAAAGTTTACTGTGTGTACAAATTTCAATTTATCAATTTGTATTTTCATCTTATTAACATATTTGTCTTTATTCATTATGACAAATCTATTCCCCTTGTCTTCTCTTGATGCATGTAATTGAACCATCAACAAAAATTTTTTTGGTATCACTAATCATTAAGATAAATACAAATATATAATAGTACCATTTACAATATTTATTTTATTAAATAATTTTTTAAAAAAATATGACAATAATTTTTTTTATAATTGAAATGACTTTAACCTAGATAAATATATTATTAAGGCATCATGGTCATAGCCTTGTTTTCTCCAAGTAAATCAGTCTTTATGTTTTTTTTAAAATAGCCTATAAAAAATCACCATATTTATAGTCACAGCATTTAGATAATCAAGAGAGGAAAGGATAATTTGTTTAATAAACCTAGTTCATGAATTACCAAACATAAAGCCTGTTGGAAGAGTTTTCTGGCTTCTCATCAATGAGTGAAACCATTAAAATGGCTATCTCCATGAATGATTCACATGTGGAAATAATCAATTACACTGATAAAGTCAAAAGTATCTTAAATAAAACTGCTAGTTTATCTAATGCAACTCAAATCTGAAATTAAAAAAAAGCAAAATTTAATCCCAAGAATTCATAAATCAACTGTGGACTATATTTCAAATATTAACATATTTATCAGCACCAGCATAAAAATATTAAATCTTCCATGTGGAATGAAAATGCCTTACAAACCATAAATGAAAAGTTCAACTCAATAATTCTTAAGCAATTATCCATTTCCTTGAGATGGTTATTTACAGACCATTTATTAGTAAAGATAGTTACTGATCTCAATTACTCACACCTTAAGTTTTCCAGAGAATTACTATTTGAAGCTTTAAATGAAAATAACCTATGGGAAAGCATTCTGCATATCACCACTTACCCAAACAACAGAGCTTGGGTTTTTTGTCTTTGAACAAAAAAATTGATTCACAATGAAAATTACAACACTTGGTGTTTATGCTTTAATAATAGTACACCAGAACAGATAAAATATAATCACTGGGCTTTAAAAATGCTTATCTCAATTATAGTGTGAAATGACTTCAAAAAGCTCATGAAATCTTTCAATGCAGTTTTGATTTATTTTCAATCAGTTTATCTTAATGACATGACAATACCAATTTATAGAAACAGTTATGACTTCAATGTATGGCTACATGGTAATATTAATCCATTAAGCATACCCACACAAATCATAGACCAGGAAGTCATATTGTTATTATTTATTCATGGAATAAAGCCACAATATTTTATTTGCAGATAGCAGGATCATATAGCAATAAGCTGTGATAACATCAAATGTAAACATTGCAAAAAAAAAAGTCAATTGCTTCTTTGCATCAGTGTCTAAATGAAACCCAATCAGAAACAGAAAAAGAATTTCAAATATCATTGCTGAGGGAAAAAATACACATGCAACAAACTCTGGTGATGTACAAAATATACACAAAAATTAGTGGATAAATCACTGAAAGAAGATGTACAAAAAGTTGAGCCAAAAGAATAAATTCAAAACACCATTATACAGGAGAATGATTCAGGCACAGAAAACTGGCAATGAAATGGAAAGCAGTCATGTTATATCAAAAGAAATCCCAAAAGATAAAGTGGAAATACATGAACAGAAAATAACATTCATTATACCACATATAGTAAATAAACATCAGCCAACATTATGGACAAAATTATGCCACATATATCACAACAAAAACATAATTCAGGCAATGTGTAATCAAGAGAAAATCAGGTAGCCCCCCTCAATGAAGTGGCTAAAGATAAACAAACTTCAGCATTAGATACCAGTGAAGAAAATGGATTTGAAGCAAATAAACAAAAAAAAATTTTTAAAAATTAATTAAAAAAAGGAAGACTGATTTCTCTAATACTTCAGATGATATGGTCAGATAATGAAGAGATAGGTTTGGCACATTCAAAACATATAAATAGTTTTACAGAAAAAATACATTCAAATGAGAGCTTTAACCATACACAAAAAATGTACACATAGTTCATGTCTTTCTCTCCAAATAAATATACTTAGGCCTAGTAAGTAATATATAGATTATGTTTACAAATCATTATATTGTTCTCTTACATATATAATTGATACCAAAATTATATCAAAAATAATTTTTCAATTTAATTTATATTATTATTTTTTTTTTAGATAGATGTAAATAGTTAAGTTTGTTGTAAGGAGGTATAAACATTAGTTATGAAATTTAACATAGGATTACTAATCATTAGAGTTTTAAATTCAGTTAATAGAAACTTTCAACTCACAAAGTGATTGGATATAATAATACCAGGCATTATTGACCTAATCAAAACAAAAATTTATGCAGGACCTCAAATTGATCCCTCCAGTTATCTTAACAGATCAGGTTACTCAGCTTTTTCAAGAGTAACAGCTGAACATTGGCAGACACAGGGGTGAGAGGTTCTGTAATTTCAACTTTTAGAATATTGTACAGAGGTGACCATCTATGAATCATTACTATTCACCATCAAACAATAAAACTAAATGTAGCTTTTGTCTATCTACCCAAGTTCAAAAAACTACTGATAGAATATTATTAGATTTAAATTCATTTTTTGCCACCTTAGCAAATTATCTTTTATTATTGGGAGATATTAATATGAGCTATGACACTTTTATTTCAAAATGGCTGCATCTCATCAACCTACCTCTTATGAATAGAGAGGGTTTTCTACCAAACAATTCAGACTCTCTTCACAATGGCAGACATTCATCCCTCATTGACCTGGTCTTCTATTCATCAATGTTGCATCACATACTCACTACAATGTTAATTCTTTTTCCATGATTATATAATTCTACAATAATGGCTACACTTAATCTAAATCTAGTCAATTATTCAACTCAATACCAAATATTATAAGAATGTTACTGCAAACTAAAACTAAAGATCTCCTATTCAATAAAATTTATATTTTATTTTTTAAACTGCAAGATATTCATTTAAACCCAGTACAAGAATGGATAGCCTTCACAAATACAGTTTTTCATACAATAAAATGTCTACTTTTTATTACATATCTAATTCCTTTATCATTAAACCAATGTTCACACAATCATTTCTTGACAGTTAACAGTTTTGATTGTCCCTGCAATCTTTCTCAGAACTTTAATCCACTTTAACATTTTCCCTCCACTTCCCTTCTATTCCTCCTACAAAGCATTTACTACACAACAAATTATTCAAAGTACTCCAACAGCAAATAACAGTAAAATGACATTAGCACTGACAAAGAAATATAAATCCACCTGCAAAGTGAAGGCTGAATATCTGGCCACACAAAAAAAACATTCATGCCACAGTCACACACATAGTCAAAATATTACATACAATTGGCTTTGGGACAATAACTCAAAGTCAGAGTTCCTTTGGCTTTGAGCAAAAGTGAGGTGATAGCATGATACATAAATTTTACATATATTTAAAAAAAAAACTATAAAAAAACAAGATTTTGAATCTTCTTCTAAATATTTTTGTGATGTAGATGCACAAGACCCTTTCAAATCTCTAGACTCCCAATAATGCCTAGACTGAAGTCAGATATATGCCATCCAGGACTACCCAGAATACCAAAATTGGTGTTTTATCATCCTATTCAATTCACGTCAAAACTACTTTTTAACATGGTGAACTTTTTATCAACAAACTATAAAATAAGAGGCCTACTTGCAGTATCTTTGGTACTCTGCTGCAAAAAAAAAAAACATTTTTATCAACAATATTGGAAAATATTAAGTCTATATCTATTGATCCCTTAAGCATCAGATTCCTGGAAAAAGTTATTAAAGAAAAAATTGAACCATATATTCTATCAACAATATCACTTGCACAATATGCAAATAAACGTTCATCAACAGGTCAAGCAGCTCTATTATTTTAAACAGTCATTGACAGTGTAGGTATCACTAAGAACTATAGTCCAATGATAATACAGCTGAACATAAAAACAGTATTTGAGTCAATACCAATCGAAAATTTCACAAATGTGATTAGTAAAACAGCAATACCTAAACTTATAGTATAACTTAATTACAAATCTATTAAAAAACTGAGAAATCCTCATAACATTAAATGGAAACATATCATGTCATTTATTTCACATTAGTTGATTCCTCAAGATTCACCACTCAGATCCCTTCTATTCAACTTATACTCAAATCCATTGCTTAAGGCAATAAAAAAAGAACAAGGGACTTATATACCCATGCTAAAAAGAAGTGCATCATGTATCACATACATGGTTATGTCATAGTCATCCATCAACAAAACAAAACAGCTTCCAACATTATTAATGATACTAAATTAATACACATGTTCAGATAAACTGGTGTACAATTTAAATAAATCATGTACATGGCACATATACATGGAAAAAACACAAGAAAATATTTATAAAGAAAAACATTACATGCTTAGGATTTCCATTCCATCTAAGTTATTTGGTGATGAGAAAGCAGATAGAAGATAAAGTAACAAATTCAATAAAAAACATAATAACATCATTGTCAAATGTTTATCTTTCATTATGTACCAAACTATCCCTTATTAACATGTTAATTGTGACAAAAATTACATACTATACCTATTATACCCCAATAATTATTTTCACAAAATCATTCATCATGGGAATTTACTTACAATGTAAAAAACTAAAATCATTCATCATGGGGATTTACTTACAATGTAAAAAACTTCTGTGGAAAAAAAAACTGCTGCCATTTCAATCAAAAAATTACAAGCACACCCCAATAACAATGGATTATGATTACATGCAACATATATATATATATATTCTAATGGTATGCACCCTCTCAACAAGATAAGTTAAGGCAGTCACATCTCACTATAGTCAGATATAAGGTCTTCATATAGGATGCCATGAATGATGTGATTTAATTTTGATATAAAACTATATTTGTTCCTAATAACTAATGTATTATTAATAAATTATTATATCTAAACCACATCAAATCAATTTTCACCTTAATTAACTTTACCATTATGCTCAGATTTCGAGCTCAGGGAAGTTTAACAATTTACTCTCTTCAGGGGTTCCTATCAATATTTTAAAGTAATATTAATAACAAATCTCACTGACTCTTTAAATTAAATTAAATAAAATTGAAGACTTCATTTAATTTAATATAAAAAACATAATTATTTATTTAACAATTAAATAACTTAAATTTTACAATATATAAAAAATTCTTTATATATCTACCTCCTTATATTAAAAATATAAATATTCTATTTACTTACGGTAGATATATTTTCTAACCTATAACACTACGTGATTTTACAATGTATATAAAATATAATTATCCAAATATTAAGAATTTTATATTAATACTATTCTATAATAATTAGATTATACAAATAATAATCCAATCATTTATATATATCTTCATTCGTTAAAATGATGGTATGTAACATATTTATTAATATAAAAATATATATTTCACAACAATGTTAATCATTTATTCACTTATCATACATTACGGTTATTAGCCTATTTGGATTAGTATAAACAATGTAGTGTCATGTCATAGAAAATAATAGTATGTGAATTTAAAAATAATTTAATCTCTTACCTCCAAGTTCACATTATCCCTTTCCCATATTAACATTTCTTAACCTATATTTAAATCTTTATTAATCATAAATAAAAATAAATATATCTTAAATTATTAATTCTCTCTTATTATTCATAAGAAATGAATACGATGATAAAGGAAATGAAATTAACTTTTCCCAATTATAATTTAAAAAAAAAAACTTAAATGGTATTTATAAAAGTTTATACAATAATCTCAGATGTTCCTTGCGAATGAAAATCCTTTGAAGATGCAATTCTTGATTCCTTCATTGTTAGACATTAAGGAAAATAATAGGATATCCTAAGTTGACATTTAGTTTCCTCTTTATATGTAGATTTCATCTTCTTAATACACAGTTTCTTTATTAACAATTATAATTCCATTTTGAAGATCTAACTTTTATATAATGTTATAGGCATTCAGAAAAAGATGTTATTCACACATATATATTTGATTAGGCAAGTGCATTTTATCTATCCCATGATAAATTGGTGTTTTACCTGCTTTGCATTTTCTTTATAATATAAAGTACATTAAATTTAATTGAAGTTTTTACAAACGTTCTTTTTTAAAATGAAGTTTACATTTTAGAACATATAATTCGAACAATTTTTATAGAACATGAAAATATATTCAGATTACTTTCTTTAAACAAATATTAGAAAGTTTTTCTAATGAATATTAAATTGTTCAAAATATAGATGTTATCTTACACTGTTCTTTTAAATCGAACATAGTATAAGTTTTTATGAGGATATAGCTGACAAAAAATAGAATCCTTAGTCTTCTAACAAAAAGAATAGAATTATTTTTATATTATATCTCGCTCCATCAGCTTACTGAAGCATACACATTCTACATTGTTGCAATAACAATTCAATATTAAAACACTAAGTTAATTTCATTTCTTTTAATTTTATAAACTATGTGAACCCAAATGTCATTTATTACTTTGTCAACCATTTTTTCAACATCTTTTTTTCATTTTAAAGAATGAAAATTGCTAACTTACTAAATTATATATTTATATTTTCATAAATATAATAAGAATGCAAATATAATGTATACATATTGATTATATGTATGTATGAGTATATATATATAGTACAAATGACAATCTCATGTCATCTATGGAGAAAAATCTATTTCAAGTCAAAACAATAATTAATGTAAATACCAACAAAAAACCTCCCCCTACTCAACATACTGGACTGCAATTCTTGAACCTATCACGTCCACATGTCTTAAAAAAGAATTTCACCAAGAAAAATGCAACTATTGGAAAACCTACAATATATTATATCCAACACAGATAATACGAGCATCTTAACTGTGCTAGAGATTAGCAATAAATAACTTCTGCAAAAGCTCACTCAAGCACTGGATTCTTGAATCCAAATATTTTGATTTTGTCATAAAATATGTTCAAACATGAGTTCACTGCCAACATTACATTTCCTTAAAACAAAAAATGTCATATCAATATTGATGCCATTTGTGGAGTGAATCACAGAAAAGAAGAGAACCAAAGGCATTTTTTGCTTAAATGCTACAATCTGGAACCTACCAAGACTTATATAAACACAATGTATAGGAAAAGGAACAGCAATATTCACTCATTTATACAATCATTCTCAAATGCAAAATTTTGCAGTAATCTGTATTACTACATTTATACTCTATGCACTATGATGCACAAGATCCAATTTTCTCTACAATGATAGCACAGTAGAAGTCACCTTAGATAAATTAGAAAAAAATCAGAATAAGAAATAAAAAACCTCTCCACCAGATATTTATGCAACATCATGGTCACTAATGAGGCAGACATTTCATTGTAATGAGAGTTGCTTGCAAAGGCTATTTCTATTGCCATCTGATTACATTGTTGATATTTTTCTGAAGCAGCAAAATATATTATTGCAATATCCAAATGACCCTGACTAGGGAGAAATGTAAGAATAACTTTTAATATCTATAAGAATATTTGGATTTTAATGAATCTTTAAGTTTGCATTTTAGGTGATGCAGATAATTAGAATAATTAGCAGAGATAAAGTGACTTTTTGCAATAACAAATTATGATAACTATTATTTTCCCATACATTATAGACAATAACTAAAAGAACATTATGACTTGAAATAATGAAAATTTTAAAGTTAAAGACACTAACTATCTGAACACTAACAAAAAACAAAGATAATTAAGTACTGCTTTTAAAAAAATATAGATATGTATATCCTACATTTGTATTTGTAACTGTTAATTTAACAAGATTTTATGTAATTAGTTTATGTTCTAATAAAGTTTTTTAAGTGTTTGTTTTACATCGAAATATTTTATGGACTAATTGAACTGGGTAAATCTTGGAAATGTTTTCAGATCTCAATCAGGCTTAATAATCTTGTTTTCAGATAGTTATTTTATAATCAATTAACTATCTGACAAATTTGATTAGTAAATACATTTTTTAGTCTTATTAGCTAATGGATTATTAATGTATATTGTTAATTTTGAATTGATAAAATAAAAAGAAATATATGTTGTACTGTGTTAATACATTGTATTTTATACCAATAATAGACAAATGGCCTATGCCTTCTGTATATTAGATTACAGTTTCCCATTATTTTTTGTTTTATATATATAATTAAATACCGCAAACATTTATAAATGACATTATTAAAGTTGTATATTTTACTCATGCTTCCATAAACATTTTCAAGTTCTTCAAATGTCTTCTTGCTGGGCATATGTTTTTGTCAATATCTGATTTCATCAATAGTCTTGGAAACTAGTTGATATCCCACAAAATATGACAATATAAATTCTGTTTCAATGAAATTTTCTTGCTTAATTTGATATTAATGTTTTAATGCAATTCAGTATGCAAATTCAGTGGCAATTTAACTGATGTTTCTTTGTATTGGCTTAATGTTAAGAGATAGGACAAAAGTTTTAATCAAACATCTTGTTTTTAAATAAATACTTAACTATATAGATACTTAATAAAACAACATGCAAATATTGATATTAATAATAAGGAGAGCAAAGATTGATTGTTTTTTATATCAAGAATTGCCACTTATAAAATCATGAAGTTTCTATAAAGAACATAATAAAAAATTAATGAATAATAGTAATAACAATGATGATGATGATAATAATAATAATACTAATTCATAAAAAAATACTCATTACCAGGTCACTGAAAACAGCTGCTGTAAAGTAGCTGTCCTAAAAACATACAACAATACTTGTGAAACTCTGAAGGAATACATACTATTAAAAAAAGGCTTTTTCTGGATCATACACATTCATTCTTTAGACACTGTATCTGCGAGCATTAGGTCACCACCCCCAATACCTACAGCAATTGGATTCAATAATAAAATAATTGCTGGTGACAGAATGCTAACTCCATTATATGAGGTTTTTAAAAATAGTCTGCAAAACAATAAAATGTTTTGTTCTACCACTTTATTTCTGGGAACAGGATGATGATATCTTTATAATAAATGATTTCAACAAAAAATTGCTAATGTTCCAGACACCTGTTACCCAGGTATTCATGGAATTCCAAAATGTCTATGAACACCTAAGCTTTTTTATTACAACTTACTTAAGGAATCTAGCCAATTTATTATCCAGACAAATCTGTCACATACCTGGATTGTATCCAATAATGCTTGTGCCTTTTCTTAGGAAATATGAAGATATCACTACAGTTAAACATATACATCCTATATCCATGAATCCATTCTGCATCAAGATTTTTGAATCAATGATCAAGGATAAACTTGAAGCATTTATCTTACCATCAATAGCCAAAATGCAATTTGCAAAGAGGGATGCTTCTACTTGTTTAGCTGCATTTTTTAAGTCTGTTGTGGAGACTTTTAGAAAAGAAAAAAATAGCCCTATTGCCATTCAATTGGATATAAAAAAGCATTTGATTCAATTTCAATAGACCAACTTATAAACTTCTTAATAATATTGTCTGTCCCCAAATCATTAATCTATATACTCAACAATCTATTGATAAATAGAGAAATCCATGTGTCAATGAAGGGAAAATATTTACCAGGGTTTAAATCTTATTGCTCTATCTTTCAGAGTTCCCCTCTTAGTGCCTTACTTTTTATAGTATACATAAAACCCTCTTTAAAATGATTGAAGAATATATACTTGCTATTTTTGTATCACAATTTAAAAGTAACATTTTATATATTGCATATAATTAAATATATCAATCACACAATTCTTCTTTCCAAAATAGTTCATATATTGCTTATATGGATGACATTATCATTTTTTTATCATCACAAAAACACGTTCCAAAATTATTACAATTTTTAAACCATTATTCACAGGAATACAAACTAGATTTCAATTTAGAAAAGACATTTAATTGGAAGATATATACAGGCAAACTAATACAATCTAATTTAAAGGAAACACTGTTTCATTGCTTGGATTTTCCTTCTATCTTAGTAGTACTGGAATGAGAACAAAAATGTAAAATTCTCTTAAAGAAAAAACAGAAAAAAATATTTGTTCCCTTTCAAAGTCATACATTTCATTTTATTCTAAAGTTACATTTTTAATACACTCATTATGACAAGAATTACTTATTTTAGCCCTATAATCATTTACACTAAAGCCTTCACTTCACATGTTTACTCCATGCTTAAAAATTTTTGTAGGCCAGACACATTGCCTCCATCTCCATTAAAAAATTACAAAATCCATTAATTCATAATAGGCTAGGACTACATTCATTAAATATATTTAAAATACAGAAAAGATTTAATCTTATTACCTCCCTGTCAAATCCATTTAATCATTGTTGCTACATCATTAAAAATTACACCAATGGATAGACCCCCAGTACTGGTTATGGTTATTGGGTTGATCTAATAAAACCACTATTGAGCATAGATAAACTAATCTTCTGTACCCCTACAAATAAGTAGAAATATTGGAAAACATATCTATTAATAAACCAACCAACCCTAAATTGTCAAAGGAAACTCATTTTGGGCCTAAACAATCAACAACTTATTAAAAGATTTAGATTCTGGAAGTTTGAGCCAAAATATTTTGATTTTCTAATAAAGCTTAACTTGGGATCATTACCAACATTTTATTTTCATAAATATAGGAGAAATTGTATAAAAAAGATTTTGAAAATCAAGAGCATATTTTTTATTTAATATTGCATACCTTTTTAAAACCCACACAATATTAATTTTTGCTAGAATTAGAGCTACCATATTCATCTTGTATGCATTATAATGTAATAGATACATTTTTTATATATAATAATAATCATAGAAGACATGACAATACATTTTGGATTAAACTGGAGATTATTAGGGAAAGAGACTGAAAGCTTGCCCCCTATAACATTTTTTATGATACCTGGCAAATAATTGTAACCCAACTTGAGATATACATAACCAAGCTAACACAGACCAGTATTAACAAGAACACCCCACAAAAGCATGCAATGAAAAAACCAGATGATGAAGCAAACAGGAATCAAAAGAGCATAGAAAAGCAACAACTCTTAGACAATATGAGCAATGATATCACTAGAAATATAAAACTCCTGAACCTATTAATAAAAAAAAATAAACAGAGATCAAATAATAAACAAAATCATAGAAAAGGTAATTAATCACCCAGTGCTGGAAAAAAGATAACATTTATGAAATAAACTAGTGAAAAAGATGAAGGCAAAGAAAAAAAGATTCATAGTAATAATAATAACACATCTTGTCAACCTCATTCATTGCATATACCAAGAATTAAAACAATATGGCTATCAATATAATGGTAACACTCACTCCATGTTTGCCTCCAATAACACAAGCAGTTCTAGAGGCAAAAAGACATCCAGGGTGGCCACTAAAGAAAAACAGTTACACTAAGAAAATAAAAACAGAGCAACTCAATTTGGTTATCTCTATACAAACACAACAGCAAAGTGACACAATTGATGAAGAATTTGATCTAATCTACATAGTTGCACCAGATCAAGTGCTGAAAATCTCTCAACCCATAAACACACCCACATTCGCTTTATACAGCAACAATGAAAGTCACAATTGCAGCAACTAATTTAAGGAGATTAAATTCACCCTCAAAAATTAATAAACTAAAACAATGGATCAAATCATGACACCACACATATTTTGTCTGCTTGAAACCAAAATTTATGCAGGATCATAAATTGACCCAGAAAAACACTTAAGTAAAAAGAGGTGCTGTGCATACTCCAAAGACTCTTCATCACTTTCTGCAGGCAAACTGCCCTTTCACATTTTTCAGAATAACCTTTATTGATTCAAATCCACTAATAACCAATTTTTTCAGCATAAAATCATAGTAATTAACACAATCCTTGTAAGTAATCTCAGGATAAAAAATTCTTGTAATGCTATGTAAATTAATAAATCAACTTTTACATATGTAAACATACATCTATAGATTGCCCATATAACCACAGCAATTCAAGCTATGTAAAACCCTTGTAACTAATCCACAATAAGTAAAAATTCCTACAATCCAGTATAAACCAATAAATCAATTTTATAAATCTACAACTACAGATTGCCCATGTAAACACAGTTATCTAAGCTATGTAAAACTCTTGTAACCCTCTAAGACAAATAAAGTTTATCTTTGAAACATAATAATAATAACAATAACAACAACAACAACAATAACATTAAGAACAACAGCAGCAATAATAATGATGATGATAATAATAATAATAATATTACTTTTGTTACCTTTTTTGAAATTTTTTTATTTCATCTTGTATAACTTTTAGTTCTAGATATTTTGTTAAGGTCATTATTATTTTTGAAATATTTAATGATATAGTGGTTTATATGCTGCCTGAGATGTCTATAACCTGAGATACAAATACATAAGCCTGTATTTTTTTCAGATTACTAATAGTTTAATTTTAAAAAATAATAGTCAACCTATAACCAACAACCTAGCCATTCAGTTGCTTATTAAGATCTCAGATTTATTTTGATTGGTCAGATGAATTTTGATGGGATGATAATCAAAATATACAATTGTAATGTGTTGTGATCTTTGTACTGGTTGAGAAAGTGTCACATAATAGATTCTGAATATATACTATTTTAATCTTTTTTTGACCTAATTGCTTAATTGCCCTTTTTTTTTGTTTTTAAATTTAATTTATTGATAATCAATTTCACTCATAGTTCATCTGCAATTTCAATTCTTCATTAAATATTCGGATTTGGAAAATTTTGAGTTTCGAAATCATTACTTGGAACCTTTTTTATTTTCTGCAACAGCTTTAATAAAATATTGGATAATCATGTTTATTCTCAGAAGGTCCCTTATATTGAGAAGACAAGTTTTGCGTATTAATTATTAAGAGTTTAATTTCATATTTTTTCAGATATGAGTAATTAATTAATCTTTTTAATGTGGTTTAAATTTTGCATTCTATATTCTTTGACCAAAATCACATATGTCATTTTATCAATAAGTTTCAGTATGACATTATTACATATTTTTCTTATATTATTTATTAAAATAGTATTTTTTAATAACTTAACAAAGTTTATTTTTGCTTTATTTCTAAATAGACGCTCAATCACGTTTATCAATTTATTAACTATGAATGTTTTTTTTTTTTTTTTCATATGTCAAATGCATTGACGGGGAAGCGAACCCAGGCCAGCTGTTTGGAATGCAGCTATGCTAACCACTAGGCCACCAACGCTTGACTATTTTTGTTTTTAATAGTTCCATCTTTGATTAAAAAGGTAAATCTATTCAATTGCAATCAAAATTGATACAAAATTTGATTAACAATATAGTTCACTATCACAGAGAGGTGTGTGTGCGCGCGCGCTTCCTGACTGCAATGATAAAAAAAGACACAGCTGTACTAAAAAATTTTCTTTTTTATTTACCAAAAGCAATGTTGTAATAATTTAAAGAGTATAATGTTTTATTTTAATTGAATCTGAATTTAATAATTTTTATGTTAAAACAAGGTTTCAACGAGTTTATAAAACAAACATTTTTAATATCAACCATTTATCATTTTAGACCAACAGGAAGAATAAAAAAAGGATTTCCTTTTTTTTTTATATCACGTTTAATTTTTTTTTAAAAATATAAATATATCGAATAAACAAATATATATATACAATAAATATTTTTTCAAACATTTATTTTTTCCCTCATATATTGTCATAGTACTAGATTATGTGTCATTATGACTAATTTTATAATTATGCGGCTAATACCTATATATGTATCGGTTGTATAAAATGAAGTGCATAGCTGTAGGGAGTTTGAAAATCTGAATTCAAGCCTCATCTAATTAAATTAAGTAAATTATTTATCAAGTTGCACAGCGAAAAATGAAACTAAACTCTGGCTTGAAGAGCATGTAATATATTGCAAATATTTTAATTTTGTCATATTATGAGATAATTTAATTCACTGAAAAATTGTATAGTATTTAAATGAGTGAGAGTGGAAAAAAGTAAAATAGATGAACGATGAAAATGAGATGGTACTGAGACCTTGTAAAGCCAAACAAATGATACATCATTTAAAAGAAATGCCACTTAAAAGATTTCCATGAATAAATATCTAGTATATAGTATAATAGTAATCATAATAACAACAATAATAAAACATGAGTTTGATCGTCATCTTAAATGTTCGACTATGCTTTAACTATTTTAAATGAATTCATTTAAAAATCCATTATTTCCATCAACAACAACCTCTTATAAATAAGCATAAAAATTTCTGATTTCAATGGAAAATAAATAAATAACAAAATATAAAAATTTAAATATGGGGTTTGTGACAAACAAATCGTGAAATACAAATATGTTCACACATTATATCACATGCTAGTTCTTTAATCTGTTTACTTGATATCTTGTTAAACTGTCTTCTAGCTTACTGCATTAATATTGTCTTTATGGCTATAGTGTTAAATTGACTTTTTAACTCAGTGATATATATTTTAATACAAACATTTTAAAATGATTTTGAAATGTGTTCAAGATCTGCACCACTCAAATTTACCATTAAATACTTTAGATTAGTGCTTATCTGCTTTGCATACTCAATTATACAGATATGACTTTACTATATTATATTCAACAGTATTACTTTCAAAAACCTGAAATATATGCTACTTGTTTTGATAATCTTAATATCTAATTTTTCAAATGTTACAGATCATTCTTATGAATTTTTTTCAGTGCCTTTAAAATATATTCCATGTTTCTCTTTCATAAAACAAAATGGTTAAAATAACACTTCTATATATAACCAACTTAGATAAAAAAAATATATAAATTATAATAAAATATTTTATTTTTTAATTAGATTCTGTGTTGCATCTTAATGTCCACAATTGCATTTTGATCTAAAAAATATCAAGATATATAAAAAGTTACTGGGATATTAAAGTGGATTCATATTCTCATATTGATAGCTATCAAAGCTAAATGGATGCTGGAATTTTGTTTTCATAACTGGTTAATAAAGCACAGAGATTTTAAATATTAATTTCTACATCAAATTTTTTATTGATTAGTTGCATTCAAAACATTAAATAATTCTATAGATAATCGTTTATAGCCTAATCACCATCATATTGTAAATCTGGATGCTGAAAATTGAAATATGTTTTTAATTAGCTGATTCAAAAACTTAACCCCAAACTTTTATTTTATCTTAACAAAACTATATATAATATTTTTTTATAAATATCCAAGAATGATGTTTGAGCTAAGAAATATTTATACTTAACATCAGATACTTTCAATTATTGGCATAAGTTTTTTTTCAGTCAATTGAAATGAATGCATTGATTCACTTTCATAAAAACTATATATAATTTATTTATTTCTCACAACACTTTTCCTGCATTTGTTTGACAATAATAAACTGTGCCTATAGAATTTTTGATTTTTAAAAATTATATTAACTTTTTGATAATCATTTACTTATAACTAAAACCAACCTATTCAATAAAATTCTTGAATGTTTTTATATTCTGAATAATTATTGCAGTTTTTCTATCACCTTTAGTTTTTTATAGATTAGGCAATACAATTGTATAGGTATATATATATTTTAAAATTCCACTTATTTTGAAATTATATATTTTTATACTTTCTCTATTCCATTTATTTAAGCTTCAGTAAATAATGATAGGTGCTTTATAAATCTATATCAACTGGCATCTACAATTATTTGTGAAATTTACAGTAAATGGGAAAAAGAAAGTAAAAAGTATGCTACTAAAATGCCAGTATGTAATCTGAAGTCATGTGATATGAGATGTGATAGTTTATTGGTTTATGTTAATAGATCACAAATATATTCTACTGTATCACATTAATATCTGCATTATTTTTAGTTTTAAATTTAGAAAGTCTTGTTTTAACTTTACATAACATGATCACCATTTCATATGCATACACATGCTATTAATAAGAGTACCAAACTCTCCATACAATAGTGTCATCAAGTACAAGCCTTCATAATTAATAGATGTGCAAAGGTTTGTGCATAGTGCATACTCATTTGACATCCTGACTAGTTTCTAGCTTGTGGCTTTCTTCAATGAGAAACTTTGGATTTGAGAGCACTGCACCTAGATTTTAGAATCTAATTATTACATAGTAGAGATGTCTGCCCATCCCTTGTATATGTATTAAATAGATTATGTCCTGTACATGAGGTGTCAGATTGACCTTATGTCAACATGGGTGTGACAAGAATCCTGTCCTCAGGGTGGCCTTTGAGCATTACATCATCAGATTTTCAATTGGATGGATGGTCAAAGAGTTGGAGTGTGGAGTAGATTGAAGCCTGTCCATTAAAGTATGAGGTTTGGCTATCTTAATATATATCTGAGCATTTATAGCATATATGTTAAGAGATGGTAATCTGGACCAACTGATGATTGCTGTTTTAGCATAAAATACGAATATTGGTGATTATTTATCTTTTCAACATATATGTACTCAAGTGTATCAGTGTTATAAGATACTGTGGAGAATGGTGGGTCTTGTGAAAGTCTGTGGTCATATACCCTTAAACCCTTTCTATAAATTATTTTCACATCTGTTAAAAATACAATAACTCTACCCGAAATATCATAAACTAACATATACAAGGTAACATACAAATGACAATATATATATATACATTACAAAGAAATTCATTTCAAAACTTTTCTGTTTTTAGATTCCAGTCATAATTAAATCATTACAATTATCAATAAAATTACATTTTTAATTTCCTCTTCCCATTTCAGTGCATATTCGTAGTATATTTTTAAAAGGAAATATAATAAAAAAAATCTTTATATCAAATAAAGAAATATAAGATTATACTAAAAGATAAAATAAAATGATAAAACAGATTTAAGACTGGATATATATTGCTAAATATTTTTTTCCTAAATTTTATACATGAAAATCTCGTTTGGATTCATAACTTCAGTTTCCATGTAATCTTTCAGTTTTCACTCAAATCATCGTTGGATTTGCACTATTCAATGTATTGATGATAATTTTATTATTCTTGCACAAAATACCAAGTTTACTGACTTTGTAGTCAAGTAAATTTTCATAAGCAGTCTGATCCTTGTGTTAGTTCAGGGTTAATTAATAGTAACAAGCAGGAAAGCTAATATTCAGAATACCACTTTACCTGAGGCAGGCAATCCAAAAAAGTGAGATCATATGAGTTTTTATTTATTCATTCATGTTTTTATATATATATATTTTGCTGTTGGGGCTTTGGCTAAGCCTACTAATATATGGAGTATCTGAATGAAGTTTAGGCCCATATGATTTTTTCAGTTGGAGAGCTGACTTTAAAGACATGTAGATGTCTAAAAGTTTCAGGTCTTCTAACAATTAACTTTTAGATAAATGCTTTGCTTGAGTTGGTTTTTTGAATCTAATGTCCCAACTCCTCACTGAAGAGACCCATAGCTTGAAACCAGTCTGGGAATGGGGACAATCAAAGATAAAAATAATTTGAATGCCTTCTCTTGTAGTAGCATTTATCATAAATAAAATAAAAAAGCTTGTTTAGAGCTAATTAGCATGCTCTTAATTTTACATATTTGTAAGTGCAAGCTATATATGTCATGTGACATCTGACTTTTTATAAATTATTTTAGTAAAGTATTAAAATTTGCTGATATTTCAAAGTGTTTTATTTCAAGCTATCTCTGATATGAAGTGAAATATAGAAAAATAACACAGTCTGATAAATTCCTAGAGCTGGTAACTGAGTGAATAATAAAACAAGGTCTTTTTGGTCTTTATATAATTTCATGATAATTATTCTGTTTACACATCTTCAATGAAATAAGTTTTTTACCAGATCCACATGCCAGTTGCTATTAAATATAATTATTTTAATTACATTGTCTTTCATAAACACATTTATTAAAATTATTTAATATTTATAAACTCATTCCGAACAAGTGTTAAAAAAGTTTAATAATCTAAATTTAAAATTTATATTGTGCTAAGCATGTTTTCAACAGAACACTACCAGAACTTTGTTCTTGAATTTTTGATAATGGACACTAATTATATCTCTCAAATCATTGGTGGTTGAAAGGTCAGCACAACCGCCTTGCAGGTGCAGGCGGTTGCCTGGGTTGCGGGTTCGCTTCCTGGCCGGTGCTATGACACATAAAAATAAATAAATAAATAATAATAATAATTAATTGTATCTCTTTAACAGGAAAAGAATAGCTGTCATTCCTTGTGCCTCAATTATTAATATAGAGGCAAATCTAAAACACTTTGATTAGAGAGAATAAATATTTAAATTATTTATAAAATATATTTAAATATGTTTCAAATTTATGTTTTTTAAATACTTAATATGGCTGAGAGTGTTCTCAATTTAAATATTGTCAACAATGATTCAAACAAATGAAAATATATACCTTTTCTTATTAATTATTATCTTATGCTAGGTTAGATAGCATTTAAATATTAACTTGAATGTTATATATATATATATTAAATTACTGGAATAATTAATATTTATATAAAACAAATGATAGCAGATCTCAATTGCCATATATATAATAATCAGTAATTTCCAAATGTTTTCATTAGTAGAAAATAAAATTTGATTATCAATGTGAATTTAAATAAATGATCATCTTGTAATCACTGGCTACTATATATCTCATAATTAATTTGAATTGTAATTCAATTATTGGTCAATTAATAGACATTCAATTACTTTTATTTTAAGGATGAGACAATAAAAGTAAAATATAATAATAAGCAAGTATTTAAATAATTTGTTGCATATAGTTTTTTCTTGTGGAATGTTTCTAAAGAGATCATGGATCTCCAATATAATATTTAAGAGTTTTTTTGTAAATTAATTTATATGTGTGTAAGAGTCAATTTATATATGTGTAATAGAGATTGTTGATGAATTTGAAAATAATACTTCTGTTTAAAAATAAAATTAATATACACTTTATAAACAAAAATACTATTTTAAAAACAGAAACATTCTAAAATAAATATCAATGAAAAATATTTACTGTATAATTTCTGATATATTGTTTTTAGCTTCATGACATATCAATGCATTGTTCAATAAATACATTAGAATAAATTATATTATTACAAGATGATGAGTAAAAAACAGCTATAGATTATTAACCAAATTTAAAAGAAACATTAATGTTAAAAACAAGTTCTGTTGATGAATTATGAGGAAATTTAATGATAAACTATAGCTATCTTTTAAAATTGTTGAAGTTTATGTCATATTTCAATTGCATTTTTTTTTCTATGTCATCAACATATTGACATTCATCTAACCAATTTGAATTATTTTATGATTTACTTTAAGATCAATTAAAAATATCTAGTTACTTACTTTAGTCATTAATAAAAATTCTATGTTTGTTTAGGAATTTTTTGTTGCTTAAAAAATATCCAGTTCCATATTATATTTAAATATAAGACTACCAGCAAATCCTAAATAATATAAATGTAAACTATAACTCAGGGTTCATATTTAATATGAGTAAAAGTGCATTATATTAAGATAATATTTTATTTTCATCATTAGTACATCAACATTTAACTTTATAAATTCTGATGATATTGGAATATTTATTTTCCAGAATCTTCTATCTAAAAAATACTAAAGAAAAAATGTAAGTTGTAACTAGATTTAAACACAGTTTATATTTATTAAGAGGAAATAAAAATCTTAAGTCTCTTTTTAAAATACTAGATGAATCATAAAAGGTTGCACTAGTTAATATATCAACACATCAATTAATACAGTGCACTATAACCAGTTTATATATATACAGTATGTTTGTGACTCATATTTCCAACATCTCATAATTAAAAATATATTTATAATTTTACAGATTAACATGTATTTGAGTAAGAATAATAAATCTAAATAATTCTACCAATAAAAATTAAAAGTTGGAACTGGGGGATATGACAGCAACATAATGTGTATAAGCAGATTTGTTGCTTCATGCAAGGAAAGAGTTCTTATATAATAAACCTTGGCAGGAATTGCCTAAATTTGTGAACTGATTATTAGGGAAGATATACTGAGAAGGTTTTAAAAATAAAAACTTTTGGTTTAATTTATTATTATTTATTTTGTTTATATAGTTTTATTTTTATTTACACTATTATCAGTTTTATTCACGATGGTATTTTTATAAATATTTGAAATCAGAATTTTAAATTACTTTTGCATAAAACTGGAACTTATTTTGATATTATATATATATAAAGCATGCAATAACATCTTTTAAATCCACTTCTAAGTCCACGGGTCATACACTGGTCATAATAAGTAAACAGTGAAGAGAAGGGAAGAAACTGTCATTTAAGTATATTGAAAATAATTCAAGTCCTTGCTATCTTAAGTTGTAGTGACACGGAACAATCTTATATTTAAATGGCTATCACCAATGAGATAGCCAATTGAGAAATGTCATTGTGGCTATTTGCAAGGTCGTAGTGAAGTACAAAGTCAATACAGATAACAAAATTAATTAACTCAGAATACAACACCTGTCAAGTTATTTTTATAAAAATTCAAACTATTTTCATACAAAAGAAAGTTTAACAAAATATATTTAAGTAATATTTTTATTAAAAATAAAATCATGCACTTTCCGTTATTTTTACTTAAAATATATTTGCAAATACCGTAATAATCAAAACAATTTTTATTATATGAATTTCTATCAATAATCATTTTTAAATATATACAAATTGATATACCTATAATTATTTCAAATTCGTACTTATAGTTAGCTTCTTTTAGCCTGAATAACAAAGGAAATATACTAAAACTATATTTATATATGTGTGGTTATTGTTGAGTTATACTGGCACCGGACTTTATTAAATTCCATAATGACTTAATTACGTTACATATTTTTAGTGATTCAGTTCACACTGTCAGAGTTAAGTTAACAAGAAAATAAAATTTTTAAAATAATTTTTTATAAAAAGAAGCAAATTTTATATAATTGAACTGTCTTAAAATTCAATGCTACCATCATTAAAAGAAAGTAAGATTTACAGAGGATACGTGGCTTTAAAAGAATTGCAAGAAAAAATATATATCTAAAATAAAACTTAGGTTTTGACAAAATCATTTATCTAAGAGAAATATTTTGTTACAGCAATTTATATATATTATAACAAAAAATAAAATATAAGTATGTTTCAGAATATAAAACATATATAAATATCTTTTATGTGTGCCATAAAAATAACATATATTGAATGATTAATATAAAAAATAGCAATATCTTTAAATTATCACTTTTCACAAAATTAGTAATTCCTAATAAAGACAAAAGCATAATAAACTGACTGCGAAGTTGACTTTTGATTCCTTTATATGTTATATTACTTCATGTAAATGGTTTTATTTTTCAAATCTGTCCAAACATTCAGTATTAATACAATTTCTATATTATTCTTAAGGACCAGATTTGTGATTTACTTTCTTACTTCTGTGATGTAAATTTTAATTAAATTTAAAGATTAATTCTACTATATATCTTACTAATTACGTTAATTGAAACATGAGTCATGGAGGTGATTGGGATTTTTCAAATGTTTTGCACTAGTTGTTTATAAAAGTAAAATAACTGTTAACATCATTAATTAAAAAAAAGATATTCCTATTTTTATATATAAGTGGTGAAAATTTCGTATTGTATTAATACAGGCAGAAAAACAAAATACCAGCCTGTAATACATTTTGACAATTAGTTACTATAGAAATTAAACTAAATATTATTAAATTTTGTTAAATCATATAAAGAAAAAATTAAAAAAAGCAAGTGATGGCAAAATTTATGAAAATGCTTTATGTTTTATTTAGAAAGCCAGTAGAGATTTTAAAAATGTATGTTAAGATTGTCATTTAAAAAAAGATCAAATCCATTGGTCCCAACTATTTCATTGGCATTCATGGAAAGAAAGGGTTGAACAAAATACTGTAGCTGTGACATCTTAACCATGTTCATAAAATCTGACATCAATATTGGCCATATTTGATCTAATTTTGAATTTCAGTTTAATAAATTTAAAACCATTTTCAATTGACTTATGATTTAAAAGGCAGTTATATCTTAACCAATCTATTTAAATACTCTGATATTTTTTTGGTAAATGGGTATCTAAATATTTTAAACTGGAATAAAAAATCACTCAATCATTCACCACCAACCATTTTGCAAGCCTAAGAAGTACTACTGTTTTTTACTTCATTATTCTTTCATAAGAGTTGTTGGAGAGATTTTTTTCCTAAAGTGGGCAATTTAAAATGTTTTACCTTTTTATGAAATAGTACATCTCTGATAAATCTTATAAGTAACAATAAATGTCTCAAATTTTTTAATGATATAAAACATTCTATTCTTAATGATTGTTTCAAAAATAATTTTCAAGTCAGATAAAAAAAAGCATCTTGATTATAATTTTAGTTAATGATGTGTTGAAAATTTTAAATATCAATAACAACAAAATACAATAAATAGTTGACAAACAACTAATATATTTTATCATGCTTTACGATTTTTAATTAAGTAATAAATCATAGATTTATCCTTTTCACTTGTCCAAATTATAATAATATTAAATAGTGTTAACACACTTATAACATAAAGCTGTGTAAAGCATTTTCGAGAAAATGTATTTCTCATAATCATAGCCTGTTATGACTCTTTCATTGAAATCATTCTATATGTATAATATGCAAACTCTATGCAAATGAGTTAATTATCCCATTTATTTGCTATAGCAAAACATGCTTCTTTATGATTAATGGTGAAGGACTCTTCTGCTATGAAGCAAGCCTCCTTTACCTTATGTTTAACATTTGTGCTTCACAGTACAAACTAATTTTGCAGAGGTGGGCTCAAACTCATGTATGGATACTTTTTGATGTGCAAAAATTGAACTCCATTCTGTGTTAGTATGTGACCTATTATACCTATACTTATGCTGTGCAACCTAGTTGCTATGATGGCTCTGGTTACACCATAATATGAGGATTTGCATCCATTATGAGGGCATGCAACATTATACATAGCCTGTGAGGTCTGATCAGAAGCTATGGTGTCTTTAGTGTTGTTAATAAGCCCATTAGTTGAGATAGGTGTATGAAAGCTCAAGCGAAACTCTTTAATATTATTATAATTCTTAATTAAAGATATTGGCCAAATATTATGGATACCATCTTCAATATTAAGTTTTACTGAAAGGTCAGATAGATGATAAGCAAGTTTTCTCACACTAAATCTGAATGGCTGGCTATCTAATTTGACAAATTCCAAAAAAAAAAGAGAAAGAAAATATGCCATTGACTGTTTATACAATTAGAAATAAGATAATAAATTAAAAAAAACAATACTATGTTGAAATAAATAAAAATATTTTTTTAATTATATATCAAAAAATTTAAAGTATGTCATATGCCATTGAACATTAATATAATGAATTACAGAAAAAATAGCTGGATGAGCAAATATCATAAAAAAAAAGCAAGATGTGACATCCAGCATCTTTTTTAATATACTAATTAGTGTATAAAAATATATTGAGAATAAAGAAAGACACATGATGGATTAAATTTCTAAATATACATTATATATACATTTTAAAATAATCTCTTTGTATTGTTCATAATTTCAGTATAGTGTCCCTATTAGAGAGAAAGTTAGTAGCCAAAATTGTGCCAAATTCAACAGCTATAATCATAATATTATGAAAATAATTTTTCCAGAATCCAGGCTTACATAATTACCATAATGACCAAAAAATTTCTAAACTTACATAACAATAAAACAGACAATCTATATTGGTTGCTAAAACAGACTCTATTAATTTTTAAAACAACAGAATTTGAAACTTTAAAAACTTGAAAACTTTAGAATAATATATTGGCTCAAACTTGAGATAATAAGAATAATTTTCAGCATGAATTAAAAAGTCTCTTCAAATCATATTATTAAAAAGCTTAGAAAAAAAGAAGAGATATTATTAAAAACTATACTAAATTATATTATTATTATCATCATCATTATCATCAATCACATTAATACATTCTTTTGATAATAAAAATGTCCTTTCCATAAACAAAAAATAATAATTTTTACATTGCCTAATAACAAAATGTAAAATAAAGTTGTTCTTAATTTTCTTTAGCAAGTAAAATTTAAAAAAAGAAGTTAGAATTGAAAGTTTGTATTTTCAATCTTTAAATTGAGATTTTTAAGATTAACGTTTCTGCAGTGTAAATGTAGCTGTAAATAATTATTCCAAAATTATATGCTATTTAGATATCATATAATATAAAATGTGAAAGCTAATCCCATTAAAAGTTTTTTTTTATTGTAATTAATTAAACATAAAATCTCAAAGCTGATTATGATATATCACTTTGATTGAAGTTAAAGAATATGAAGTAAGTAATTTGTAAATTTTTTACATGCAAAAAAATCTTTAAAAAGTAAATTTCTTTTAATTGGGTATATTTAGAGATTTGATTAAATTTTTTTACATAAATAACATTAAAATAAAAAAGAAATATAGCACAAACCCATAAGAGCAAATTATTATTAAGCTATTTAATATATATATATATATATATATATATATATATATTAAATAGCTATATATATATATATATATATATATATATATATATTGTGCCATTACAATTTGGTCACTAGCCAAATTTATAGTAATGTGCATGTAGGAAAATGTAAAACAAAATCATCATCACATTTTTATATAACAATAAAAGAAGCTATAGGGTATCCAAGTTCAAACCCTACCAGATCAAAATTTTAAACACTTTAGACAGAAAGAGAGTGGGGCAGCAATTATATGCTTTACTTGTTTGTGTGTTGATAAATCTCAAAAAGAGCAGTACACACATTTAATATTTAAATTTTCTGTTAAAAAGCAAAGTTATAACGCATACGTATAAGCAATGTATGTGTAAGTTATGTAATTGTTTTATATTTCAAATATTAAACACTTTGACTTTCTTTAAAACTAACCTATGCTTGATCAATTTTAATATCTTATTTTATACTTCTATTTTGCTTTTATATAATTGTAATTGGGATTTAAAAGCTAAGGATTTAATTTTAAATGTTAAGGTTATAATTTCTGAACTAGCATTTATATTATTAGTCAACCAGATTTATAAATGATTGGAATAATGGCAGTGTGTATGCTTGGATATATTACATACATAAACTACATTTTTTATTTATTAAATATTGAAAGAAAATTGAGAAAATCTGTTAAATTTTTTTTTTATTCAACAGTTTTTACTAGAAGGGTTAAATCTGTCATATTATTTTTTTTGTACAATTTTATGTTAAAAGAGGAAATCTGTTGAATCAGATATCTATTTTTGTAGCAATTTTGTTTTTTGTAAATGATTGTTTGTCACTTTGAGAGCTTAAGCTGGGTGGAAACTTTAATTTTGAAATTGTCTTATCTTAAGATCTAAAGAAGGAAGCTCAAAAATTTGAAGTGTTACCTAGGTATAAGAAAAAAAAAGGATTAAGTCTATTTTTTTTAAAAACAAAAGTGTCTGGAAAAAGGATTAAACTTTTCAGTTAAAAAATAATTTAGTTGAAAATAAATTAGAGATCTAATTAAAATGAATTTGTCCAAAAATAGAAAGTGACGCTATCTCTGATTGGTTAAGTTAGCTCAAAAATTGGATATAAAAAGCTGTCTGGAAAAATCGGTTGAATTATTATTGTGATTATGATTCAGATTATTAGACTATTAAATTGAATGTTGAAAATATAAGAAATGACTGGCTACAAAAATTATGTGTATGTCCCATCTTTGCCTGACCATCTGAGAAGCTGCACATCATATAGGAAAGAAAAGATGTTTTGTCTAAAATAATATTCTACACCTTTCAACTGAACAGAGAAATAAGATGTTCTTAATAGAAGGAAGAAAGCATTCACCTGCATTCGATGAAAGATGAATTAATCTACCGATAAATATTAATCATCAAGTCCAATTAATTGTTCCAGCAATTGAGTTTAAATCCAGGAAATTTATAACGTGAAAACAACTCCTGTATTTCATTCACTAAAAGAATAATGCTTGACAGGAAGAGAAGAAAAATTGATAATGATTTCCAAATTATCCACTAAAGCAAATAACCTCAATAGGATCCTCATCATCAAATAATTATAGACTTCAAGAAAGTGATTGTTCCAAAGAACACGGAAATTGTTGCTGCCAAGTATAGACAGTATACAAGACAAGTGAACCCTTGGATCGGTAATATGACTTTTATATCTATTTTCTTTATGAAATCAGAGTATTAATAAAAATTTAGTAATAAAGTGACATATTTTATTTAAAAAACTTTTAAAGACAATTCAGATCGATGGAAACCAAGAATGTCTTAATAATAATAGCTTTGAACTACATAAATGATTTTGAATGTATCAAAATTTATTTATTAATTTTAAAGTTATGAAATATTAATGTGTAAAATAATTTTTTTTTTACGGTATTATGATTTTAGTTTTAACTAATATATTATTATTATTTTGGGGGGATAAAACATGCACATACATAGTAATATTTTATATGTGTATAATTGTGAGTGAATGTGAAATAATAGGTGGTGTTAAAATATTAAATTATTTTGTCTTAAGAAAGTATAGATTTCAGCGCTTAGAAGGGAGGGGGAGATAATGATTTAAAACTCTTTTCTAAAAACTTGATTTTTCTAATTAATTTCTATTAACATTTTTTTTAACATTCTACTTACATGTTAAATTTATAAAGTATGTGTGCTAATGAACGGATATTTTTTTTCTTGAAATACTTTTCTCATGGAGTGAAAATCATGGTCAATGTGACATCCAACTTAATACAATATACATTTGAAGGAAAAGGGGGAAGAACTTGAAATTAATCTGAGGATTGTTATATAATCAATTATTATCATTATTATTATTCATGTCAATTTTCATGTTTCTCTAGAAATTTTTATGTATATGTTAGAAATGCAGTAATAAATATTAGTTTGTTTTATTAAACGAGGCATATATTTTTCATTAAGTGTAGTCTTTGTTAAGTGTGATAATTCATCATCATCAATGGTTGAATATTAGTTATTTAAGATATCAGTAAATATGCTAAAATTAAGCAATAATTATGAATTTCTTTATAAAAATTAGTTTTATGTTTAGGCTTAGTCCTAGAGCTGTAGTTGAAACCCTTGTCATTATCGTTATTATTATCATCATCATCAATGTTTTAATTAATGAGCTGTTTAAATGTTTAAAGGCCATAAATACATATTGATTTTATAATATTTAGTGATTTCTTAGTATTATTATAACCACATCCCGTCATCTATTTCATGAAAGGATGAGTGAATTGCCTTCCTAAATTAGTTATATATAATCTGAGCTAGTAAACTTATAAAAATATTGAAACACATTTGTTATGCTAAGATCTAAGAAATGATTTATGTCTAATATACTCCACTTTGGTTTATAGATGTTTTACTTTTACCTAAATATTAGTTCATATAGTGATATGGCTCAAAAAGCAAAATCTCTCATTTTTATTATAAATAAAGTACCAAAAGGGGATTCAAACCTGGTACATGTGGAAGGTTATTAGATATAACTGTGTCTAGATTCAGATAATCTAGTGGCGCCCTGCTAGACCATATTCACTTAGTATTTGTTTAAACATGCACTTAACATCAAACCAAGAAATGAAAGTGGATAAGATCTACTGTCTGTATACCTGAGTTATATTTTATTGAATTACTAGTGGACTCACCTCACGTGATTTCATATACCTAAGTTATAATACTTGTTATTAATAATTTGCTTATAATTATTGATAGTGGGATATCTTGAGAAATCTAATGATAGAAATATGTTTCATTTCATCCAATGGTTTAATAGCCACTACTCATGTTAAATAATTCTTCTCTTTTGATATAAAATCTACAATGCATTTTTCATTTATTGAGCTAGAGATTTATATTTGAATCTTTTCATAATTATTAAATACATTGGGATCATTTGATCATCTTTATTAAGTTACATTTTTTTAACAATACTGGAATATTTGAGATTTTTACAATACTTGAATTTTTTTGATTCTTTAATAGACCAGATCTCATTAAGTTACAATTGAATCTATAATATTTGAATTCCTTTAATTTTGTTACAATATATATATATATATATATATATATATATATATATATATATACATACACACAATATGTCATCATATTTATAATCTACCTTTTAATATTAAGATATTTTGTGGAGATAAAATCAATACAGTTATTAAATCTAAAAAAATGTAAAAATCAATAGTGGATTAAATATGTTCCTCCTACCAAAAACAAAACTGTTAATAATTATTAAATAACTTAGAAGTAAAATAATCTTTTTCCAGATTTTTATTGGAGGAAGTTTTAATAATGTGATCATTTCCATTATAAAATAATTAATAAATTGTTTTTTACACAACTACAAGAATTTCTGACATATACTGTTTAATCCTAGTGCATTGACATTTTATAAAATAATAATCATGGGATGAGATTTACTGAAAAATATATAATCTTCAAATATAATATTCCCATTCAATTAACTAAATGGATATTTTTTATTTACCTCAAATGGAAATTAATCTGTGAAATTTTTATTCTTAAATCTGTCATTTTTATTACTGAATGAAATCATGTAGGGCTGCATAACAGAAAATTGCTAATATTGTTCTCATTATTATTAGTTAATTAATTCAAATTCAGAAAAATAAATGTTAATTAAAATGCAGTATCAAAGAATAATTGAAGAATACTTGAAGAAAATCTAAATCTAAACAGCTAAATTTCATATATTTTTAATTTAAACAAGGCAAAAGTCTCCATACAATTATGTGCTAGTTTGAGAGATAGTGACCATGTGATGTTAAGTAGTTTATTTTTAATTTATTTATATATAAATAAATATTCTAGATTTAAATGTGCCTTTTTGATGGATTATGATCTTTAAAACAAAAAATGAAAATGAAATTGTCATATTTTTGCATTTTTTATTTTGAGATATAGCAATTTTAATATTTTTTTAAATTTTTACCAATTCCTTAATACTATTACTATATTCACAAGATCATAACTAGTAATATGGATTTGAATAATCTTTGGTGAAATAGTTAGGTGTAGTCTTCTCATAAACTCATATATCTCTCAAGCTAAAATCCAAATAAAATTTTCTTTCTATCTCTGTCAATCATCTATATAAAACAGCTTTTATTTTTATTATTACTATTTGTCTTATTTATATTTTCTTAATGCCTTAATAATATCTGTTTCTAATTTAAAGTCCAATAATGAAAGAAAAAACAGAAAGCCAGTAGAGAATAATGTGAAGGAAGAAAAGGATTTATACTCCTAATTGTAGATGAGGTACGTTAATTATTCAATATATATATATATATATATATATACTATATATATATATATATATATATATAGTAATATCTTATTTTATAATATTTATTTTTTCATATATGAGAGGGTTTAAAAACTATTTATTCTTTATATAAAAAATGACCTATTTTTTAATTTTCTAAATTAAATTGGGTTATTGAATGAATATTGATAGCTAACGATGAAAAAAAAATTGAATAAAATATGCAGAAACTTTCACACACAAAAAGACTGATGTAGATTGCCCAGAAAAGTGAAGTTTCATCAATAAGCTATTGATTTGATTGATACATTTTAATTATTTAATGGCAATCTATAATATCTAAACTATCAAAATATGCTGAAAAAGTGTTGCAAAGCTAAATAGTTGTGACGTTAATTATTCTGAAAACAGAAAGAATAAACATAGTACAAGCTTTCTAATTGATAAAAAAAAAGCAATAAATGCATTAATATAATATAATTTAATTAATAGAAAAATGATAGCAGTGATATTAAAGTCAGCAATTTAATATCACAATTACCTAAATAGATAGCATAGTTGATTTTATAATGACTGGAAGCTAACATTTCAATATGCTTTGGAAAATGGAGCTTGTTATAAGCTAGGTTATCAAAACCTTATTATCACTGAAAAAAAAATTGAGAGTGGTGGTAATAATAGAAGATGGTTCTATGATCAGATATGATTTGGAAAACAAATGAATATAATCATTTATTATTAATAAATGCAAGATGATATTTTGACTGCAAAGTTTATATTTCATTTATCTATAGTGTATCTTAATTTACAAGTTAATTATTTTATACTGCAGCTTCAAGTATACGAGAACATTATTAAAATATTTAAATCTTAATAATATTCATTATGACATCAATATTTATGCTTATCACATCACACATAGTAAATAATTTTATTATATATAATTTAATTCATTTGTAGCAAAAAGTATTTTAATCATGGTGATTTTAAATTATTTTAATTTATTGAAAACCCATTTATATATATAGTATTATTTCCAGGAGCAGCTAAATAGTGACGTTTCAGTACAATAACAGATACTTTCCTCAGAGCTTCTTTTTATTCAAATCATAAAAATGGGTGTATCATTATTTTTTTTTCTTTTGTTATTTTCTTCATATTCTTAAATTCTATAATACTATGAATTTATTTATATATGAGAATATTAGAATATATATATATAATGTTTGTTTGCTCATTAATTGCTTGGTTATTTATAACATTTTAATGTTGGCATATAAAACATATATCTTTGATTTTTTTTATCACTACATTAAATTTTGAGGGTCAAATAATGTCTGCTTTCCATCATGTTCCAAAAACATTGATATCTTTGGAGGATCATTTTTTACTATATAGGTGTGTACCAGGCTAATTATTAAAAGCACTGAATTATTTATTCTGTGTGATAAACAGAGCTACTGCACACACCTATAAAAAATTATTAAATCTTGATAGTAAAAAGCTAAACATTAGATATCATTAACATTTTAATTTTTAAGCACATTAGTATTTAAACCCTTCAATATGTTTTATGAGAGTAACTTTACACATACATTTAAATATCATGGAACAAGTAGAATAACTTGGTTGGAAAAAAGTGAAACAAATATAAATATTTAATAATTATAGATCTATTTGTTTCTCATGCCTATGGAACTATATTTCTATAAATTTTTAAAATTAACCTATCTAGTTATAAATGCTTAGGTTGTTTTATTCAAGTAGTTTATGTCATATGCCTGTACAGATATCTTGATTTGGCACAATTAAAGCAAAAAAGATGGGCTTGTACTTGTATGATAATTATGAAATCATCTTATCACTTACTTTACACGAGTATAAATTACTGTATGATTTAATGTAGCGATAGATTGCTAAACTTGAAAGCAATCATCTATGAATCACAGCTTGCCTCCATCACAAATGATATACCATTTGATTTCTTAAATCAGAACAAGATATTAATTCTGATGTATATAGAAAGCTTTTATTGAATACATGCAGTACATATCTGAATTATTTTTTTATTTATACCAACCCTGACAATGCTGTTATTAACTATAGCAATTTAGACCAGCAATGTTTTCAGCTTTTGTTTACATTTGAATAGTGTAATCCTTTTTAATCTTTCATCTATTATTTAAAATATTTTGAGATAAACAATATACATAACTATTAAAAGGTTAAAAAAATATTGAGATTACATTTAGATAATGTACTAGTCCATTCCATTTAAGTTCTGATAAACATGTTTTTCACTTCATTTAATTTAGTGAAACAAGATTTTTACTCAAATGATAAAGATTTTTTCCACTCCCATAACTTACGTTATTTTAAAAATATTTTAATGAAAAAAGTTGAAATAATTCAATATTACTTTATAAGCTTTTCAAATAATGATAAAAAATATAAGTAACTTTCCGAGTCTCTTTAATCCATACAGTATATATAATAAACTATATGCATTTACATTAATGACTATTGCATGATAAAAATATTAAGAATATTAAATTAAACCTTAATGTATTTATGATTCTAAGCATCGTTTTTAAAGGCAAATACTATATTTAATATAAAAAAAGAAAACGGATTTCTAATTTAATTGCGTATTTCCAAAATGTATTCAACTGAATACTATTAAATTTCTTCTTCATTAATATTGGACTGTAAATAAGAAATGGTTTTTTAAAATTTTTTGTTTCCTTCTATTATATTCTCTGTATAGCATCTATACCTTTTCAAATATCTTTTTGTGCTCTAAAAATACAGAATAGAATGTAGGTTCTATTTTGGCTTTATTATAAATATATACGTGTTGCGTTAATCTTGTATTAATGTTCAGTCTTGACTCATTGTAAAAACATGATAATTGCTTGATTCCTGTCATTTAATGGTTTAAGTAAAACTGTAGGTATTCTTTAGAGTCACTTTCATCCTTATTATTGTTGATTAACGCTGATTTTATATGGCGACTGAACAAAAGCTTACATTATTGTCTTTTCAAATATTTTGTTCATTTATGTTAAAATTGAATTATATATGGAATGATTACCTAAGGTTTATTTTTAGTAATTATATCTTTATTATATTTTAGCTCAGAAAATCACTTATACATGCGTAAACAAGTGTAGTTATTGTAACCCTTACAAATTAACCCCAGCAAGCATTTATCAATCATAATTTGTACAGATTTGAATATAAAAACAATAAATATCATTAAGTATATAATTGAGTTAATAGATATGAGTTACAATAAATATAACTTGTTTAAACATGTAAAGCAATTGTAGAATAGAAATATAGTTACTGAAAATAAACTTTGGATAATTCTTTATTATGTGTGCCTTCAGATTTAATAAAAAGAAAGAAATTATGTGAAAAGCTATAAATTAAGTTTTTGTTCATTAGCCACGCTAAATTCATTAATTAGTAAAAGATAATTGATCCCTGAAAATATTTACAAATTGTTTACGCAATTAAATATCAGGATTCAAGATATTCTTATATATATATATATATGCATGTATATATAATATTGTGGATACAACTATTTTTAACATGCATTAAAATCGACATGCACTCTCCTATCAGTAATAGTTTTAAAACCATAGGTGGTACATCTATGATAAGAGTTTATTCTTTAAATAAACAAATTATTATTGACTGTGCCTAAATTAAGATTTGAACTTATTATAAGCCTGATTTTAAATTGGCATATTACTTGCATAAATTCAGTTTACATTTCACAGAGAAAAAAAAGTTTCTCATTTTTAACTATATGCAACAGGAATTTTATTATTTTATATAGATATAATAGCTAATAATATAGCAATTTATATGTCTAATATTGTGAAAACAACTACTTTTCACACATGCATTAAACTGGCATGCATTCTCACTTCAATAATTGTTTTAAAATTATAGATGAACCACCCATGGTTAAAACTTATATATATATATATAATAAATAAAGTTTGATATCTGTATTCGTTTCACAATATATGTAATATACAAATCAATATATATATCAAAATACAGTACAATTTATATAAATTATATTCTTTTAGAAGTACTTTTGACTATACACTTTGTAGTCTTTATCAACTATATAACGTTGAATAATCAAAACGAGACAACCCTTAACAATACCCATAGTTCAATTCAGATTTCCCACAATTCTGTTATCTTAACATTTGATGACTGGCGATTCATTAACATTTGACGATTTCTTGAAATCAACATAGCCTCTTTTATTTTACGTTTATTATGACAACGTTCAATTTGAATAATTTTCGTATTTTTATAATCAAATTTAAATCCATATTGACAAGATTTATTATGATCAAATATAACACATGATGAAGGTTTATTTACATCTGTTCCATATTGATTCTCTTTTTGAATTCTATTATATAAAAGCATATGTTCTTTTATTCTCTTCTCAAATGTACACTTAGATTCACCAATGTATTGTACGCCGCATCCACATATCAATCTATATATAATAGAATTTTGATTAAACTTTGAATTTTGAATTTTAGAATTATTAAGCAATCTATTTATGTTATTTGTAGAGAAAAAAGCAATATGACACAAACCATTATAAATTTTTCTAATAAACCTGATCCTGCTCATCTGATATAAATGGCATTGAAATCCATTTCATTTTGATATTTTTATTTTTAATTTTATTATAGTGTTGATTTCTTTTAAATCCTTTAATAATATTAGCAATAGCATTTTTACAATAACCAATTTTTAACAAGTCATTAACAAATAAATGTACATTTTTAATTTTATTACTAGAATATTTGCATACTTTTTCATTTCGAAATAAGAATGATTTCAATCCAGACAGCTTATGACACATAGGTACATGTGATTCATATGGAATAAAACCTCTAGTTTCAATTGGTTTAATTAACATAAGATAATCCAAACTGTAATCATTAAGAGTAACTTGAATATCCAAGAATTTTATGGAATTGTATTTCTCTTTAGTTATAACCCATTTCATATCCTTAATCTCATTTAATTCATTAAATAAATTGATTATTAATTCTTGTTTTCCACAAATAAAAACATCATCCACATATCTATGATATACTTTAATTTCTTGATATTTCAATTGTTTTAAAATTTTAATTTCATATATTGATATAACAAAATTACAAATTTGAGCAACAGCAGGAAGACCCATTGGCCAACCAAAATTCATTTTATAATATTCATTATTAAAATTAACATAAATATTTTTATCAATAAACTGCAATACTTTTATAATAAAATTTATAATATCAGACTTTACATTTTTTGAAACAAGAGCATTATAAATAATATTAATTGACTCTATTTTATCTATTGATCCATACATTTCATTTATATCAAAAGTACAAATTGTGTCATGTAAATCTATATTTATATTCTTAATTTTATCTACAAAATCAAAAGATGATGAAATAGTATATTCTCCAAAACCTAAAATATCTTGAAGTAATAATTCAATATATCTACATGTTTGATAATAATATGCACCACCAAAATCAACCATCAATCTCAATGGATAATTTTCTTTATGTAGCTTTATATTCGAAAATATCCTAGGGCAAATAGCAGATGATTGATATAAGTTATAATATGTATGACTATCAATAGCTTTATTCTTAGCTTTTTTTAAAACTTCATTTATAAATTTCATGTGAGATGTATCAATATTTATTATTTCACTATTTTGAAATTTAAGCTTTTTCATTTGATCCATAACTTTTTCATTATATTTCGCTCTTGTAAACAAACACATACGAAATATTTAACGGCTTTAAATCATTTTATTTTGATGAAAAATTGTGATGATTGGTTTAACTATAAGTGTTTTTGTCAAAAATTTTTTGATAAATTTTATTTAAAAAATGTTGATAAATTTAACAAGAAAATTGAACATTTGTTTCATAAAAATTTTCCGGATAAAATGAATGATCAAAATTATGTGAACTTGTCTGGTATAAATTTGCATTTCAGTCAAAAATATATTTTAAATTTCGGATCGAAATATGTTGGTGGTAGATGGAAACATTGTAATCTTGAATTGAATTCTGCAATAGAACATTCATTTAGTGTGATTAAGTGTGATGCGAATATTTGTAATAACATTGTTAAAGAAGTTAAAAATAAAAACTTTAAATATAATAGGAATGATAAATGGTTAAGTCAAATTAATAAATTTAAAAGTTTCCTATTAAATAATGATTTAGTGTGTTTAAAGGAGGACAAGGGCCTTCGTATGTGTTTGTTTACAAGAGCGAAATATAATGAAAAAGTTATGGATCAAATGAAAAAGCTTAAATTTCAAAATAGTGAAATAATAAATATTGATACATCTCGCATGAAATTTATAAATGAAATTTTAAAAAAAGCTAAGAATAAAGCTATTGATAGTCATACATATTATAACTTATATCCATCATCTGCTATTTGCCCTAGGATATTTTCGAATATAAAGCTACATAAAGAAAATTATCCATTGAGATTGATGGTTGATTTTGGTGGTGCATATTATTATCAAACATGTAGATATATTGAATTATTACTTCAATATATTTTAGGTTTTGGAGAATATACTATTTCATCATCTTTTGATTTTGTAGATAAAATTAAGAATATAAATATAGATTTACATGACACAATTTGTACTTTTGATATAAATGAAATGTATGGATCAATAGATAGAATAGAGTCAATTAATATTATTTATAATGCTCTTGTTTCAAAAAATGTAAAGTCTGATATTATAAATTTTATTATAAAAGTATTGCAGTTTATTGATAAAAATATTTATGTTAATTTTAATAATGAATATTATAAAATGAATTTTGGTTGGCCAATGGGTCTTCCTGCTGTTGCTCAAATTTGTAATTTTGTTATATCAACATATGGAAGTAAAATTTTAAAACAATTGAAATATCAAGAAATTAAAGTATACCATAGATATGTGGATGATATTTTTATTTGTGGAAAACAAGAATTAATAATCAATTTATTTAATGAATTAAATGAGATTAAGGATATGAAATGGGTTATAACTAAAGAGAAATACAATTCCATAAAATTCTTGGATATTCAAGTTACTCTTAATGATTACAGTTTGGATTATCTTATGTTAATTAAACCAATTGAAACTAGAGGTTTTATTCCATATGAATCACATGTACCTATGTGTCATAAGCTGTCTGGATTGAAATCATTCTTATTTCGAAATGAAAAATTATGCAAATATTCTAGTGATAAAATTAAAAATGTACATTTATTTGTTAATGACTTGTTGAAAATTGGTTATTATAAAAATGCTATTGCTAATATTATTAAAGGATTTAAAAGAAATCAACACTATAATAAAATTAAAAATAAAAATATCAAAATGAAATGGATTTCAATGCCATTTATATCAGATGAGCAGGTCAAGTTTATTAGGAAAATTTATAATGGTTTGTGTCATATTGCTTTTTTCTCTACAAATAACATAAATAGATTGCTTAATAATTCTAAAATTCAAAATTCAAAGTTTAATCAAAATTCTATTATATATAGATTGATATAGATCGGAAGAGCGTCCGATAATACATTGGTGAATCTAAGTGTACATTTGAGAAGAGAATAAAAGAACATATGCTTTTATATAATAGAATTCAAAAAGAGAATCAATATGGAACAGATGTAAATAAACCTTCATCATCTGTTATATTTGATCATAATAAATCTTGTCAATATGGATTTAAATTTGATTATAAAAATATGAAAATTATTCAAATTGAACGTTGTCATAATAAACGTAAAATAAAAGAGGCTATGTTGATTTCAAGAAATCGTCAAATGTTAATGAATCGCCAGTCATCAAATGTTAAGATAACAGAATTGTGGGAAATCTGAATTGAACTATGGGTATTGTTAAGGGTTGTCTCGTTTTGATTATTCAACGTTATATAGTTGATAAAGACTACAAAGTGTATAGTCGAAAGTACTTCTAAAAGAATATAATTTATATAAATTGTACTGTATTTTGATATATATATATATTGATTTGTATATTACATATATACATATATATATATATATATATATATATATATGTATATATATAAGATCACATATATATATACTATATATATATATATATATATATATATATAATTGGCTGCAGAAAGGAGTTTGCTATTAACTGAAAGGAGACCCTTTGATTCCTCTTGGAGGCCTTAAAGGAACCGAGCAGGGCAAATTCCTAATGTCCACTCCATACGTTCTTGTCATTGCAGCTGTTATTACTATGTGATTATTCATATAGTATACGAACATGGATGGGCTGCTCACCAACATGCATTAGCCAGCGTGGTGAGTTTATTGGCTTTTTACCTCTGAGTTTAAGATCAAGAAACACCATGGTCTTTCTTCTCAGTGCCTGATAAGGCAGAATGAATGTTTGTGTAAATGATAAATATTTTTCCAATACATATATACAATTATGACAGACAAAAATAAAGCATGGCCCTTATTCCCAGGAGGCTGTAAAGTCACCAACCAAGGCAGCGGTTGGTGGCCGAAGGCAGAGGGTGCTAAGAATCCCCTGATTGCGGACCCAGGCTGCCATTTGATGATGACTTTTTATTTAGGTACTTACAACTGCAGATCACTTTCAAGTGAAGGAAGATTGCAAGAATTAGAAGAAGAACTGTCTTATATTAAATGGGACATTATTGGACTTTGTGAAGTTAGAAGAAAAGGAGAAGAAACAATTGATTTAAAAAGTGGACATATACTCTATTATAAAGGCACACATATTGGAAATACAAGTGGAGTAGGATTCATTATAAATAAAAAGTGGAAGAACAATATTGTGGAGATTGATGGTGTATCGGACAGAGTGGCAAGATTAGTTATACAACTTAATAGCAGATACCAAATGCAGATAATTCAGGTTTATGCCCCAACAAGTTCTCATAGTGATGAAGTAGTAGAAGATTTTTATATGGATGTACAAAAGGCTTTTGATCAGAGTAAACAACATTTTAAAATTGTTATGGGAGACTTTAATGCTAGAATTGGTAGACAAATGAAAGATGAAATTGCTGTAGGTAATTTTGGTTATGGTAATAGAAATGAGAGAGGACATAGACTTGTGGAGTTTGCAGAAAAAGAAAAACTTTATATTATGAATTCATTTTTTTGAGAAAAATGTTAAAAGGAAATGGACATGGAAGCATCCAAATGAAGGTACAGCAGAATTGGATTATATTTTGACTAACAGAAAATACATATTTCAAGATTGTAATGTTCTTAATAAATTTAACACAGGAAGTGATCATCGATTAGTAAGGTGTAAGTTACGTGTTAATGTAAAACTAGAGAGACAAAAATTATTAAGAAAAACAATATTTACAGTTGATATTCCTAATCTTCAGAAACATTCTAATGAATTTAAATTAGAACTTACAAATAGGTTTCAAGTGTTAGGAGATTTTGAACATGATTCAGATTTGAATGAAATTAATATGAAAATAACTGATACACTTTTAAAAACTGCAACAAACATAGCTGGTAGAAAAAAGCAGCAATTGACTAATAAAATTTCTACTGAGACTAGAGAATTTATGAAGAAAAGAAGGAATATGAAGATATACAAAAATGATGTATTAAAAAGAATTGAATATCTCGAATTTTGTAAAATGGTACGGAAAAGAGTTGAAAATGATATAAGAAAGTATAACTGTGAAATAGCAAGGAAAGCTGTAGAAGAAAATAAAAGTCTCAAGAATGTTAAACAACATTTTGGTATTGGTAGGAAATTTATATCTGCAATAAGAAAAAAAGATGGAATTATTACTAAAAAGAGAGATGACATCATGAAATTGGTAGAAGATTTTTATCAAGAATTATATAGTAATAAAGAACAAGTACCTCCTATATCTATTACATCTTCTGAATTGCCCAGAATTTTAAATGAAGAAGTGAGACATGCAATTAAATGTATGAAGAAAGGAAAGGCTCCAGGAAATGATGGAATTATAATTGATATATTAAAAGAAGCAGGTGAAGAAATAGAAACAATTTTAGCAAAGTTATATACCAAATGTCTAAATGATAAAGATGTACCGGAAGATTGGAAGAATGCAGTAATAATATTAATATTTAAAAAAGGTGATAAAGAAGATATTAGAAATTACAGACCTATCAGCCTTTTATCAGTTTTATATAAAAATTTTTACCAAGATAATTACAACTCGTCTACAGAGAACTTTGGATTTCCACCAACCAAGAGAACAAGCTGGATTTAAAAGTGGTTTTAGTACAATAGATCATATCCAGGTATTGAGAGAAGTCATAGAAAGGACAAACGAATATGAGTTGTCATTATGTTTTGGATTTGTAGATTATGAAAAGGCATTCGATTCTATACACATTTCTTCAGTGATTAAAGCATTGGATCATCAAGGTATAGATCCAGGATATTGTCATATTTTAAAGAATATTTATAAAAATGCAACAGCAACAATTAGATTACATAATGATACTGGAAAAATCAACATTGAGAAAGGTGTAAGACAAGGTGACTCCATATCTCCAAAACTCTTTACAGCAGTGCTGCAAGAAGTATTTTGTGGATTAAAATGGGAAACTAAAGGAGTGAAAGTAAATGGAGAGTATTTAAGTCATTTAGATTTCGCAGATGATGTAGTTGTTTTTGCAAATAATGCTTCAGAGCTGCAGGAAATGTTGCAGGAGTTAGCAGATGAAAGTAGAAAAGTAGGACTAAAGATAAATGTTAAAAAGACTAAAGTAATGTTTAATCGATTTGCTCAAAATATGAAAATAAAGGTTGATTATGAAGAATTAGAAGAAGTTAACAGTTACAAATACCTTGGTCAGATTATTAATACAGATGGAAACATAATGGAGGAAATTAATCATAGAATTAAACTTGGTTGGAGTGCTTTTGGTAGAAATAACTTGATACTAAAAGGAAATATGCCTATGTGTTTGAAAAGGATGGTTTTTAACAAATGTGTTTTACCAGTTCTTACTTATGGATCTGAGACTTGGACACTTAATAGAAGAGCAATACAGAGACTTCAGACCACTCAAAGGACTATGGAGAGATATATGTTGGGAGTAAGAGAAGAGATTCAAAACGCAATGTATGGGTAAGACAACAAACAGGTGTTACTGACCTTATTGAAAAAATTAAAAGATTGAAATGGAGTTGGGCTGGACATATTGCTAGAAGAGATGATAATAGATGGACAATTGAAATTTTAAACTGGATTCCAAGAGATTGTAAAAGACCCAGAAAGAGATCACATGTGAGATGGATGGATGAAATAAGAAAATGTGCAGGGGTGTTGTGGATAAGAGAAGCTAAGGATCGGAGAAGATGGATTAAACTTGGAGAGACCATCCTGCAGTGGATTCATAATGGTTGATGATGATGATGATATATAGAATTGAATATTTCCATGGATTGTTATTATAATAAAAAATAGAAATAAGGAGATTATGTCCATGTAAACAGAGATAAGTTTTGCCTTTTGGTATTATCAGGAAATTATTAATTATTACTAAATGACAATGTTTCTTGAAGATAAACAATTTTTTTCATTTATCTATAATAGTTTTTTATTGGAGTTTGAGTTGAAGTAAAAGGAAATCCTCTTTTACTTCAAACACAAATTGTGAAGTGGATTTAAACTCAGAAAGATATTTTTCATAGTGTGAGAACATAAAAAATATCATATTTCTTGATATTCTTTCTATAATATTTTAACATTTTTCAGAGTTGTATATGTTGACCTAAATATTTTTATGGATTGTTATTATAATAAAGAATAAAAATAAGATTACATCCATGTAAACAGAGGTAACATTAATATAAATCAATGTTGCAACACCTCTGCAAACATCTTTATATATTTCAATCACCTAGTTGATGGTTTTGTGTGATCAAATCGTAATAAAAATCATACATAGATAAACCCATAAAATATAACCCATAAAAATCTTTGTCTCAATATATATATATATATATATATATATATATTGGCTATATATATATATATATATATATATATATATATAATAGAGCCAAAATAGATTCTATTATTTTCAAGTATATTATTAGAACACACAAAACAAATTATTTATTTAACAATATTAAAAACTACAGATTATTTGTAGAAAACATTATTGCAAAAAAAAAAGAAAATGAAAGAAGCATGTTCATTAATAAGGTAAATTCTGTAATAAACAAAAAATCTAACAAACTTCAGTGTTGAATGCATAGGAAAACATGCACAATCAAATATAGATGGTTGTATTCCCTCTTTTATTTTCAACATCATATTTATCTTTGAAAAGGATGCTTGGTACCAAAAATGCATTAAGTTTATATTTAATGTTCTTGATATTTTTTATGCATATATTTTATTAAATTTCAATAATGGAGTTTTATAGTTCACCAAGTTATTTTATTGATGTATGTATCTGTGTAATTAATAATTATATGCCGGATTATATGTAATCATGTGATCAACTTTATTGCAGAAATTTAATGCTATATATAAAACAATATAAAATGTTGATCTATGCACTAGTTGCAATAATTAAATTCATTATACTACTATCCACATTATAGGATAATAATATGATTTCATTTATAGCCTGAATGCTATTAATGGGTATTATCAATTGTTTCAGGACTATAAATTGTTTCATAGAAATACAGTGTTTTAAGCACTTATAAATGAACTATAATACTTTGTATAATAGTGGATGCAATTACTATATTTATTAAACATGATACAAAATTTATCTTTCCTGATATAAAAACTTAATTTAAATGACAAATTAGAAATGCATAAATTAAGTGAAGCAAAGTTTGTCTATGACTGACATAGACTCAATCAGAATAGCAAATAATATGCTTGAAAATGATAAAAAGAAATTTCTGGAAAATAACCAAAGTTTTAATATAAACATTTAAAAATTAGAAAGCAGTAAAGATTTATTGCAAAATGGAAAAACCTTTAATGGTATGAATTAAAAATCAAACAATATCGTAATATTTTGCTAAACAAGTTACAAATTTGTATGATTTATTTATTTTTAATCAACATATTCTTTATCCCACTTCAAAAATATCAAAGTTATCCATTACTTCAGAAAATTAAGACCACCCTTTTTACTATACATGTATTTTATGAGCACACTTCACTCTTGAAGTGAGTTGGAGATAAGTCATCATGAAGAAGTCAATAATTGTTGTATTGCAAAGGTATTTTCACATTCTAGAAAGCTTTTATTAATGAATTTTTCATTTCACCTCTACCATATGCAATTATTAAGTCTACAAAATCTGATAAAAAAGGAAAACCTGCTGCCAAAAATTTCGAACCTCACCAGGGCTGTTTTCTTTGATTTTAAAAATGAATCCATTATTATAATATCATAATCCAGAATGAATTTAAATATTACTTAAACTTATATTATTTTTTAAAAAACAAAAATAAAAAATATAGATACTATGGTATTATATTTTTATAAATTATTTTTAATTAGTAAATTTGCTTTAATGTCACAAGTTTTTTTAAAACATTACTTGTGAAGTAAATAAAATAAAGTCAAACATCACATGACTTAATTTGATAAGCTTGTAATTGTAAAGAAAAATAAAGAGCATGCTAATAGCTTTAACAAGATACAAAAGAAAAGCATTTGCAATTTCTATCTAGAAATTATCCCCAACCCCAAACTCGTTTCTAACTATTGGATTTCCTCAGTGAGGCGCTAGGATATTTCAGACACTAGATCCAAATTACCAACACAAAGCCAAAACTTATCTGATAGTTAACTTTTAAGTAAAAATATCTGTAATTTTCAGACACCTATATGTCTTCAAATCCAGCTATCTAACTTAAAGAGCTATATGGGCCTGAAAAATCTTCAGCCATATCCTATATTAATAATCATAGCAATATAACATCACTTAAGACTTAAAAGATAAACTATAATAGTAAATAAAATAAACTCATACATCACATGACTTAATTTGATAAAATTGTAAATATAAACTAAAATAATAAGCATGCTAATAACTCTAACAATCTTTAGCAAAAAATGTTGTGAATGAAAATATTTAAAATCTCTATCTAGAAATTATCCCCAGTCCCAGACTGGATTCTCAATATTGGTTTGCTTTAATTAATTAAGTTAATAAATAATATTTACTAAGGCAATAAACCTAAAGCACATGCAGTTGAAAATGCAAAGGTAGGGACCTCTACAGGTCTTAACCACAAGCTTATGCATTGGAAGAACAGAGGGGAACCTTAGTAAATATTACTTACATAATGAATGTGCATTAAATGAATTTATAATTACAACTTTAAGTTAATAAATTAATTACTAAAGTATAAATGTCTTATATTATACTATTATAGTGAAGTAACTTTTGCTACTTTCTGTATAATAACAATATGGCAGTTTATTACTATATACATTTAATGAAGGATACAAGTCTCTACCTAATTCTTTTAATGGTAAATTTTACTTAATAGCATGAAATTGAATTCCTATTTTGTCATTAATGTAAAAACATTATTGTTTCTTTTCCCTTTATCTACAAATTGATAGATATTTATTTACCAATTAGTATTAAGTAATTCAAATGGAAGTAATTGTACCTCCAACTGAGTTATGACAGCATTAATAATTACAAAAAGATACAATAATACCAATTTATTTTTTAGTTTTGTTGTTATGTAAGCTCAGTTTGGTATATATTTTTAAAGTTGTTGACATTTACATAACTTAGTGGGAGGTATAGTTACTTTCATTTCAATTACTATGTTTAAATTATGATTATTTACTATTACAACTAGTATTATGAGTATATACCTGATTTGGTTATGTGATAAAAGTCCTGAGACTTTTTGTGATGTAAAAAAAATTAAGATCCACCTAGCCTAAACATGAGTTCTAAGTTGGCTTAGGGTGAATAACATATACAATACTATTGTAATTGTTGTTTGTAAAAATGTTTTCTATGACAAGACTTAAGATTCAGTAGAATAAAATGAGACACTTATTATATTCAAAGGGAAGATAAAAACAATTTCAAGTATACACAATTGGGAATTACTTGATTAGATTATTTTTTCTTATAGTAAATGTATTTTGAAATATAAAACATAAGTGTGTGAGCAACGTCATTTTACACTCCTAAAAAATACTATCAATTTATCAAAAAATATTGTATTCTATATAATAAAAAGTCTACCTAATTAATGCATACATTCTTTTTCATAAAATAATACAATCAAATAGAAGCGTTTATGCTACCTCCAGAACATCAGAGCGGTCTTCCAATGGAGATGTCATGGGAATTAAAAACAAGAACCTAAACAATTTTTAAAATCATAAAAAAAAAAGAGAATAATTAAGAACTTTCGTCCGGTTTTGACAAATTAATAAACAAACCAACTTAAATGTTAAAATGGACTCTTATCTGACTTTTGTAAGTTTTTGGATGAATTAATAATGTTTAATTTTATATGTGTGGCATTTGATAAAAATCATTTCCATTTTTTTGTTATATAAATTATTTAAATGCATGAAATTTAAGTTGGGTATAGACATTGCATAGATTCATTAGCGGTTAATTATGTTGTGGTTTTCATATTCGATTAGAATATATAGGTCATCGATGTCGATGCGGTATCTTATGATGAATACCATTGGGTTTCTTGTATTCCCTCTGCAATTGACGTTATTGATGACTTTGTATTTTGATCGGTTATGTTTATTTTGGAATGTTTTTAACCATGGAATCTATGCAGCCGATCTATAGTCAACATTATAAAACAAATTGTATAAAATTCATCTGTGTGAACATATCTAAAGGTTAAATTTAAGTTGGGTGTGATGGCTATATAGATTTGTAAAGTTATATATATAGTTTAAGGGATGGTAATCTTAGGTTATTTGTTTCGTAGTTAAATTGGGTCAATGGATTGGATGTATTGATGTAATTAGTAAATGTAGCAGGAGATCTGCTATGGGCAGGATTGCATATATACGGTGTACACCCCCTGTTTGCCTAATGGAATTGGATAGTAAGACAGAAGACGCAGTCCATTCCTATGGAGTTTTTTGTTTATTGTTCTTCTCACCAACAGATGTAGCATTCCTGTTTGGTAGAGAGACAATGTCTTCTCTAACTATACTGTTCAGATGTACATTCCTGACAGTATAGTATATTTAGTGCTGTTGTATTTTCATGCTACATTGAATACATTAATGTATCAGATGGATTGACGCCGGTTTGACTGTGAACTTTTGGCCTAAGGTTAAATAAGGGATAGAATTTTTTTTTTTCAAATGCAGATCTATGTAGTCTATTGATACTCGACCCCGTAAATAAATATTAAACTCATTATTGCAATCTATTTAAATGTAAAATTAAAAGAATATAAAAATATAAAATGTTAAATGTATTCCTTAAAATTTATTTATACATGCATTAATAAATGTTTGTTAATTACTGGCAGTGGCTTTTATTTTTTATATATATATATATATATATATATATATATATATATATATATATATATATATATATATATATATATATATATATATATATATATATATATGTAAGATGCAATTAATCATGTTATTTATTATTTCTGCATCTCCATGAGCTAGTGACTTGGGCTAATGATCTGATTATTTAAATAAAGTGGAATCTTAACATCACGTATCTGCCTACTTTATAAATTTTTCTAGGGTCAAATGCCTAGATGGTGCCCCTGTAGTGCAGATATCATAGATTGCAGTTAGATTTGATCATTACAACTGGCTACCCAACATGAGTCAATCTTTAATAAACCACCGAGTGCCCTGAGAATTTTAAAGATAAATCATGCCCGTAATATTTTTTCTGAAATATAAATATATTTTTTGTATTAACGTAAAGTTATATTTTGAATTTTGTTTTAAAGGTACTGCCAGTAAGAAAAATTGTGCATATGTAAAAATAAATGTGAGGAGTAAAACGTAATAATAAATATAAATCATAATTTTTTTTTTTTAAAAGTCTTTTTTAAATTAAAATCTAATCATTCAACTTGCCTAAATAATACTTAAAAGTAGAAGAAAAGAAACTTGGAAGGGAGGGGGCAGAAATTTACCTGGTAGTAAAGAATCAATAGTCAACATTTTTTTAATCATTATATTTGTGTGTAATTACTGTTTTGTCTGTTTTTTTTTTTTTAAAAAAAGTTTTGTCCTTTTGAAATTTTCATGTATAGTCAACTTGTGTAACATAATTACTAACACTAAGTAAAGTCTTTTTTTTTATGTTTTTGTTTTTTGGGGGAAGTTTACTGATATGTAACAGTATATAAATATGCCGTTACATTAATTTAAAATAAAATCTTCAAGTTCACAAATAAAAATAAAATCTATTAAAAAACTAAAAACTAAAATGTTTGTTAAACGTATAATGTAAATATATTCACACAGATGCTAAACTTTAAATATTTTTTTTATAAATAAAAAAAGGATATTTGACGGTATTCTTTTTATAAAAAAATATAAGATTTAAATATAAAAATATTTTAATAAAGAAATAATGTAAGTTAAAATAAAAACAGGTATTAATTAATTCCTGTAATCTGTAAATGGAAATGATTGGTTATTAATTGAAAAGCAAGCTAGCCTTGGGCTCTTGTGCAATTAAAAAGTCAGGTGAAAATTAGATAAGAGAATAAAGAGAAATTAGTTTGACCAATGGAAGCACCAAGCCTCAGCCCGGACCTGAATGAAAAGGATGGATTAATGACGTTTTGTTGGTTGAATCTGTATGGATACTATAAAAAAAAGAAATATAGTTTTCCTGACAGTTTTCCAGCTTGATTTGGTGAGATGAATGACAAGATGCACTTGTCGTTCTCTCTCGCTTATTTAAAAAATGAAAGACTGTGATACCAGAATGGAACCAGCAAATGCTACCTCCAGAACATCAGAGCAGTCTTCCAATGGAGATGTCATGGGAATTAAAAACAAGAACCTGGATTCTACTGTAAGCTATAAGAACTAAACAATTTTTAAAATCATAAAAAAAAAAGAATAATTAAGAACTTTCGTCCGGGTTTGACAAATTAATAAACAAGCCAACTTAAATGATAAAATGGACTCTTATCTAACTTTTGTAAGTTTTTGGATCAATTAATAATGTTTAATTTTATATGTGTGGCGTTTGATAAAAATCATTTCCTTTTTTTTTTTTTATATAAATTATTTAAATGCATGTAATTTAAGTTGGGTATAGACATTGCATAGATTCATTAGCAGTTAATTATGTTGTGGTTTTCATATTCGATTAGAATATATAGGTCATCGATGTCGATGTGGTATCTTATGATGAATATCATTGGGTTTCTTGTATTCCCTCTGCAATTGACATTATCGATGACTTTGTATTTTGATCAGTTATGTTTATTTTGGAAAGTTTTTAACCATGGAATCTATGCAGCTGATCTATACTCAACATTATAAAACAAATTGTATAAAATTCATCTGTGTGAACATATCTAAAGGTTAAATTTAAGTCGGGTGTGAATTGCTATATAGATTTGTAAAATTATATATATAGTTTAAGGGAGGGTAATCTTAGGTTATTTGTTTCATAGTTAAATTGGGTCAATGGATTGGATGTATTGATGTAATTAGTAAATGTAGCAGATCTGCTACAGGCAGGATTGCATATATATGCCACATACACCCTGTTTGCCTAATGGAATTGGATAGTAAGACGGAAGATGTGGTCCATTCCTATGGAGTTTTTTGTTTATGGTTCTTCTCACCAACAGATGTAGCATTCCTGTTTGGTAGAGAGACAATGTCTTCTCTAACTATACTGTTCAGAAGTACATTCCTGACAGTATATTTAGTGCTGTTGTATTTTTATGCTACATTGAATACATTAATGTATCAGATGGATTGATGCCAGTTTGACTGCGAACTATTGGCCTAAGGTTAAATAAGGGATAGAATATTTTCTTTTCAAATGCAGATCTATGTAGTCTATTCATGCTCAACCCCCTAAATAAATATTAAACTCATTATTGCAATCTATTTAAATGTAAAATTAAAAGTTAATATAAAATGTTAAATGTATTCCTCAAAATTTATTTATATGTGCGTTAATAAATGTTTGTTTGTTAATTACTGCCAGTGGCTTTTATTTTTTTATATATATTTAAGATGCAATTAAACAAGTTATTTATTATCTCTGCATCTCCATGACCTAGTGACTTGGGATAACAATCTGAATATTTAAATAAAGTGGAATCTTAACAGCATGTATCTGCCTACTTTATAAATTTTTCTAGGCTCAAATGCCTAGATGGCATCCCTGTAGTGCAGATATCGTAGATTGCAGTAGATTCGACCTCCACTCCCATTTCGATCGTTACAATATATATATATATATATGTATGAAGATATGAAGGTTTGATCTTTACTTTTAATTGCATTTGTTCTAGAAATATGATTGCAGTTTTTTGGTTGGGCTGAAATAGAAACTGTGTCTATAAACCAGAAGAAATAGAATAAAAATAGTTGTTCAAATGCTAGTGAAAAACCCTTTCTTTGTGCTGTTAATAAGCATTATGTCTAAGAGTGATTGGGACTTAGTGATAGATGTATTAAGGGCTTAGTATATTTAAAAAGATGAACACTTAAAAAGAAAATGTTGGACAGTTGCTTCATCTTTGTTAAAATGAACAAGTCTATATTGGCAAAAAATATTTTTTAAGCTAAAAAAGCTGTCAAGCATTGGTCACCTAGCAGTTAGAATAGCTGCCTTCCAAGTAACTGGCCCAGGTTCACTTCCCAATCAATGCTATAACATATTAAAAAAGCTGGTAAAGTTTCCAAATTAATCTTGACAAGAAAGACAAGATATTTGGACTCTAAATATCAGAATTAAAATTTTGGATAATCTGTTTGTTTGTGTGTTGAAAAAGAAGTTGGAGTGTTAATAATTGCTGTTTTGTGGGCAATGTTATGCTTCATACTACTTCATTTTAGTTGATAGAGTATGTTGTTTGAGTATGGAGTATTAAGAAGTTTTGATAAAAATATTTTTAATGATAAAGATATTTTTAACTGGTAGTAGTGTATATTAGAGTGATACAAATAAGTTTATGAGAGTCTGGGAAAAGGGTTAGATATTTGAATATTACATTTAGTGTTCTTTAGAGGTGAAGTATAGCGATAGAATGAAATGAGTGTCCACTGTTATTGACATTTTTTTCATGTTTCTAATATTCATTGTTACAGGCTTTCTTCCCCATATCAGTTTGGTGTATAAAAAAATATTTTCTTTTTAAAGAGTTGGTTTAATTGATAGTAGGTATGTAATATGCTATTTGGAAGACATTAGGATATTAATAAGAAAGACTTTGGCTTATAACAATAGGTAGGTTTTAGATAGGAGATTGGTATGGTTTTGGTGGATATTAAGTAGCACAATATTGTTATTATTACAAAGTTTATGTTACATGCTCATGTGATCCTTGACTTAATATTATATTGGTCTCTCTTCATTATTAGAATAACATTTTAAAAATATTTGAAAATTAATGAAGATTGTCTTTACCACAAAATAGATGGATATTAATGGCTTCTTTTTAAATGGGGTCCATATAAGTTCAGTTATCTTCCAGAAAATATATAACTGTTAGTATTTGATAGAAATTATGATTTTGTTTTATTTTTTTGTAAAATGATGAATAAAAATACAAATGAAATTAAATGTTAATAAAAAAGAATATAAGTAAAAGGTGTTGATATAAAATAAGTTGTAGTATATATTACAGAAAAAAAAGTCAATTATGAGTTACATTTGAAGATAACATTTTAAAAAAAGTTTTTAATTATTTATTAAAATAAAATTTGAAAATTTTTGTTTCCCTTGATACTTTATAATGTTTATCTTACTTTTTTATAATACAAAAGCGGTTGTATTGTATAATTATTATTTGGCAGAATATAAGATGTTTGAACACTAAAGTCATAAGCAGCATGCAACAATTTTAATCCATTAATAAACTAATTGTTTTTTATTATCTTTATTTGGTATCAATCTAGGAGTTTCAGCTATTAAGTTTTCTACTCTTATCTCTGAAATAAATTTTTCAGGGCAATCAGAAGTTTTCTTTTCTGAAATGACATATAACATTATAATATATCTGTATTTTTTAAACTAAAATGATAATATTCAAATTATATGTGAATAATTAATAAATTTGAATGCATATCCATTTTCAGAAAAAAACTTTCTGATTGCTCTAAGAAATATATTTCAGAGGTAAGAATAGCAAATTTAAAAGCTGAAACACCAAGATTGATACCAAACGAGGATAATAATAAAAAATTAGTTTATTAATGAAATATAATTGTTCCACATTACTTGTCATTTTGTTATTCAAACATAACATTCTTCTGAATCAGTGATTATGCAATAAATAAATAAAGTTTTGATATTGTTCATCCATTTAAGATTCAGAATACAAATAAACCAACAATTTGGCTGGGTCATGTTGAAAGTTAACTGGGTATTGAATATTATAAAAATGTTTAAGGGGTAGTTGAAGCATTGATATTGTAACAAAATTAAATGCGTTCAAATAGAAATAACTAAGTAAAGGTTCAAAATATAACACTATCAAGAATTATAAGCAAATTATTATAGCAATGTATTATAACTCAGGTATATGAAATCACGTGAAGTGAGTACACTAGTAATTCAATAAAATATAACTCAGGTATACAGGCAGTAGGTTTTATCCACTTTCATTTCTTGGTTTGATGTTAAGTGCATGTTTAAACAAATACTAAGTGAATATGGTCTAGCAGGGCGCCACTAGATTATCTAAATCTAGACACAGTTATATCTGATAACCTTTTACATGTACCGGGTTTGAATCCCTTCTTGGTACTTTATTTATAATAAAATGGAAGATTTTGCTTTTTGAGCCATATCACTATAAGCACTAATATTTAGGTAAAAGTAAAACATCTTTAAACCAAAGTGGAGTATATTAGACATAAATCATTTCTCAGATCTTAGCATAACAAATGTGTTTCAATAGTTTTGTAAGTTTACTAGCTCAGATTATATATAACTAATTTAGGATGGCAATTCACTCATCCTTGCATGAAATAGATGATGGGATGTGGTTATAATAATACTAAGAGATCACTAAATATTATAAAATCAATATTTATTTATGGCCTTTAAACAGTTAAACAGCTCATTAATTAAAACGTTGATGACGATGATGATGATGATAATAATAACAATAATGACAAGGGTTTCAACTACAGCTCTAGGACTAAGCCTAAACATAAAACTAAATTTTATAAAGAAATTCATAATTATTGCTTAATTTTAGCATATTTACTTATATCTTAAATAACTAATATTCAACCATTGATGATGATGAATAATCACACTTAACCAAGACTACACTTAATGAAATATATACGCCTCATTTAATAAAACAAACTAATATTTATTACTACATTTCTAACATATACATAAAAATTTCTAGATAAATATGAAAATTGACATGAATAATAATAATAATAATTGGTTATATAACAATCCTCAGATTAATTTTAAGTTCTCCCCCCTTTCCCTTCAAATGTATTTTGTATTAAGTTGGACATCACATTAACCATGATTTTTACTCCATGAGAAAAATATTTCAAGAGAAAAAAAAATATTATCTGCTCATTAGCACACATACTTTAAAATCCAACATGTAAATAGAATAAAAAAAAAATGTTAGTAGAATTAAAAGAGCTAGTTTTAGAAACAAGTTTTAAATTATTTTCTCCCCCCTCTCTTCCAAGTGCTGAAATCTATACTGAACTTGAAACAAAATAATCTAATATTCTAATACTACTCATTATTTCACATTCACTCCCAATTATACACATATAAAAATATCATTATGTATGTGCGTGTTTTATCCCATGATAACAAAATATTATTTAAAACCAAAATAATAATATATTAGTTAAAAATAAAATCATAATACCATATAAAAAAAATTGTTTTACACATTAATATTTTTTTATAACTGTAACATTAATAAACAAATAATTTTCATACATTCAAGATCATTTATGAAGCTCAAAGTTATTTTTAGTAAGACATTCTTGTTTTAATCGATCTGAATAGTCTTTAAAGGTTCTTTAAATAAAATATACCACTTTATTGCTAAAATGTTTCTTAAGACTGATAACATAAAGAAAATAGATATAAAAAGTCATATTACCGATCTTTTGTTTGTGGCGAATTTCCAAGGGTTCAAACTTGTCTATATTTCTGCAGCTACTATGTCGGAACAATCTCTTTCTTGAGGTGTATAACTATTTAATGATGATGACTATTGAGGTTATTTGCTTTAGTGGACAATTTGGAAATCATTATATTAATTTTTCTTCTCTTCCTGTCAAGCATGTGGATGAAATACAGCAGTTGTTTTCACATTTATAAATTTTCTTGAGTTTAAAATCAGTTGTTGGAACAATTAATTGGACTTGATGATTAATATTTATCAGTAGATTAATTCATCTTCTTTGAATGCAGGTGAATGCTTTCTTCCTTCTATTAAAAACATCTTATTTATCTGGTCAGTTGAAAGGTGTAGAATATTATTTTAGACACATCTTTTCTTTCCTATGTGATGTGCAGCTTCCTCCAGATGGTCAGCAAATGGGACATACATATAATTTTTCTAACCAGCCATTTCTTATATTTTCAGCATTCAATTTGATTGTTTAATAATCTGAATCAAAAACAATAATCTCAATAATAATTCAAAACAGCTTTTTATATCCAATTTTTAGCTAACTTAACCAATCAGAGATAGCATCACTTGCTATTTTTGGACAAATTTGTTTTAATTAGATCTCTAATTTATTTTCAACCAAAGTATTTTTCAACTGAAAAGTTTAATCCTTTTTCCAGACACTTTTGTTTTAAAAAAAAAAATAGACTCAATCCTTATTTCCTTTCTTTTCTTTTTTTTTTCTTCTTTTAACATCCAGGTAACACTTCAAATCTTTGAGCTTCCTTCTTTAGATCTTGATAAGACAATTTCAAAATTTATAGTTCTGACCCATTATAAGCTTCCAAAGTGAAAAACAATTATTTACAAAAAAAAATTGCTACAAAGATTGATATCTGATTAAACAGATTTCCTCTTTTAACAAACAATTGTACAAAAAAAATAATTTAACAGATTTAATACTTCCTTTTCTTTCAATATTTAGGAAATGTAAAATTTTGTATGTAATGTACACACATCCTTCATTCTTTCAAATCATTCATAAACTAACCTTAAATACTATAATTGCTAGCTTAGTAATTATAACCCAATTATTTAATTAAATCTGTAACTTTTAAATCCCAATTATAATTAAAGAAAAGCAAAATAAAAGTATAGAATAAAATGTTAGAATTGATCAAGCATAGCTTAGTTTTAAAGAAAGTTAAAATGTTGAATATTTGAAATATAAAACAAATAAATAATTTACACATACATTGCCTATATGTATGCATTATGACTTTGCTTTTTAACAGAAAATTTAAATATTAAATAGTTTAAATGTGTGTATTACCTTTCTATCAACACACAAACAAGTAAAGCATGTAATTGTGGACCCATTCTTTCTCTGTTTAAAGCTTTTAGAACTGGACCTTGTAGGGTTTAAACTTGGATGCCCTACAGCTTCATTTATGATTATATAAAAATGTGATGATGATTTTGTTTTACACTTTCTTACATGCACATTACTATAAATTTAGCTAGTGACTAAATTGTAATGGCACAATATATAACAACATTAAAGGTTCCACCAATAAAAACAAGAACAGAATGTTTTAAATATATAAAGGTGGGGATAGTGCAATAGAAAAAAATAAGAAGCTACTTATATTAATGGGTTTTAAAGATTTTTCAAATGGAGGGCAGTTTACATATACCACCACATTTATTGATACAATATGAGCTTTAAAAGTTATCAGTGTTTCCTCCAATTTTACATTGATGCAAAGTGTCCCATCTGGATAGCATCTTGATACTTTCAAAATCTATATTAAGATTTGTATCCATAGCATGAAGTGAAATTCTAATAATGATAGGTTCTACTTAGCTACATTAGCATGCTCATCTCTTCTAACACTTGTGTAATGATTTTCCATATCCACACAAAAGATTTTACAATAAACTCCATGAATCTTAAAAAGGATTGAGTTCTTAGGTTTGGATAAAATGTTATCAATTTTTTAGTTAGACATACATACTGTTTTTATATTACAATGTTTTATAACCTTATAACATACTTATTGTAACAGTCCAGGTTTTCCACCAAAAGAGGGGAAAATGCATCTGACTATGGTCAGACCTAGGGTCATTGGGTAGGATGCTGTGAATGTCATGATGAATTACCTAACCAATGATTGTATCTACCTCCAATGGGATAGCTCTAAGTACACACATTAAATTCAGACATAATTTAGACTAGTTCATTTATACCTCATCCCTTTGTTGGATTCCATTATGCCTCAGTATTCAAACTAAGGAAGAATATTGCCTTTGGGTCTCTTCAGAGATGAATTTATTTTATGTAACAATTATCACACCTCTATATAGGTTTTCAGTGATTTAAGACACATCCAACACTATTGTGTTAATCTCTAATAGTGATATATGTGTGTGTGCATGTATGTATATAGCCAATTAAGTTGATGAGTGAGTGTATGAGAAACTTGATAAACTAGAGACCAATTTGATTTAAAACACATTAACAACTTTTATTTGTAACAGATAAAAAATTCAAACTCTATTAATATAGTAAAAGATGTAATCATATGTGTCCAATATGCATCTTTATCATATCAATAGTTAAAATTGTCCATTATTCTAACCCATACCCATGGTAGATATGCATCAATGGATCTTTCTTATTTACAAAGTAAATAAGATTAGCTAAAACACACAAAAAATATTAATTTGTTATCACCATGATCATGAAGATAGCTAACTATATTACAATATTATAACAATGTATGTACAATAGTTTTGTTATCCACTTTCAGCTGTAGAGGTTCCACCTTCTTTGGGACCCCCTATCTATGTACAAGTTTCTTATTGTTAATAGAAAAGAATGTTCACACAAGAATATTAGTCATTTATATCAAATAAGCTAAATATAACAATTATTAGTTAAACATAAACAAATAACACAAGCTGTGTCCTGTATTAGTGCATGTAATTAATATGAAAAATAATAAAAAATTCTTGTCACATTACACATGTGATGATGATGATCAAATATCAAATTACTAAGTAGGGAATTAAGCTAAACTTTATTTACCAAAAAAAATATTGTCTATCTCAATAAACCTTCCCCCCTGCACTAGGTTGTTTCTTGATGCAATGCACTCTTCTGAATGTAGTCTTGCTTAAACATCCAACTGTGAGAGTGAAAAAAAATTAAAATTCTACAAACATACAAAGTAAACATATAATAACTGATTTTTCTCAAATCCTCTAGATTAAAGTCTCTAATTTTATTATTAATGTCTCTCACATATACAGTCTATTTATCTCCTCACCAGTCAGTTCTGATAAATCCTCCCTCACTCACTCGAATCCTTTGGCAATGCACTTGAAATGATTCTTTTTTTATCTTCCTTGTTGCTCTCTTCCTGGATCCACTTTGACATTTCAGATGAGGCATTAGGTGTTTTTGTAGGCATTAAGCATACAAGCAAATTAAATCATCATGCTTTATGGCAATTTTGGCAACACTCTGATCCTACAGCACATTTATTTAGCAAGAATACATTGTTTAATACTTTATATAGAATTTGAATTTTCTTCAGCTTATTATTTGGGGTTTAGTAAACTTATGCAAAAGACAATTTTACTCCATCATTTACATGTATGTACTGGCAATATAATATTCCCTTTCCTTCTTGTACAATTTATAGAACAGTCTTTTATCCTTGATTATTAATGTAAAATTATTTTAGTTCTTTTGTTACACTGCTAAAGTTCATCAACTTTCATCATTTTAAATGTTGATTATGGTTTCTTTCAACTTTTAGTGCTATAAAATTTTATATGAATGAGATGGTATTTTCAAACATGTCCATTTTATCCTGCATTCTTATGTTCAATCTTAAGATATTTACTGCTTGCAGTTAACATATCTTCTGAAAAAATACAAAAGATGGTGGAAATGCACTGGATTTGTTTTTAAACTGGGCCTAGATTTCATTGTTTAGCAAACTTGCATTTTTAATTTCCTTTTCCATCACAGTATGGGCCTATTGTTGCATGAAGTAATAGTTGTTATTGAAATAACATAATAAAATTATATAGTAAAATTACATAGTAAAATTCTATTCTCATTTTCTAACACTTGGTTGCTTAGATATTGATTGGACATCAGGTCATTACCATGTCTACTAAGTTAATGTCTTATATCGTGACATTTACACATTATGAAACAACTTATTATTAGTGTAGGTATATATGTGAAATGTTTTTTAATTAGTTTTTTTTTTTGCTTTCCATATAAAAAAAATATTTGTTTTATTTTAACATTATCTTGATTTAACAATTATTAATATACATTTTAAGGGTGAATATGTCCATAGGTCTGTTTGCATGAAAAATTTGACAATGTGTATTCAAACCTATTATCTCAGTTTATGTTTTTCATGGGTTTAGTTTGACATTGTGAATACTTAAAAGCTGGTTTGAACTGGATTGTAAGCTATCCTTACATTATATATTATGCTTTCTCCCTAGATTGGCAGTCATTATTTTTAATTATACAGTTTCAGTAATATACACATATTTGTATATGTTTTTTTTTTTCAATTTTATTTTACTGAATATATATTAGTTATTAAGTTTTAAAAAATTCAAATTGATTATAAATTTCATTCAAAAGATTTATTTCAATTTTTTTTTAAATAATTATATTATATATAAATAACTTTATTGAAAAAACATATGTAAGAATGATACAATTGTAAATAAAAATAATAGTTATCCATGTTGCTCAGGCAACCAGATGGTTGATGTGATTGCTGGTGTTGTTTAATCCAGCTTAAATAATTATATTATAACATGTAAATGTCATCACACTCTGAGCATTGTCATAGTTTGGTTCCATTCAGTGTCAGTTTTTGAAACTACCAATTTGGCAAAATAATGAATATTTAGGATCTTACTTTGACAGAACAGCATGGAGTAAAGGTATGGAATCCCATCCTCACAAAATGTTTGTATTAATAGGCATGATGTGACACTTTATATTTCTTATATTTTTTAACTTTATACTAAAAAATTAAAGTCTGCATTAATGGGCATAATATGAAATGGAAATCTTATAATAAATATTTGCAAACATTTTCCTTTTGTTAAAATAACAACAAAAAAGGTAAATATTAAATATGATTGCTTTTTATCAGCCATGTTGTTTTAAATATTTATTGTATGCCATGAAACTATATAATTTAAAAAAAGTAGTTTCCAATCTTGGGAAGCAGGATAATATGTAAGTACTCACTATAATATATTAAAGGAATAATAAACAAAGACTTTATATTGCCAAGAAATAATAAGAAACTATAATTATTAAAGACTGCATTTGTTATATAAAAGGAACTATAAACAGTATTGTCATCTCATTTAAAACATCATAATACAAAATAGTATATAACTGTATTATAAAAACAGTATATACTACTAACTAAAAAATTGGTAACATACACTCCTTCTCTCTTGAGATCCATAAGTTTATGAAATTTATGTGGATCCTCTGGTATGGGTATGAGCCATGATAATACCAATGCTAAACTTGGTAACATTCTTTGTGGGCCATGGATTTTATGAAATTTCATATGAAATTTGCCAAATCTCTTTTGTGAGCATGATCAATTGTCACATCATTGTTAGGAAAGTTTAATATGCTAATGCAGTTTCACCATAACTAGAACCATCACTTCATGCTACGAATACAAATCATAATATAGATTTCTTAAGGAACAGAATCCTAACAGATATGATCCTTTCAATCAATGTAAGATCAAAGAAACTATTAAAATTCTTTAAAAGGTTAGATTATATCAACAAATGTAATGATAAATGTTAATTACATTCCATTTGGAAATAATTTAAAATGTATTAATCCAAATAGCTTCTAATTTTTTTTTTGTCATCTTATTTTCTTTTAATTAGTTTGATTATTTATTTTTCAATTAGAAGGAAATTAGTCAAATCCATTTCCATTTTTATACATCAAATGCTGCATGAATATTTATATATGTACACACATTACAATGGAAATATATATAGTGTGTTAAACTTACAAATCAAGAATCTAATTTTATGTAACAAATAATTGGTAAGAAGTTGATTTGCCTCCCCCATAATGGTAGATTAATATCTTAGCTACCTTTTATAATTATGATTACAAGTTTATTTTATAGAAACAATATAATTGGTCATATCAGAGACCACATTTATATAAATCTACCTTGTTATGTATGGGAGGTAAGAAAACACAGGTATGTGCCATACACACATATATTACAACACGCAGCTTGATAGATTAAAAAAAAAAAAAAACATATAGTGATCGTCAGTGAAATCAAGATTTTGCATTAATAGAAAAAAATTAAGGATAACACAAAATACTATATAATTAATTAATTAACAAAATAACAATAATTGTTAAATAAGTTGATTAATATAGTTTGGGTTATATAAATAACAAAAATATATAAATTTGAAATCAAGAACTTTAATTATTAAAATAGAATACAATATAAGCATTTTCAGTAATTAAACTACTCGTCTTGATGAGATTAATTTAACTTTTTATATTATTAAATATTTAAGAAATTTCTAAAAATAATTATGCTGGTAATTGGAATATTATGTTGATATAAATTTTTCTTGCAAAACTATAGGATAATTTATAGAAGGATTGTTTGATAAAATAATATCCAAAAAAAGTAAAACAAATATTCATGACATAATGTACATATCTCATTCAGACCTAATATAACAACTTATTTAATATGAAGAACAAATTATTTTAGAAAAATAGAAGCACTATTTATAACTTATGTTGTTAATTCAAACTTCAGAAAATTAATTCAGGTGTAATGTTGCTTATACAATCTTTATTTTTTGTATTCTTTTTGTAAATAGATTTTCAATGAGATCTAACTATACATAGCCTTGAGCAAAATGTTTCTTATGTTATAGTCACATTCCATTCAAATGAATATTATAACCCTACCATGCTTGAGAGTAGTGTAATGAAAATTACACTACATAAATATTATTCATTATTAGATAATCTCATTTGTGAGAGCAGCACATTTGACACTTATCAATTAAATTGTAATAATTATAAGATATATATATATATATATATATATATATATATATACGCTCGTCCGATCTAGTATATATATATATATATATATATATATATACTGAACAATGATACAAATATATGTAAGAGATTGTGGTTTAGGTCAACTAATAAGTGCTGGTTCAGCACAAAATGTGTTTCTTGTGGATCATAGATCTTTTTAATATGTCTTTGATCATATGTTTATGATTGCATCTCTCCACAACATAGTTTTCTAAACTTTTCCAGGCACTGATCCCTTTGCAAGACATAAATTTTGTAATCCCCCCCCCCTAACTATAACAGTTTTCCGCGTTCAATCTGTTTGATATGTTTGACATAAATAGCAACTAATGATACTGTACCAGATGATACCTACCCCATAATTCATATGATGCACACAAGATATAACATGATGTCAATGTCACACATTGGAATAAGGCATCAACATAAACTCAATATCAATAACAAGAAAAAAAAAAAACAAAATTAAAAGTTATTAAATTTAAGTTTAAATGAGTAAAATCAAACCAAAATCGATTATATTTCCTGATTTCTCCCTATCCAAAACTCTAATACTCTGCTAATTGGTATCATGGACTTTTAGGCAGTATACCTTTAAAAGGATGAATCTAAACTTCACCCTTATGTGCCACTTTTGAGAAGAAAAAACACTTTCAAAAAGGAAATACCACTGTCAACAAAACAAAACAAAAAAAACAAAAAAACAAATCAGCATGTCAATAATTTTTCAATAATCACATACAGAGATTACAATAATAATAATATTAATAATTTCACTCAAATTAAGTTTCTCTTTTCTCAAATAAAACAGTGTTAAAAGCAAACAACAACAACAAACAAATATATATCTATGCCTTGGCATACACACAAGCATTCCAGAAATTAATTTGATAGAACTGTTTTAAAGTAGGAAAATCAAATAATAATTTATAGAGAAACAAAAAAAAATACAAATAATAAAAAAATACAATAAAATTTATAGCAAGACATAATGATAATAAATAAATAAAAAATTATACAATCCAGCTTCCTTCTGGTTTCTTTCCATTAACCATCTCTGGACTTAGTAGTTTTTAAGTGTGCTATAAACCATGACAACAAGATGGTGAAGGATTCCCTTCTTCACAGCAAAATGTAGGCATTAAGGTGTTCATCATCATCAGCTAGCATCTGTGGCTACATGACAGCAGCATAGGAGTCTGGCTGGTGCACTAACATTGGGAGTTTACTTCATTAGCATTTTAATGATAAAATTTAGGCATTTTTATATTTCTCAGCTTTCTCTAGAAATCTTTATAATAATGACAGCAGCCAACCAAGAGTTGATCACACAATTCTGGACAGACTATAATTTGAAGCTAGGCTCAGCTCTGCCTTCTTTCATAAAGTTCTCCACTGCTTTACAACTAGAATATTTCTCTTAGTTCAGCAAACCCTTAACCACCCAGCAAACAAAACATAGCAATGAAAACAATAAACTCAGAAGAGACCCCCACCACCCATCACCTGCTAAAAATCTTTTATAGTACCCCTATAGCAATACAAATTGAATACCCCTCTTTCACTATTACAGCCATTATCTCCAATTTCTTGGATAATTGATCATAACACAATTGATATAGCTTTTTACACCTTTTTATCTTTCACTTCTTTCATTTTCCACTCAGACTCTTTTAATTCCTCAAGGAGTTCCATTTTACATATAGTTTCTAATTTTAATACAATGGAAATAGTTTTTTCCATCTTTACAAAAGATTCAAAACAAAAACAAAAAAAATCTGAGATATGACAAATTCTCTCAGCTGATATTGGCCTTAAATTACTTTATTTTTTTTTTAACAAAAAAATATAATGTACAGGACGACAACTTCTATCTATTAGTAAAATTTAAAATTAGCCATACAATAATAACCTGCATTCCTTTTAACTTGTTAATAGAGAAAAAAAATCATCAAAATGTGCAAAACATTTACAATTACTCTGACTATCCCCCTTGTTTATATATTTTTGCACACAAACAATTTAAAAAATTAACATAAAATTGGCAAAATAATGTAAAAATTAGTGGTTTGAGAGTGAGTTAAAGCCAACAATCGGAGCATCCAGAGGAAAGACTAGACCACCAGAATACCCCCCCCCCCACCCAAATGCTTCTGAACCACTATTTCCTCCTTAGAAGTCTTCAACGGACCCACTGGGGGGCAGTACCACCCCCTTTGGGAAACACTGCTCCACAATGTATTCAAAAGCAAATAGAAATCAGTCTCTACCTTGCATGAAAGTTATGTAGTGAAAATTACACTACAAAGTTATTATTCATTATTGAATAATCTCTAGTCTAATGAATGACTAATAAAAAATATTATAATGGCTAAAGTCTTTTATTTAAATGATCATTTATATAAACATGTTGAAAGTTTTAAATTTAACCTTGAGCATAATGGTGAGTATATTAAACTGGGTGCAGCAAAAAAACAGGAAAGTAATTTTTTCCCCTGACTCAAAAGGTTACTCACTTAAGCCACATTTTAAAATAAATGTTCATAAATTTTGAATACATAATAAAAGCACTAAACTGTAAATCATATTGCTATGAGCCGATTGCATAGATGCTGATTTTTTTTCTCTTCTTCCCGCAATTAAAACTGAATGTTAACTCCAACTAATTTAAAACAAATTTAATTTTTTTAAAACAATCAGATGTTATTTTCTGTTTATAAATTTATCTACAATAACATTCACAAATAATGGAGATTTAAGATAATCAGAAATTATAACAGTCTTAGGTTTAAAAACACATCCTAATCATACACAAACACAGACACAAATAAGACAAATGTAAAAAAGTTCAACAATAAGTAGGCTACACTTAAATTACTTATATCAAAACTACCAAAAAATACATATATCTGCAAATCAAAAAATTTTATATAGCGCAATTTCATTATCATCATCATCATTATTACTATTGTTATATCATTTAATTAAGACATAAGAGCAAATTATTAAAACTGATTGTCACCTTCACTGGGGATAACCAAGAGAACAAGCTGGATTTAAAAGTGGTTTTAGTACAGTAGATCATATCCAGGTATTGAGAGAAGTTATAGAAAGGACAAATGAATATGAGTTGCCATTATGCTTAGGATTTGTAGATTATGAAAAGGCATTTGATTCTATAAACATTTCTTCAGTGATTAAAGCATTAGATCATCAAGGTATAGATCCAGGATATTGTCATATTTTAAAGAATATTTATAAAAATGCAACAGTAACAATTAGATTACATAATGACACTTGGAAAGTCAACATTGAGAAAAGTGTAAGACAAGGTGACTCCATATCTCCAAAACTTTTTACAGCAGTGCTGCATGAAGTATTTTGTGGATTAAAATGGGAAACTAAAGGAGTGAAAGTAAATGGTGATTATTTAAGTCATTTAGATTTCGCAGATGATGTAGTTGTTTTTGCAAATAATGCTTCAGATCTGCAGGAAATGTTGCAGGAATTATCAGATAAAAGTAGGAAAGTAGGACTAAAGATAAATGTTAAAAAGACTAAAGTAATGTTTAATCGATTTGCTCAAAATATGAAAATAAAGATTGATTATGATGAATTAGAAGAAGTTAACAGTTATAAATACCTTGGTCAGATTATTAATACAGATGGAAACATAATGGAGGAAATTAATCATAGAATTAAACTTGGTTGGAGTGCTTTTGGTAGAAATAACTTGATACTAAAAGGAAATATGCCTATGTGTTTGAAAAGGAAGGTTTTTAACAAATGTGTTTTACCAGTTCTTACTTATGGATCTGAGACTTGGACACTTAATAGAAGAGCAATTCAGAGACTTCAGACCACTCAAAGGAGTATGGAGAGATGTATGTTGGGAGTAACAAGAAGAGATCGTAAATGCAATGTATGGGTAAGAGAACAAACAGGTGTTACTGACCTCATTGAAAAAATTAAAAGATTGAAGTGGAGTTGGGCTGGACATATTGTTAGAAGAGATGATAATAGATGGACAATTGAAATTTTAAACTGGATTCCAAGAGATTGTAAAAGACCCAGAAAGAGACCACATGTGAGATGGATGGATGAAATAAGAAAGTGTGCAGGGGTGATGTGGAGAAGAGAAGCTAAAGATCGGAGAAGATGGATTAAACTTGAAGAGACCTTTATCCTGCAGTGGATTGATAATGGTTGATAATGATGATGATGATGATGATGATGATAATAATTTCAATATATATAATTAAATACAGTGTTTTCCATATATATATATATACATGATCGTTTTAAATTATAATAACAGTAACAATAAATAATAATATATAATTTATACAGAAGTACTTTTAATTATTTATATTTAAATTAGAATCAACTGAACACATGAGGCAGGAATCAGATAATACATAATTTTTCCAAAAGCTATGCATTTGAATTTTCATGTATTGCCTATTTATCATAGAACTTTTAAATTGATTTGTAAAAATTGCATCTTTTTTTTTTCTATGTATCTTTCTTCATTTTTGAGTGATTTGAATTGAAATTAAATTTAAGGATAGAATATTCTCCAGGATTAAAGAAAACTAAAGCATTACTAAAATAATCACTTGTTGCATTTTTATATCATTATAAAACAGTTGATTTTCATTTACATTGTGTAATCTTTTTCTAAATTGTTACTGTGATAGTAGAAAGCCAATTGCCTTAAGGCATAGAATGAAAATAAGTCTGTGGAAATTTATGTGTATCCTTTTAAAGAAGCAATAGATGTCTAATTCACTCATACTAAAGAAATAAATAACCAGATATTTTTAATTTTAATCGCACACAAATATAGCCATATCGTGACTTCTAGATATACACTATATGAGATAAAGATCCATTGATCTTGGAGCTAATAATATTAGAATTAGCAAATGATTAAATACAATTATATTTATTATTTTTATATATTATTATATCTCAAAAATAATTGTTCAATAATCATTTTATTATTGTTGTTTTATAAATATAAGAAAAGAAATTACTTCTAAGAAAGAAGAATGCACATATCTCATACTTTATAATACAGCTTACAAACTTTTGGCAAAGGTTACTGATATTACAGTATAAGCAAATAAGCATAATAACAATTTCAGTTGCAATTGTATTGGCACTCTTAAATTTTAAGTTAGTTAAAAATTAATTTACTTTGGCAAAATTAATTCTATCAACTTCTAAATCAATCATAATTCACACTATTATTATTATTTGATATTTGCAGCATATAACTACACAGAATATTAACTTTTCATTAAATACATAGTTGCATATATATATATTGAAACAGACAGATCGAAGAATCGATCTTAGTTTCATGGTTGTCATTTAAGAACGGTAATTCTAAACCACTATTTACCCGCAATGAGACTTTTCTATTCCAAGCCACATAAATTTTAAGTTATTTATTTTGTGGTTGTTTAAAAAGAATTTAATGTAAAGAGTATGAGTATAAATGTCACAAATCATGATGAATAATATTAGTGTGTGTGTGGTTTGTGGATTTATATCAGCTCAATTTAAAAGTTTCAATTGCGTGGATATTTTCTTTAAATTTTAATTTTGCAAATTATACAAAGTCATTTAAAAATGCTGATCAAAAGTCACATTCCTTTGATCAGTATTTTTAATCAAAATCTTACTTGTACAAAATGTATACAATAATTAATTTGTACTTTGATAAATTAAGATAATGAATTTATATTTTGTATTCACGAATTCCGATATAATTGTTTTGTCAATTTAGAATCATGTATTAAATTTAAAAATAAATGAAAACCGAACAATGGAAATGAGAAACGTAGAACTCTTATCAAGAAAGGCAAATGCTATTGTATAGTTGACAATTAAATATTGCTGGAGGCCGGAAAATCAAAGGAGGTGGGGTCATGAACTAACACTAGGCAGAAAGGTCAACCGTAGCCATTTTGAGATATGATAGACACTCTAACTTTTGACTTGGCTGTGCTTAGATCGTCTCAAGCTACAGCAAAGTAGTTGTTCCAGAGAAATCACTTCAACCGTTATTAAGAAGTTGCCCGGTAAACTGCAATCATGATGGGCTAAGTCCAAGAAGCTGATCCCTGTTCTGCCAATTTAAATCTTTCATACCGCTGATCTGTAATGTTTTCCGTGCTTCCAGTCTTCCAAATTCCAACATTTAAATTAACCATGCCGTTCTAAGAAATTCAAAATGTGCGCCTACGTTCTTCATACATAGCACCGCAAGAAGAAAAGCCGGATGAAGAAAGAATGGTAACTTTTGTTACATGAACTTTTTAAATTTCCTCTCAGTAATAATTTTAAATTTAATCTGTTAACCTAATTAATTGCATGTAAATTTCTTGTTTTCCATTTGAAAATGTTACCCAAAAACCTGTCAGTAAATTTCTTCTCTAATATTTCTGTGCTCTAGTCTTTAGATGATAATTATTAATATTTGTGCCTACTAATAATCCCTTTGTGAATACATTTATATTTTTACTATTACTTATTTTACAAACAAACGATGCCAATAATAATATTTCTCAACTCTAATTAAAGTCAGTAAAGTTTATCTCATAATATTTATTATATTCATTTTAAAAGTAATTTTCTTTTATCGAACTAAAAATTGTTTCATTTATGTTGAGTTGAGAGATATTCAAGTATTTTATTGTTTCTTTTACTTTGTCATGATATTTTAATCTACACTCCAAATCTCAAATACTTAAAATAGTCTAAAATTTTATTACATTTTTTTTATATATTATTATGGAGTAATAATAATAAGTGAATATTTTATTGCTATTATTATCTTCCGAACAATCTGGGGAGTTATGGGTTTCAGAGTGAAATTAAGTAATTATTACTTTTGCGATCGTTTGATTTCGCCATATTATTATTGAATAGTTATATCAGGCTGTTGCGTAGAACATGTTACGGATAGATAAAATGGTTTATATAATTTCATTTTAAAATCCACTTCCGATCACTCTTCCTCGATGTTATGGTGGCAATGCCTTTACCATCGCCTAAGTTGGCATCTCATTTTACTACCATATGGAGAGAAAGAAATTCTTCTCCAGGTAATCTCTTGGATCACCGGGGTTCGAAAATGATCCCGGCTGGTTGTAGTGTCTCGGATCTACTTGGGGGCATTAAGACTTGTCAAAGTACAAGCCGCCCGGTATTCCATCCATGCACCACAAGTTATTATTGTAGTGTACCTTAGTCCTTGCAACCATCAGTACATCAGTATTATATATTATATTTTTATATAAAACCGCCTCCCATTTATCCGTATACGCAATGGTTTGAATCTATTAAATAAAACAATTTAATATAAGCTAGTAGTTAAATATTTTAAGTGCTCCAATTACTCTGATTCTCATATCAACCTGTACAACCATTTAAACACATAAATATTGGCATGAGTTTGTTAATCAGTACAAACCGATTATTGATGACTAGCAGCAATTTATTATAAAATACATATGAGAGTTTTACCGTACCCGTAAATAATATTATTCAATGCTTTCAATAATTTATTAAAATTTTACCTAACCTAATTTTGTCTCTTTTGCATTACTACTCTCGACATCTAGTCAGTCACCTGCTGTCTGTATCGACAACTTAAATATATATACATTAAATTATTAGCCGTACCAATATCCCGACTATAAGGTGTCTATGAAATAGCTGATTGTAGGTAATTTAGTCTGTGTTTTTCGATGAGCTAGTAAAGGGAAAACCCCGTACCATTGTAATATTGTCATCGGTGGGTCATGCCAGGGTTGGGTTTGAATTTAGTTTGCATTTTGGAATTTATTCTGAGACGTGGACTGGGTTTGAATTCGGATTACTGTGTGTGATGAAGCATGGTGATTTTTTACCGGTACAATATATATATATATGAGATTTAAAAGCTAATATAATGGCTTTATTCAACATACACGATATATGTGAAAAGCGTTTTAAAATTCATTATTATTATTGCTTTTATTATATTGGTGTTTTGTCTGGATCTGCTATCATTTGAAATGTATGAGTAGTTCAGTATCTGTCATAAGAGCTCTTATAATGGGAAAGAAATCACAGTTTATCTGCTAAGAAACTTAGCTGTTAATTATTTTATTCAGTGTAACAGTTAGATTTTAAAAAAAAATAGTTCTGGGAGGTAGTATTTGAATGTTGTTTTTGTTTTTATTAATATATATATATGAAAGCTTTATTATCCATTAATTTTATTAATACAGTCAAGTGTTGTTTTTTTAAATTTTCAATGGTTTCTTGATTGGTTGGTGGTAATGAATATCACTCATAATTACAAAATTCAAACATTTTTATGTTGTGGCTAATATCCAAAACATGTAGATTAAATGTGGATAATAATGATGTTCGAAGAATAGCTTACTTGGGTCTATATAAAAAAATCATAAATTACAAAAAGAAATTTGTAATCACCATTGACCTCAAGAAAGACATCAAATTCTTGAGTTGTGGCAAAATATTACTTTTATATTTGTTTGATAATGGAAATTGCTTAAGACAGGGATGGGCAATTGTTTTGGCTCGGGGGGTCACAAAAGTTGGCAGAGAGCCGCATCAGGGGCCACTTTGTAAAAGTGAAGATTAGAGGAGGGGTGCACCTTTTTTTCATGACACAATAAACACACTGCTTTATTCCCTGTATTACTAAAGAAATATTTGTTTGTTCATTCTTCATTAAATACACGACATTCATCACCGATTTTGCATTTTTTCAGAGGGTTAGTGGTTTCACTAAAGTTGGAAATGTATATATTTGCTAATGCAAACAAAATTGAAATTAACCAGATCAACTGGAAAAGTGCTGAACATAGTATCTATACTGTGTGTGTATTGATGTGGCCATTCTAGTGGAAAATATGAGATGAATATTCGGTCATGCGAATATTCGGTAAAGAAATCTCAGTTCCTGGGGGATTTTTCTGATTGTCTTGGTGGGCCACATAAAAATTCTTAGCGGGCAGCATGTGGCCCTCGGGCCACTATTTGCCCACCCTTGGCTTAAGACATGATTGATTTGTCAATTTTTTTTTTGTATGCAGAAAATAAAATCAAGAAGTGCAGGTTATCTTTACTATGACATTGTAATTTTTTTGATAGTCATAATATTGATATTCATGAATAAAATTAACTTTTTTTTCCAGATGAGTTTTGTCAAACAGTAAAAACATTATGCAAAAAAAAAAATTGAGTGAGGTGATCAAGTTTATGTTAGCATCAGTAATAAATTGTGAATATTTATGCAAGTTATTTTATATAAATTTCCTGTAAAATAACTTCAAAATAATTATATTTATGTCCTGTATTAAATTAAACTCACAATATATAACCATTAAATTTTACATTTACATATCAACATACACACCCACACTGTCCACATTGATAATTTTGACCTGAGATATATTCATGCGACAAATATTTGTTTTGACATCTTAGTAGATTAAAAATAAAATCTGCTACTGCAGTGAGATAAGTTTTAATTTGATCTTTTGATATTTTTTTGCCTGTTTTTAATGCTGGACCAAAAATAAATCACCTTTTAGATTTATAAAAGACACATGCGTGTACATGTTTAAAATAATACATGCATTTAATGGCATAAAAATCTTTAATATTTCATGATATGAATTTAAATTTAAGAGGTTAAAATGAATTATGTTAAAAAAAATGACAAATGGCAAATTTCCACTTACAATAATCAAGAGATGTCATTATATTCTATTGATTGGTCACCAATCATCAATTGGATAGAGAATGCATATATTCATACATAATCATATAGATAAATTATATAATCTGATAATGAATCTTCATAAAAAAAGTAATAAAAATAACTTATACAAAAAAAAGTATTTGTAAGGAATTATTTTGCAGATTATTACAAACTTCTATCTCTTTTGAAAACTACAATAATATTAATGGTTTTAAGTTTTGTACTATTTTTGTTATTGTTTTTAGTAAAAAGAATAGATTCCTTTCTCTACTATTGTAGTTCCATCTAATGAAAGCTTGAGTGATATGTAATTACAAGATAGTAGTGCAATTTATTCTCTATCTGAAGAGCAGTGTTTGGATTTTGTTTTCATGAATCCGATCTTTGGATTTAAAGTTGAAGCCAATACATTTATACATCAAATAGTCATTTTAATGCCTTTCTTACTATAAAATCAACAACTTGCTATTAAAAAATTCCCAAGTCTTTAAATTCCAGACAATCTGATTTTATAGTATATAAAACCCATACCAGGTCAGTAAATATGTATTTTAGTCAGCTCATTTGTATTCTATCTATAGGCATTTTTCATATTATTAGCTTGACCACAAAAAATGTGTTAAAAATAATTGATTGATACTGTAATGGTCAAATATGTACATTCGTGTAACAAAATCTAGAGTTTTAGTAAATCATCCCAAGGCCAAACAGAATACGGTGGTGGAGACCACAGGTCTGATATAGCCCTAGTTTCTCTACTATTGCTCAAAGATTTACCACCTTATGGATGACACATATGAGTTTTCAGCAGTTTTCTCCTTCTACCTGCTGGCAATAGAACACCAGTAAAGCAGAAACTATGGAGAAAGTTGACATAACAACTAGCAAAGTTATATAGATATCATGTGGTTAGGATGTAATTATTAAACAAGGAAGTGATTCTGAACAATAAATAATAAATAATGACTTAATAATAATGAGCTGATGAGCTGATGAGCAAGACTGAGACATGAAACAAAGTTAAATTTAAAATTAATTTAATAATTGTTAAATATTAAAATAATAATTAAAACAATAATTACAATGACTATATGCATTGTCTCACTCGCTGGTGATTAAGGGATAGTTTACATTTCAGTTTGGGTTCACATGCAGGTGATGGTTTAGTAAATACAATTATTTATGGCTGAGTTATACTTAGTTTGTTTTACATATATATGTGATGGGTAAAATCACTCGCAGGTGATATTAAATTGCTAGTTACAAATTATTTGGTTTCTTACATATATGTGTATCACTCGTAGGTGACGATCTAAGATTTAAGCACTTCCGGTTTATATATAGCATTTTTAATCACTTGCAGGTGATTGTAGTTTTAGGTTACAAATATTTTAATTTACTTATATATATATATATATATATATATAGGTATATCACTCACAGGTGATAAAAGGATTATAGGTTGGAAGATACATTTTCATGAGCCTTAATATTACATTATAATTTAGTGAATTTGCTCATGATCATCTATGCCTAGTTTATTCTACATAATAGGATCTACATTTGCTTTAGAGTTAGTAGAAGTGATTATAAACATTTATAAAGAACATAATAATTTATTAAGTGCGAATAATCAATATATTCTCTATATAGCTAATATGCATATTAAATTGGATTCGAATTCAAATCAAAGCTGAAAATAACAATTATAATGGTGGGATGAACTGATGATTGGCAGTCAGACTTCAGATACCAAGGTGTATAGAAAACATACAATTCTGAGTCCCTGCATCTCGTATATGTGCCTTATTCACGGGATTTTTACCTAGTAATGGTTTACTTTTACCAAACTCATTGCTGTAGAAATAAGAGATATCTAGTCCAGATGATCGAACAACTAATTAAGTGGAAGTCTTATGCTCTACCGACTGAGAATGCAGAATGGGAAGGTGTGATCCATCCACCATCTGAAGAAGGTAGTTCTCCGAACTAAGAGTAATGGTGTAGCCCTAACACATATGCCTATTAAAGAATACAGCAACAAGTAAATACACCATAGCATTTTTTAAGGACACTGGCAACATTATTATATAATAAAATTAAGATGCTAAACCATAGTTTCCTTCATGAAACTACCGTATATCAGTTCATATCATAATATTTGTAATTGTAATTATACCATTAAGGAAAGCTTATGAATCCAATTTATAAAGCTACCTATATAGGCATTTATAATTCTAGGGAGGATTACAGCATATTGAGGGAAATTATGATACAGAGTTATAGATTTATGCTGCATTTATCACTTGAACTGAATATTGGTTAAATATTATATTTAAAGCAAATCTATCTAAGAATAACTGTAAGCTTGTAATTATATCTTAATTAAGATATTTTATCCATTTCAAAACAGAGTTTTGGATTGTGCATCAATATACACAAAATTACATATATACACGAAATTACATATATACACGTGAGAACATAATTACCTCTCACTAATGATTTAATTACGAACAAAACTCAGTTTTGAATAAATGTAGCATAAACAAATACATAATTGAAAAATAAAAGATTTGGCATAGATTTAACTAAAAGAAATGTAAGATTTAAAACAAGATTAGATTTCATGTAATTGAAATCAGAATTTTAACTTTGTTTTGGCATTGTTTTAGCATAGTTTAAAATGGAACTTATACAACATTAACTGATATTTGATTGATTCAGTTTAGGGCAATTTTAAGTTATTTGAGAGAATTGACTAAGGCAAATATTATTATTAGCTTAAAATATATTAAATAACTTAGAAATTTAATTATTATCTTAAAATATTCCATTTTAAATTATACACAACAAAAGTTATATTAAAATATTCAAAATATAGATTTTAGCAAGTTAAAACTAAATAACTTTTAATTACTCAAAATAGGATGAAGACGTAAAACTAAATCAATCATAAATAAGTTCAGCAAGTAACCTAATAAATAAAGAAATCATATTAACAAATAGAATGTGTTATTAATGTGAATAATAACTCAGGTAAGAAATCATAAAGCAGTTAATAAATCAGGTATTAAAATAATAGATCAGTTAATGACTTATTTAACAGTAAATCGTAAATCAGTTGACAAACCATAAATTATAAATCAGTTATAAGATCATTTTAAATCAGGCAAGATTTTAGGATTAAAATAAAATTACATTTAAGAAATATGTTTAGTTTACATTATTATTATTATGGCCATAGAATTTAGATTAAGCTAGCTTATAAGAATTAGTTGACTTTAGTTGAAAGACCTTAAAATTAAAGGAGTTTATTACCATTATCTTCTTTTCTCTGGTGGCAGGCTGTTTTCATTATCGAAGGACTTCTAAGGTGGTGGCTGCTCTCACTGCATCTCTTCCCACATCAGGTAGTGATTACCGAGGGTCAGAAGGCAAAAGAATTAGCTTTCTACCCCAACTTCATTATTATTACCATTTTTAGTAAAACAATTTTAGAATGAATGAATGAATGAATGACTGAATGATTGAATGTCTGAAAGCCTCCAAAGGTCACTGCAGTAGCTTATATATTAGCTCACCCCCTCTCCTTCATCATTATTTTTAGATTCGCTTTTCCAGCTTTCTCGCTATTGCTAAAAAAAAGCGCGGAAACCCACTATGATTATTTTTCTATTAGGTCAGCTTCAACCTCGGTCACTCATGGTAATTTATTCATATTTCAAATTTTAAATCTAATTTTAACCTTAAATTGAAACTAGGTCATTTTATAGCGAGAAGGATTAACTTTTTTGGTGTCATCCTTTCTAGAAAAACAAATCTAAAAGATGGAAAAAACATTTTGTTATATATGTAACTCCACCATTTAAATTAGCGATATATGCAGAACTATATAATAATTTAGAATATTAATTTTAGAATAAATATTTTAAGTAAAGAAATTCTAATGTTTTAATCCTGTTAACATTCTTCATTCTTGCATATATGTAGTCTTATGTTACACATACAACACATTTTCCCTTTATTTATTAACAAAAATATATATGTGCGTATTTATGGAGATTTACATATATAGATGCAATTTTCATACTATATTTTAATATATATGCACACATACACGATTAACATATTTAGGTTTAATTTTAGCCTGTTTTTAACATAATATTAACCTGATATACAGGGATTTGGTGATAGTTACATAGATAGAAATACTACTATAGAATATAGTAGGTGAAACAGTAGGATTGTCAAAGCTGACTGTTTCAATACCTTACTGTCTTGCTTCCAATAACAAATTCCAATTTTTTTGCTGATAAAAGCAAAATCTAGAAACTGAATCTGGAAATGGAGATTAAATTGTGATAGATGGTGTTAAAAGGTTTGTGAAAGGAGATTGCTCTTGTTATAAAGTAGTAAAACAAAAGAATCATATGGTTATGTCGATATAATAATTGGAATATAATTGAAATTTCTAAAATATGTAATCATTGATATGGTGTCAAATATATATAATTATATGAGGGTGTTAGCTTTGATTTGAAAGGTTGATTTTTAAGCTGTTAGATTGATAGTAAAAATGGAATTAAAGATGTGATTCTAGCTTTGTACATTTGAATTCTCATTGATAAAGAGAAAATCTGAATCTATTCAGCAGATTTGGATTCAATTACAATATAGTCTGATAAACACATCATTTAAGCTTGCAATAGTTAGCACTTGAGTAGAATGATGAGGAGACTTTTTATTTATATTACAGCAAGCTGAAAAAAGCACCAAAATAGTGCTAGTATTATTTTTAATGTTTAAGTTTTATATTTTTGATATATATATACACTTGCATAAAACATATTATATTGTTATCCAATATTTGTAACAATTTTTATTTCTGTTTATTCTTTGACATTTAAATGTAAAGAAGATAAATAAACTAGAAGAGATTTACTAAGCATTTATGAGGTCTCTTGAACATGTGCTACAATTCCGCGAAACTAAATAAAATATTTATTCTAGTATTTTTCTATTATTATTTTTACAGAAAAATAAATATGTTTAGTTGTGTTTTATGATTCTTTAAAAATACAGCAAATTATTATAAAAACGTGGGTTCTTAACTGTTTTGTTTTAATTTCAAATAAGATTTTTATACACACGCGTTTATTCATGTGAGCCACCGTAACCAGTTACTTTAATATACGTCAAATTATCTCATAGTAATCTTAAATTACTAAACTAATATCTACATTAAAGACAACTGATATATACAGAAAGACTAATGTACTGGTAACTTTATATTTTACTATTTCCATCATCAAATTTAATGGTTAAATGTATTTTATAAAAATACAAACTTTATTTAAACTTGAATACATCTTAAAGTTTGAATTTTTGTAGAAATATTTATCAGTTAATATTAAATGATAGAAATATACCAATGTATAATTAATTACAAGGAATAAAAAAAAAGCAATTTGATATTAAGTGAAATGAGATTTCTTTATTCTCTTTTGAGGCAAAAAAAAAATAACGAGCAGGGCAAATTTCTGATATCCATTTCCGATGTTCTTGTTGTTGAAATAATAATAATAATTATTATTATTATTCACACAGTTGCAAAACTATGGCACTACTGTAAGGAGAGTTTTGCCTCTGTACAAACAGCTTGTGTAAACATAAAGAATGGTGATCATGTGATGTTTAATGGTGGTATTATTATTATTATTATTATTATTATTATTATTATTATTATTATTATTATTATTATTATTATTATTATTATTATTATTATTATTACTATGTGCTTGTTTATATGGTAAATAGATATGGATTGATTACTCATCAATGTATATCAGCAAACTGAATGAGTTTACTGCCTTTTTATTTCAATGTTTAGAGTCAAGAAACTTCATGGTCTTTCTTTCATTTGTGTGATAGATCTTAAAGAAAGCAACAACTGAATTTTTATTGAAGGCAAAATAAATGTGTATGAAGAAGTATTTTTTCACAGAGATATTTACAAACATGTCATTCAAATATAAATAATAGCACTTATTCCCAGTAGGCTGTAAAGTTACCAACTAAGGGTAGCAGTGGGTGACTAAAGGCAAGGGATGCTAAGAATTGCCTGATTAGGCTTCCATTTAATGATGTTATTTTATGTAGATAACTAAAATGGAAGATCATATATTTTACTACAAAAGCAAAAATATTGAAAACACTAATTCAGTGAAATTTGTTAAATATAAAAAATAAAATATCAACAATGTGAAAATTAGTTGTATATGAGATAGACTGGAAATATAGTGTAGATAATTCAGGCATATGCTCCAACAATTTCTCAATGTGATGAAAAACAGAAATTTTATATGAGTGTACAAAATGCTCTTTATTAGACCAAATAACAATTTAAAATAATCAAGGGAGACTTTAATTCTAGAATTAGCAAATGATTAAAAGATAAAATTATATGAAGTAAGAGAGGACATAGAATTGTGAAATTCACAGAAAAAGAAAAACTATTTATTATTAATTCTTTCTTTGAGATAAATGTTAAATAAAAAATTGGCATGAATGTATCCAAATAAAGATACAACAGAGTTGAATTATATTTTGACTCATAAAAAATATGTATTTCAAGACTAATGTTTTAATAGATTTAATTCATCATGCAATCATCTATTAGTGAGATGTAAGATACAACTTAATGCAAAAAAAATTAAAGATAATTTTTTTTATGAAAAACAGTAGTAATAATGATACTTCCAATTCTTAAAAACGTTCTAATGAATTTAAATTAGAATTTGGAAATCATTTTAAAATATTTAAGACTTTGAAGATAGTTCAGATTCGACTGAAATCAATAACAAGATAACTGTTACTCTATTAAAAATTATAATAAAGAATAGCAATTTTCCAATAGAATTTGTACTGAGACAAAACAATATATGAAAAAAGAAGAAATACGAACATTTTAAAAATGATCTGTTAAAAAAATTCAATATTTAGAGCAGCAATTCTAATTTTTTTAATATAACAGAACACTTCACAAATCCTGAAGTTTTAATTGAACACCTTGGCTATTTTATAGGATAGGTAAGCATTAATAATAAATAAATTAAACAAAATATAAAGGTTAAAAACAAAATACTTATTTACAAATTTTAATTATAATCACATTCATATCAAAAAGCATTTGCACAATTTGGTTTGAAAAAGCCGATATGAATGTGATTACAATTGTATACAGACGCTATAAAAAATAAATGCTGATTTAAATTTTAATTATGTAAAACAAAATATATGAAAATAGTAAAATAAAATAACCTCAAGTCTTTGACTTTTCTTCTGTTATCAGGCTCAATATTAGAAAGTTGAATGCAAATATCCAATGTACTGTCAAGTCTGTTTCTGTACTTTGATTTAGTTGTAATATAATATAAAAATTCTGTCTCGTGTAAATATTTCATAGTAAAAGGAAGCAAAATACAAATAGTTTGGATAAATTGGGGTACCCTTTTGTTAAATATGCCCAGAAATCATTTAATAGTAGTTTCTCTTTTTAAAAAAAATCAGAATCCCTAATTAAATCAATTAGATTGTCATAATTACTTGTACTGATGTTTATTGATTTAGCTGTCATTATAAATGGGTTCCAAGCCAGGAATTGTTCTCACTAAATTTTGGAAAATATTTCAAAAGAGCTAGTTATAAGACATGCAAGTGTTCAATAATTATATTAAAAACATTATCATTTGTTTTAAAATTTATTTATGTTACAAATTTATTATACAAAATTAACAAAGCGTATGCCACACTTGAATGAGAAGCTATAAAGATACACAGAAATTATTACACGCTAAGCACTTTTGAGGTTTTTTGCCTCATATTCATAGCGGTACTGTGAGCTGCAGAATGAAAAAATAGGGCAAGGGAAACAAAACAGTATGCAAAGCATATGCAAATGAACTAGATAGTCCAACGTTTGGAGATGTCAAAGCAGGTATCTCATCTATTGATAGAGTTATTATTGCCATTAATAAAATATGCTTCTCTGATTTTTCGCTTGATGTCATTTTTCTCAATACAGACTATTTTCATTCTGCAGCTCACAGTACCGCTATGAATATGAGGCAAAAGACCTCGAAAGCGCTTAGCGTGTAATAATTTCTGTGTATCTTTATAGCTTCTCATTCAAGTGTGGCATACGCTTTGTTAATTTTGTATATTAAATTATCGAATGAGAAGTCTTAAAATCTTTAATACGTTACAAATTTATATAATGTGGAAAACAAGTAAAATTATTCTATTTAGCTGTAGAAATGCAGAATTATAAATTCGGTTATTCTATCAAAAACACAATTTTATTTCTTGCTTTAAAAATTGATATATTGTTTTCCATAGTAATAACTTAATTTCATTGAACTATTTGTCAAATATGCAAGATTCATCAATCATGAAACATGTGTTAAAAATTAAATGAAATTTGGCTCAAAATTATTTGGCATGAAAAAAACCCAATAAATCACTATGAAGTTCAAAAAGACAACTCACTTTAATATGTAATAAAAGTGCAATATGTTTTCTACCAATTTCATCCTACAAAAAAAAATGTTGACTGAAATGGCCACAATTTTACATAGTTGATAATTTTTATAGTTTTATCCAAAATAGTTTTTAAATGTGTCAATTTTTTTTGTTACTGATGCTTTTCCATGCAAAACACTTTTTTTGTGTGTGGATTTTGTAGCTATTTGCAGATTATGTGTTGTAATTCCCTTCATTCTTCCTGTTATGGCTTGAACACCATTTGTGCAAATATCTATGTACTTTTTCCTATCAATTTTCTGTTTTGTGATGTAATTATTAACACAGTTGAGTTTATCTTCTCTGGTATCTTTTTCTTATAGATATTTGCATATGAATAAATTTTTAATATTATTATCAAATACATAATGAACAAGCAATTTCAGCAGACTCATGTATTTACAATATATACTCTGCAATGTCTAAGCTGAGAAATTAGCTCTTTCTCTACATTGTCAAACATATTTTTGATATAATATAAAACAGTATGATGTGATAATTGTAATAAATCTATTTTTTAGCAGACTCTTTCTTTAATATACATTATGTAATGTTTCTCTCATTGGCTTAATGATTGTTTCTCCAATTGCATGATATTTACCATTAATTGCAATGCAGTAACTCAAGTAAAAAGATGTCTGTGCATTTTCATGCTCAGTTTTAGTAATTGTAATCATATGAAGTTTATATTTTTTTAGCAAATTACATCATCTCTACAAAATGTATAATATTTTCTTTGAAGTTAGTGTGCTTCATTTGTAAGTGCCTACAAAATTTAGGTAATGTCAATGAATTGTTTGCTAGTATTTTATTACATAAAACATCCAATGCATGTAAATTCACAATTTAAATAATTTTCATCATATTATCTTTTGCTATGATCTTAGATGACATCTTTTTAATATTAAATTTTGAAGAAACTACAGTTTCTTCTTTAATCATAGATGTGTAAGACCTACTTGTCTTTTCTTGTTTTAAAATTCTTTTCTAAAAAGTATGACTAATGTAAACCAATTGTAATAATAATGATTTATGCCAAATAAATGATTATCATGTATAGAATGAAATGTAAAATTGTTGAAAGTTGAAATTTCAAAATGTAATAAAAATATTTTATAATTATTATAATAGAAAATTATAATAATAATTAAAAATGTTCAGTCATAAAATCTACATGAGCAATACAGATATATCAGACCAGCCAATGAAGTAGAAAAAATTGGAAGTAAAATAGGCAGATAAGACAGAAAACAGATATTAGTAACATCACTGACAGAATTAATAAACTTAAATACAGATATGTTTGGAATATTGGTAGAAAAGATGATAATAGATAGTGAACTGAAAGTTTAATTTCTATCTCAAAATATTGTAAAAAAAGCTTATGTGAATGAATGAAATAAGGATTGTTCTTGGTGTGATGTGGAGAAGAAAAGCTAAGGAACAGATAATGTAAATTTAAGTTAAAGATTTTCATCCTGAATAAAATTGATGATGAAATGAGAATAATTTCAAATAAAATATCATCATCATAAACTTTGGGATCAGCATTAATATACATATTTTATCTTATCTTTCTTGACATATCTCAAAAGATTTATGATCAAAATTACTTGTTTTTTTTTTAAATTTAAAACCTATCATTTTAGTTTATCCTCCTACAACTACATTTAAATCTACATTAAAACTGTCAGTAAATAGTAAATGATTTTATTGATTGCAGCCTATAAAATTTACTCTTTTTTTACAGTATTTGATTATAATCTAATGGCAATCTTGGGATTTCTATTTTTCTATAAATTCAGATACACCTTAAGGCTTTTTGCTTTTTCAATATTTATATACTTATATAAATAATTATAAGGGATTTGAAGTCAAACATTCAAGCTCCCTATAATATTAATTCTATGACACTTGATTTAATTTTTTTTTTCTGTTGACAATTATCTACATTCTTACTTTTGTTTTAATCATTTGTTTTCTTTTGCCTTTCCCAGCCTCAAAGACTTTCTAGCTTCTTCATTAAATAATGACCTCCAATAAAATATTTTATGAAGGCAAAATTACTTTAATTTTTTCAAAATATTATTATGATTCCTCTCTTTCTTTAAAAATACAGCTTCATAACCTAAAATCTAATTTAATGCTTTTTTAGGCTATACAAAAACTAGTTATAATGGGTGCTACCTTTTCTTGTGACTTCTCTTTGCATAGTCATATCTTCTACATTTTGTAGTTGCTTCCATAAACTTGGGGCTCTCATTTAAACTCAGAAACTATTGCTTTAGTTTCTTAGATTCTACAAAGCCCAATTTCTATTTTCATTTTGCAGACAAGAATCTCACTTCATTCTTCATCTATTATATACAACTCAAACATGTAATTTTGATTTTAAAAGAAATTCTTTTATTATTTTATTCAACTATTCTATCATTAGTGTTGTTTCATAATTTGGTGTTTCTTTTATAGATTCTTTTATAATTACTTTTTTTCTGAATTTTCAAATATAAATGCTATAAATTATTACAATAAAGTGATGTTTCAGTTTGATAAATAAACGTGGATTTGCATAGAGATAGAGAGAAAACATATTGTCTAATTAATAATCTATTGAGAAAAGTATAAAAAACATAAAATAATTGATTCACATGAAGGAAACAGTGATGCCCAGCCTGTCCCTTAGGTACTCAAATGTCACATGAATTTTTAAACATTATATCATGTGCCTTTTGTTTTTCAATATTTTTAAAAACCGAGCAACATGGTAAACTTGGTTTTAATCCCATATATGGATGATGCAATTCAGTTGAGATGTTTAATTGTTAAACAATGGAAAACTTATAATATTTCAATTGTTTTTATTATATTTTTCAGTGCTATTTAATATTTTTTGCTTACCAATAAAAGTTCAAGAAAGGAAATTTTTTAAAAAATACATTTATTTCCATTTTGCAATTTTGTTCGGTATTTTTTTATAACTGCAGATTGTCAATCCTCATCTTTAAATACTAATACAAAATTTATATATAACTTTGTTATGATTTTTTCTTTCAATGACAACTTATCTAATTAAATGAGGTGTCTTGGTCATTCCAATCTAAAATATTTTGAGTAATAATAAATTTAAAAATATTTTGCTCTTATTAATAATCTGAAGTGAATATACTATTATATAAGATGTATGCAGGTATAATCTATAATCAATGATTGAGCATCTGGAAAATTAGATAGCATCAATTACAGATTAATTCCACCTGTTATTTCAAATTAGGATGAATGGGAATTTATTTGGCTTTAGTCAATTATAATAATAAGTTTGTACCTTTCGCATTGTCTTAAACATAACATATAAAAATAATTTAAAGATGACTGTTTAAAATTTACACTACCAGTTCTTATTTATCAAGCATTGGTGGTTGAGAGGTCAGCAACAGCTGCTTTACAAGCAGTTGTCCTGGGTTAGTGGGTTCACTTCCCGGCTGATGCTATGACCCATGAGAAAAAAAAAGTATAACTTAAGGATGGCTGTGAACTTGATTTTCCGTTAGGAAAAAAAATTATGTTTGATTAAATAATATACCTAAAAACACCTATTATTATTAATCAATTAAAGTATTCTGTTCTATGGTCAGGTTCAGAGTGCAGTCACATCATCCATTCATCTATTTTTTATTCTGTTCTTTTTATTTACCAGTTTTTCAATTACATGTAACTCTTACTAACTCTTATATTATTCAGCAATATCAGCCTTTTTTGTCCTTTCTTCTTGTTTTCACTCACTACTGTCTCCAAAACATATTTCATTGAACTATACTTTCTTATTATTATACATCCAGTTCAATATTTCTTTCTATTTCTAATTTCCTTAATCAATTTTCTTTTTTTATTACTCATTTCAAAATGTCGTCATTTGTTATTTTGTTCATCCAACTGATTTTTTTTTATTCTTCTCCAATGAGCTATTTGGTGCTTAATAATTTAGTACAAGTTAATTAGTAGAATTAATCCACACAGTAATGCTCTCCATAACAAAAATATGAATAAATCACTAGTCATTGAATCTATTAAAAATTTAAAACATACATTTCCAAATATTGATCAGATATAAATTATAAAAAAGGTCTTGAAAAAACAAAACAATTAAGTGAAGATGTGTATGGAAAACAGAATTTAAATCTATGTTAGAAGTTCAACAATGAAAGAAAAAATGTTAATTTCAGTATGATATCCAAATAAATAACTGAAAATGCCTGAAGATAAATTTATAATCAACATATTTTATACTTTATTAAATACTATGTGAGTTCTTTAAATAAACAATTTGAATAACTCAAAACACACATTAGTTATTATAGTTTTTATAGGATGTTTAAAATTGTTAATGATAATTTGCAAAAACATTGTTATGACTTATAAATTATTTTGATAGATAGTAAGACTAAATATATAAATTCTATATAACCTTTTGATGAGATATGAATATACAAAGATATTTTTTCAAACTGATATAACAAAAATTAAAAACTTTAGATATCCTTAAATTTATAGTATCAAATAATTTATCTTTTCCAAATTATGCAATAGTCTCAAAAATTTTATTAACCATATCAGTAAGTGTAGCAAGTGATAAGCATTTTCAAAACATAAATAAATTAAAATGTACTCAAGAATAACTATATCACAAATAAGGTTTGGCAGTTCAGCTTTATTTTTTATTGAAAATGATATATGCAAAAAGTTAGACATTAGCAATATAATAGATAATTTTAAAATTTAATTTGCCCACTGTGCTTGTAAATTATGTTTTTATTAAATGCTTTTATTGAAGTTAGAAAATAAGTTTTTATTTGTTAATTTTTGATCTTTTTCAATTTAGAATAATATTTTAAAATTGAGGTTTAATAAATTTAAGTTCATCAGAATTGTTTGAAAATTAATATATAACTAAGTTATACAAGCCTAATCCATTTGAAACACTTATCTTTTCAGTATATCAATTAGCTCCATAGATATGGTACACATAGAGAGAAAATATAAAAAAATATTCAATAACATCCTGTATTGCAATTAACAAGTATTCTTAAAACTTTCATTTGTTTTAAATTGTAATAATAAGGGGGCAGTATAAATTGTTTTTCTTTCAACTTAATAACATTTTAAAATTATTTTAAACTCAAAATGTGTACATAAGTATAATAATAAATCAGTAACTAAGTTTTCTATTTAAAATTGTTTAATTTTTATTTTAAAACAATTGATTTTTAAAAAAAGTTAAATGATACAACTTGCATTATTTAAAATGGTAGCAAAAAGTTATGAAAATTTTTTAAAACAATGATTACAAATTTTTCTCTTTAGCATTTTTTTAAAAAATAGCTGTTTTAAATAGAAATAAAAACTATTGAACAATTTTGAATAGAAAACTTAGTTACTGATTTATTATACATATATAATTATGCACACATACTAAATATAATATATACATTAAGGGTATATATATATTAACTTACTGCAGAAATATCTAATGTCATATATACCATATGTGCAATTTTGCTTTAAAGTAAAATTATATGTATTAAGTGAAAGTTATTTACAATATATACACATGTATATTGTATGCACATACTAAATGTGATATATACACAAGGGGTATACATTTTAACTTTAGCAGAAATAACTAGTGATATATATATCAATTATAAGTGCCCAGTCAATTTATAAAACTATATTTTTATTTACTGTGATAATACTAAAACATTAAAATAATAGATATTTTTTTTATATTAAAGACTTTTATTGCTTGTGCACTAAAAGAAATAAAGTAATTGGATCTTCAATTGTGATTGGAGTTTTTAGATTTTAACTTCAAATAAAAAATGGGAGGTCAAGAAATTAATTAAGTCAATCCTTATTTTTTATAACAATGTATTGAATTATTAAATTTATGTTGTAGTCCCCCATGCTTTTATTTCAAGTTAAATCTAAAACTCCAATTGTTGCTGAAGAAACAATTATTTTATTTCTTCTTAGTGCACAGTAAATAAAATTATTTAATATAAAAAAAAATTATTTCTATTATTAAATATAATATATCTTTATTTTATAATTTAATTATAGTAACTACAAAATAAAATATATAGATTTCATATAAAAAATAAAAACATGTATTTTTTATATATTTGACATCAAATGTGTGAAAATTTATCTGCACACTGCTCTTTATTCTAATGTAATTAACCTAATCTTTTTGTCAAATTGCATGATTGCTATTTATTAATAAAAAGTGCCCTTGTAAATTATATTTTTATTAAATATAATAAATGTTTATTTTAAAATTATAGTTTTAATCAAATGATTAAATTGAAACAAAGTACAATAGAATATATATATATTTCCTGTATGTGTACTGCTTAAAACTACTCATTATTTCTAAAAGTAATTTTCCTAACTAAATTAAAATATTATTAAATTGAAAGGGAAAAATTATTGACCTCTCATAAGTACTATTTAAACAAATCAAAGTTCTAAGAGTAATCGTTAACTGTAATTTCTTGACCTCTGTTTCATATTTAAGAAAGTAGGTGATTTACTGAAAATATGAGTGTTTTATAGTTATATATCAGATTTTTCTATTGAATTTTAAAATAGGAAATCTCGATTTAAAAATTTCATTTTAACATTAAATGATCAAAACATAAACAATATACCAATAAACAAACAAAACAATTTCTCCACTTCATTAAAAGCATTTAAAAAAAGTCAGAGCTTGTATTTATTGAAATATAAAAAAATTACCTATGATTATATTTTGAAATTTGCAAATTTACTATATTATACATCCATATACACAAAAACTATGCCATGATAAGTAAATAAAACAAATATCTAATAATTAAAAATTTAATAGTTAATTTTAAAACTTAAAAAAAAAAGGTATTTTAATATTACTGTATTTTTGAGATCATTCTTTTTAATTTTTCATGTATATCTAGTTTCATTGTCATGTTTGATGTTTTGAAATATTAATATATTTTTGTCAGTTTTATTCAAATCTACCTCTATTATTAATATATAAATATATAATATTCTGTGCTTTGTTCTGTGATAAAATATGAACATGATTAATAAAGATTGCTAGATCAAAATCTTAGCTTTTCATTTTCAATATTTAAATTCACATGATCTTCTAAATAACAAATACATTTCATTATTGTTTTTATTTAATATTTGATCAAAAAAATTTAGCTGAGGTTATCAATATTTGTGAAACTTTACAACAATTAGCTAATAGTTGACATTTTACTATTGCTAGTTCTAGAAACAATTTTTGTCAATGCTAAATCTTTCATTTCTGCATAAAATCTTTATTTTACTTTAAAATTCAGTAAATTGAATTTCCTTTTTTAGAAATTTAATTTTATAAATGAAAAACATCTAAAAAAATTGTTAGAACATTGCAAATATTGAAAAAAAAAAAGAGTTATAATGAAAACAAAGAATGTAAAACATTACTTCAACAGTCTGAAGGAAAACAATTTTCAGAAAATCAACAAAATCTTTTTTATTTTAAACCTATTTGTAGAATGCAAATGAATAATTACTAATTTATAATAAAGCTATAAAAAAATTTTTAAAACATTAAAATTGCTTTATAACATCTAGAATATTTCAAACATATTATAACACAATGTAGATAATAACAAATATTGATGTTATGTGGCCATTGTCAGAAAGTATGATCATTCTATCACCATATTTTTCTTTAACAATATAAAAGTCAAATTTATTACCTTCCATTTTTAAAAATACAACATATATGAATAAAAACAAAGTGTATATGTATATGATTTTGATTTTAAATAATTATTATATACTTTATTGTGGAAGGATCATGAGAAATATTTGCTAAATTAAGAAAAAAACCTTATTTTTATTACAAAATTTTCTGGAAGTAGCTTCCCAAATGCCGTGGAAGCTAGATTAGGAATTAAGTAAAACTGTTAATGTGATGGAGAATGTACTTTCTTGTGTAAACAAAAAAAATTAAGTTCTTTGAAGATTTCAGAATGTTCTGGGAGATATTGACTTTTAAAAATTTTTGAATTAAAAAAAAATCAATATTTTCTAGAATAAAGTTTTAGTGTTTAAAAGTAACTCACACAAATACAAGTTAAGATAGCAGTGAATATGCAGTGAATATGCAATGTAAAGTGAAAAAAATCACCACACTATTTCTGAAGTAAAGAGGCCACCATAATTATTGAAAATATTAATAAGGAAATTAATCTTATAACAGTATTTCAATACAATAATCAATTTACAATGTTTTGAGGATAATAAATTCTGTAATAATATTTACAACTATAATAATGTGTAATATTCATAATTATTACTATTTTAGCCTCAATAAACAATATTTAAAACTATAAGTCAAAACAAAATAGAGTGCTAATATATAATCATTATATTTTATTTATTTATTTATATTAGACAAACTATCTATCCACTACAATATAAGAACAAAGCTAGCAGTTATAAAATGTAAATAAAATATTGAATTAGTTCAAATATATGTTAATCAACAATTATATAATTCTTATTAAATAAATAATATACAGATAATAAAATGGCTTATTGTTTAGAAGCACATATATTTGAACATTCAAAATAATTGGATGTGAGTTGCAATCCATAGTTCTTTATCTTGAACTTACCATTGTACTAAACTAGGCAGGTTTTTAATCATTAAAATTAATAATTTTTGGTATGTAGTTTTACAAAAAAGATATGTTCATGCTATGTATATTAAATATTCTCAATAGTCAATATTTATATCAATATATTTATAAAAGTATGATGATATATAATAATAATTTAGTAAAAAATAAAATATTTTATTTTTATAATTTTTTAAGTTATAAAATTTATAAACTCATTTTATCAGATTTCTTAAGAAAAAGTTATCAAAATGTTCAATATATCTTTTATAAAGTTTTGATGTGTTTGCTAAGAACTTCATAGAAGATGGAAGTAAATATCTATTGCGATCAAGTATCACTTCTTTTTTTTTTTTTCAATATTCTCCACTTCTATGATTGCCTTTGGGTAATAAACACCTAAGTTATAACATACTGTTTTGTAAAAAAAATTATATGTACTTTTGTCTTAAAATTACATATATTTAAATGAGAACAAAAGTAGTTATATTTAAATGTTTTAAAAATTTATACTCTTAAAAAAGACTTAGCAAAAACAGATTAAAAATATATAAATTCTAAATGAATTATATATAAATATATGATTGATAAAAACATAAATATCTTTGTAAAAAATTATATATATACATATATATATGATTAGTAAATCATGATCTGAAAAAAATGAATAAAAATTAAAATTTTGTGAATTTAAATTTGTAATGTTTAGTTGGAGTCCATTCATACGAGCGTCATTTTTCAATAAGATATTTATTTCTTCATTAAAAACACTCAGTGCAGTACTTTATAACATAGTTATAGTAAAAATAAAAAGATTAATTTATGCTATATCACTGCTGTAAATTAATTAGACTTGTTTAAAAAGATTCACAATTCAAACTTAATGATGGTGGCAATTTCGTCAAGTCTAATGGAAGCTATTTCCTTCTAGTATTAATGATTTTTTTTTCTCATGTGTCATAGCATCAGCCAGGACACAAACCCGGGACATATATATATATATATATGCGTTTAAATTAAATTTTATCATAGATATATGTTACACGTGTGTATTATACAAGGCTAACATATCGATAAGTGCAAGTATATATGTGAAAATATGTAGACAAATGATAGTAGACATAGAAGACTACTATATTTTTTTATTTACCCAGTGTCACATGATTACTGCTTTTTACACTGATGTCCTTTATTTTTATTCACTTATATCCACTGATAAAGATAAACACATATGCAATGCCAACAAATGCCTTTCTCTATTACAAATGACATATCACAAAAATTAACCCAATTTGTAACATATGCCATAGACAAGAGGAAACATTTGAACATACAATTCTTACCTGTCTCAGATTAAGTAACCTAAGAAGTACTATATATAAAAATACCAAAATAGACTACTACCAAATCATGTCCTTAAAAAACTACCTAAAACACCAACCAATTGCAGTGATCAGACTGTCCATATATCTAACATACACTCTATGGACAGTCTGATGTATGAAGATCTTCACCTTACCCAACCTAGATAAAAACACCTTTTTTACTCAAAAACTTTTAAAAATAAAGAATAGAGACAAAATGCTATCCACCAAAAAAGATATGAGGACACATGGAACTTGTTTCATGTCCCACAACCATCCTAGAAGCTCTCCACAGAACAAACTCACCAACACCATATTAAGACAAACTGCAGACTAAGTACAAGATATACATGGAATGAACTCAACAACGACCAAAATCAATCTATCTTTAGGGTCTTATAGACCTTGGCCCTGCTTATGTATTCCCTATTTAGTATATTCATTGTAACCTTTGAACAATAATTAGAAAACAATAAATTTATTAAGATATCCACTGAATAAATCAATAAATTGTAGCTCAAATAAATGTAAAATAGAAATTCTGTATCTGTTTTTACTCAATACTTATTGTTTATTAACATTTATAAAAATTATTTGGACACCATGTCTGATATTTTTCAGATATGGTAACCACATGTAATAAATATAATTGTATTATTTTTTGCAATTTTATTGGAACATATTAAACTAAATATTTTTAGAGATTAAAAAGACATTATGGTAAAGAAATTGAAACTTTTTGACAGATAAAATATACTTTTTTAAATTAGTTTAATGAAATAGTAAGACTTGATAAAATGTAAACAAGATATATATGAAACTAAATGGAGATGTAGTTTTCAACATTTTTAGGTAAAAATATAATACTTCTAATAAAAATAAAAACCTTATGTTCAATGTTTCAAAAAGATATAAAAGACTATAATACATTGTTAATGATTTTAATAAAATGGAGGATGCTTTTAACTTTTCATGAATCATTCACAAAACATTTCAATTTTGTCAGTAGAATGTATTACTTTTTTGCATTAGATAAATAAATATTACAAATGATTTGCTGCTTCTACAAAATCACACATTTAGACTTTTGGAAAAATTAATCAGAGACTAAGACATATTGACAAAGGATTTTGACAAAAAATCAGAAATATTATTTATGTTCATTTTAATATGAGGTTTTAAATCAACATCTTCATAACAATAATTATTATATAAAACTAATGATTTGAATTACAATGTAAATTTAAAAATGCATTCAAGTTAGATATTTAATCAAATTTTTGAGCTGTGTTATAAGAAAAAATTGTCATTCTTGTGTGTATGTGAATTTTTTTTTCTAACAAAATATTCTATATAAATTTTTTATTGCTAGAGTAATATCAAATTACTTAAAATTTCAAGTCACAGTTATACAATTATGGGTTATGAGAAAAGTAGATGAAAATGGAAAAAACTTGAAATTATCAGTGACATAGAGGGTAGAAAACAATTGAAAAAAATAACCACACACACATCACTAAAAGTCTGTGTTTAAAATCATATTAAGTCAATTTTACTTTGATTTTAAAAATATAAAGAAACTCTTATTTTAATTAAATATATTTCAAATAAATATGTTTCAAAATTTGTTATAGGAGCAAAACTTAATTACATACAAATCCACAAACTTTTGATCAATTGGTTCTTTTAAAGTTTTGTTTTGGGTTTAGTAAATTTCAATTAATATTTTAGGGATTAGGATGACTAAGTGTCATCTATAAATATATAGGCTTGTTAGGGGTACTTAAAGTAATTACTGGCTTATTTAATTAAATAATTTTGTTTATACAGGTGGTAATTGGTTACTTGTTAATTAAAAAAGTTATTTGCAATCTTGGTAATATAAAATAGCAATTTTTGAAAATAATATACTTTTTTGGTCTTTGATTTTGTCTGTTTAAGATGAAGAATGCTAAACTTCTAACCAGCAATTGAAAGAATCAATATGCTAGCTTCCACAAATGAACATCACTCCAGCATGAATCCAATATACATTAGGATGTCAAACCACGCATGCTTAATTTTATCCAATTATCTATCAACTATTGTCACATAAGCAGTGGCAGACACACTTATAAATAGGAAAAAATGATGGCAATTCCATCTGAAAACATAACCTGATTGGGATCAATATTGAAAACCTTTAAATGGAAGAAATACTTTACAAGTAAATTCTAAAGAAGGTCTATTTTTGAAAGTATATGTACATATAAATAATTCCACTTTTATAGAAAAATAATTTTTACTGAGCACATTTTGGGACTTAAAGGTAACCTGTTTATTTATTTTATGAACTATTTGATAAACTTTTATTACCAACAAGCCAATTATATTTATAACTTAATTTGGATGATTTTATGTATTTATATATTATATTAACTTATTTTTCAATATTTATATTTTATAACACCTGATCTATCTTAGTATACTTGATATCATGATGAGTTTGAATACTTTAAATATTTTTATTGATGCAGATGTTAAAATAATTTACATTTTTAAATATTCAAGAGACAATAGAAATTAATTTTGTTTCTTAAATTTTTCACTTCTGGGATTGTTAATAATCAAAATTGTTTTAAAAAAGTCAACATTTAATTTTAGATCAATCTTTCTTCTAAAAAAAAGTTTTAAAAAAATAAATGAAAGATTTGGTTATTTTAATACTTAAAAATTTATTACAATAAAATTTAATATCCCACTGAAGATATTTAAAAAAACCATTAATTTAAATCAATATTATGTATCTAATGCATTGTATTTGTAACTCTATAAATTGTTTAGTAAGTTGTCTTTATTGTACTTAAATTTGTAAGCAGTTGCCCTATTTACTTTATTTGCTTCACATATGTATCTGAAATTAAGGATTGATATATATATTGTTATTATAATGGATATTTCATTTGTATTATATATATGCATGCATTTTCATATAGTGATTCTTATATATTTTATCCATGACACCTACATTTTTGTGTATGTTTACTTGAATCCTCATAATATATATTATTCCCATATAAAATATTCATGGATGATTTTGATTTACTTCAGGTAGACATTACTTTCCATGGATTTTATTTTGCTTTGCATGCTGCATAAAATGCTATTTATTTATTTTTTTTTGCTTCTAAAGTGACATGGGATCAGATTCACAATACATAGGTCTAATTTTGTAATGATTTGCACATTGTTAATATTTATATCCAATTTAAGGTGCTTTGTTATTGCCTATTTTTATCACGAAAATGAAATATATATATATTGTAACATAATTAAAGAATCAAAAAAAAGATATTACCATACCTGAGTAGTCCATAGAATGATCATAAGTAAAGGAGTCCTTAAAATGATCATAATATTTAAAGAAATAAGTAAATTATTAACAAATTATTAATAACAAGTATTATAACTCAGGTATATGGAAATCACGTGAAGTGAGTACACTAGTAATTTCAATAAAATATAACTCAGGTATACAGACTGTAGGTTTTATCCACTTTCATTTCTTGGTTTGATGTTAAGTGCATGTTTAAACAAATACTAAGTGAATATGGTCTAGCAGGGTGCCACTAGATTATCTGAATCTAGACACGGTTATATCTAATAACCTTTCATGTGTACTGGGTTTGAATCCCCTTTTTGGTACTTTATTTCTAATAAAATGGAAGATTTTGCTTTTTGAGCCATATCACTATACGCACTAATATTTAGGTAAAAGTAAAACATCTTTAAACGAAAGTGGAGTATATTAGACATAAATCACTTCTTAGATCTTAGCATAACAAATGTGTTTCAATATTTTTATAAGTTTACTAGCTCAGATTATATATAACTAATTTAGGATGGCAATTCACTCATCCTTGCATGAAATAGATGACAGGAGGTGGTTATAATAATACTAAGAAATCACTAAATATTATAAAATCAATATTTATTTATGGCCTTTAAACAGTTAAACAGATCATTAATTAAAATGTTGATGACGATGATGATGATGATAATAATAACAATAATGACAAGGGTTTCAACTACAGCTCTAGGACTAAGCCTAAACATAAAACTAAATTTTATAAAGAAATTCATAATTATTGCTTAATTTTAGCATATTTACTTATATCTTAAATAACTAATATTCAACCATTGATGATGATGAATAATCACACTTAACAAAGACTACAATTAATGAAATATATACGCCTCGTTTAATAAAACAAACTAATATTTATTACTACATTTCTAACATATACATAAAAATTTCTAGATAAATATGAAAATTGACATGAATAATAATAATGATAATTGATTATATTACAATCCTCAGATTAATTTCACGTTCTTCCCCCTTTCCCTTCAAATGTATTTTGTATTAAGTTGGATGTCACATTGACCATGATTTTCACTCCATGAGAAAAGTATTTAAAAAAAAAAAAAAAATCAGCTCATTAGCACACAGGCTTTAAAATCTAACATGTCAATAGAATGTAAAAAAAAAAATGTTAGTAGAATTGAAAGAGCAAGTTTTAGAAAAGAGTTTTAAATCACTATCTCCCCCTCTCTTCTACCTCTGAAATGCTATACTTAACTTGAAACAAACTAATCTAATATTCTGACACCACTTGTTACTCCACATTCACACATATAAAATATCATTATGTATGTGCGTGTTTTATCCCATGATAACAAAATATTATTTAAAACCAAAATAATAATATATTAGTTAAAACTAAAATCATAATACCATAAAAAAAAATTGTTTTACACATTAATATTTTTCATAACTGTAAAATTAATAAACAAATAATTTTCATACATTCAAGATAATTTATGAAGCTCAAAGTTATTTTTAGTAAGACATTCTTGTTTTAATCGAACTGAATAGTCTTTAAAGGTTCTTTAAATAAAATATACCACTTTATTGCTAAAATGTTTCTTAAGACTGATATCATAAAGAAAATAGATATAAAAAGTCATATTATCGATCTTTTGTTTGTGGCGAATTTCCAAGGGTTCACACTTGTCTTGTATAATGTCTATATTTCTGCAGCTACTATTTCCGTTTTATGTGGGAACAATCTCTTTCTTGAGGTGTATAACTATTTGATGATGATGATTCTATTGAGGTTATTTGCTTTAGTGGACAATTTGGAAATCATTATATTAAATTTTCTTCTCTTCCTGTCAAGCATGTGGATGAAATACAGCAGTTGTTTTCCCATTTGTAAATTTTCTTGAGTTTAAAATCAGTTGTGGTAACAATTAATTGGAATTGATGATTAATATTTATCAGTAGATTAATTCATCTTCTTTGAATGCAGGTGAATGCTTTCTTCCTTCTATTAAAAACATCTTATTTCTCTGGTCAGTTGAAAGGTGTAGAATATTATTTTAGACACATCTTTTCTTTCCTATGTGATGTGCAGCTTCCCCAGATGGTCCAGAACCGATGGGACATACATATAATTTTTCTAGCCAGACATTTCTTATATTTTCAGCATTCAATTGGATAGTTTAATAATCTGAATCATAAACAATAATCCTAATAATAATTCAAGACAGCTTTTTATATCCAATTTTTAGCTAACTTAACCAATCAGAGATAGCATCACTTGCTATTTTTGGACAAATTTGTTTTAATTAGATCTCTAATTTATTTTCAACTAAATTATTTTTCAACTGAAAAGTTTAATCCTTTTTCCAGACACTTTTGTTTAAAAAAAAATAGACTCAATCCTTATTTCCTTTCTTTTCTTTTTTTTTCTTTTTAACATCCAGGTAACATTTCAAATCTTTGAGCTTCCTTCTTTAGATCTTGAGATAAGACAATTTCAAAATTAGAGCTCTGACCCATTATAAGCTTCCAAAGTAAAAAACAATTATTTACAAAAAAATTGCTACAAAGATTGATATCTGATTAAACAGATTTCCTCTTTTAACAAACAATTGTACAAAAAAAATAATTTGACAGATTTAATACTTCCTTTTCTTTCAATATTTAGTAAATGTAAATTTCTGTATGTAATGTACACACATCCTTCATTCTTTCAAATCATTCATAAACTAACATTAAATAATATAATTGCTAGCTTAGTAATTATAACCCAATTATTTAATTAAATCTGTAACTTTTAAATCCCACTTATAATTAAAAAAAAACAAAATAAAAGCATAGAATAAAATATTAGAATTGATCAAGCATAGGTTAGTTTTAAAGAAAGTTAAAATGTTTAATATTTGAAATATAAAACAAATAATTTACACATATATTGCCTATATGTATGCATTATAACTTTGCTTTTTAAAGAAAAATTAAATATTAAATAGTTTAAATGTGTGTATTACCTTTCTATCAACACATAAACAAGTAAAGCATGTAATTGTTGACCCATTCTTTCTCTGTTTAAAGCTTTTAGAACTGGACCTTGTAGGGTTTGAACTTGGATGCCTACAGCTTCATTTATGATTATATAAAATTGTGATGATGATTTTGGGTTTACCTTTTCTACATGCACATTACTATAAATTTATCTAGTGACTAAATTGTAATGGCACAACTTTCTCCCCCTTCGGATAAAATCATCAGCACTTTTGTTTTAACTATATTTTTTAAAAAAAATCCTAACTAATAAATACACTAATAATAATAAACACTTATAATATATATATAAAAAAAAATTAACTACTGGTAAATATATTTTTCATTAGAAAACCTAAAAGTAATTTATTTGGAGATCTTTGCCAGGCTATTCTGCTGAAGTATAAGGGATCAAACTCCTAGCATTATAGGTCCCCTTATTCCCATCAAGAGCAGCAAGCATAAAGGCATTCTCTCCTATTTTCTTGGTAATTTGGAATGGCTTTTTTTTTTCAAATCATATGATGGTCTGCATAAAATTGCAAACATACATTCAGTCCCTTTTGAAATCTTTATTTTTTTCATTTTGGCATTTTCAGCACTGTGGTAATACCACTGGTAGAGGGTTGCTTGTCTCTAGGAATTACTTTCTTCACAACACTATCCCCAGAATCTCCCCAGGATTGATTAGGAGGCCTAGCCCTATAATTATTCCTATATCTATAACTACCAAAATTCTGATCACGTGTCTGATCACCTAGATTCAGACTAGAGACATTATAACTATACCTATCCTTGGTGCTCTTGGGCCTACTCTCTGAATCTAGCTCTGAAATTTCTAGAGCATCCAGGATTTCTGATGCTTCCTCTATACTGCGGCAATCAGCAGCAATAAGCATGTGCTCAATGTTTCGGGGAAGATTGTGTCAGAGTATTCTCAGGATCTGGTGCTCTGAGAGAGGGAATGCAGTCAGACTTTTCAACTTAACTGCCTGACCTCTGAAAAATTGTGTATAGCTACCCTTGGTACTGCCGTACTTTTCCTGAGTGATCTGGTAGCACACCTGGTCCTGCCTATCTTCACTCCAAAAACAGGCTAAGATAACACAATGAAAATCCCCAAAGGTAGTGGGCTTATCAAACAGGGACCGCCACCATTCCTTAGCATAGGCATAAAGATGGTTACAGGCAATGGCCAACTTTTCCCCTTCATTTAACCTACACACAGAAAAGAGTTCTTCCAATGTATACAGATACTCTAAGGGGTTTTCCCTGCTTTCCCCACTAAAGGCCTTAATTTTAATTAAATTTGAGGTCATTGACCCTCCTACTCTATATTCATCTTTACTGGTATGGTCAGCCCTATCTACTAATTTTTAAACTTGTGGATTTTTACCTAAAGTAGGCATCCTTTTCCCTGACTGACTCTTTTCTGAGCTATCCCTACAGTCATCTGGACTGGTGCTGCCATCGCTCTGCCCTGAATTTAGGTTTGACTGATCCTGCAGCCCTACATTAATACGATCTTTTAATTCCCCTATTTTCTGGTAGAGATCATCCATCTTGGGGTTCATGTACTCCATAACATACGCCTTCTGGTTCTCCTCAACCTTCTCCAACATAACACCCAATTCATGTTGATTCATTCTGGGTCCCTCTTCTAAAGAACTTGACTTGTCCCTTTTTACTATCTCCTTTCTAAAGCTATCCATTTGTTTCCCCAATTCTTTCCTAAGATTTTGGTCAATTTGTACACACTCATTGGCCATGCTTCCCTTAAATTCTCGTATTTCTTTTTCTAAGCCACTAAACCTATTTTTCATAGTGATGGTTTGATCTACACAGCCCAAAGTGGCTTCTTTATATGAGTCCACTTTGGCTATCACCTCCTCTAATCTAATATGAATTTCTGCAGAAGTTATTTTGGCATTCTTTTCTATGCATTCTGATATGGATTGGGAGACCAAACCATGGACCTCATTCCTAACTAACTCAATCTCTCTCTTATTTTCTTTGATAGACTGCTCCACTTGAGTCTTTAATGACTGCAGTCCCTGACAACCCTCCTGTTTTGCCTCTTCCATAGATCTACAAACTCCTTCTGTCCTATCCTCTAATGAAGTAAACCTGTTCTTGTACTCTATATGGGATTTTTCAATCTTAGTTTCCAAGGCTACGATCATTTGGCTGTTGTTTTCAATAGATTGATCTATCTTTGCTTTTAGATCTTCTCTCAAATTTTCTATAGTTTTCTCTACAGATTGACCTATCTTTTGTTCTAGATTTACCATCCCTTGCTTACTATCTTCTATATTTTTCTCCATCTTTTGTTCTAGATTCTCCATCTTTTGTTCTAGATTTACCATACTTTGCTTACTATCTTCTCTCATACTTCTGAGCATCTGCATTATCATGTCCATGTCTGATGGTGCCATCTTTGCTATTTGAGCCTGGCCCACTTCTGACTCCTCATCTACTTCCACACTTGAGGCCGTATTATTGCTACTAACATTAAAGGCATCTTCCTCTACTTCCTCTCTTTCCTCTTGTGTTTGTTTTAAGAAAACTTCCCCATCCTCTTCTTCAGTATGAAAATGATCACTGACTCCTGGTATTGGGGCACCTTCCTCTTCCATAAGCTCTTCCATACTATAATTTAGTTCACTCATGTTATAAAACTATATATATCCCATCTGTACTTCCCTGACCATCAAAAATCTACACATCTTCTCCCTGTCTGACACTTATTCTGACCAACTGACTGATTTGATTTTCACCTTATTATGCATTTACAAATACAACAAAAATTTTTTTTTAATATCCTTATTTAATGAACTACACAACAACAATCTATATAGTACATGTCTGTCTGTAATAGCCCAAATTATACATTCATCCATTCTCCCAGAAATCCAACAGATATTGACAGTCCACAGAATGACTAGCAGTTCACAATCTTGAGATAAATAAAAGAATTCAGTCACAGCACTATAATCACACAATGCATCACGAGCACTCAGAAGATCATCCCAATTCGATCACTATTAACTACCACAACCCTTGATTGAATGAAGCAAACTCTGTTGCAATAAAAGATGTATTTTAAGTCTTAGGGGCTAAAGTAGATAAACAATGCCTTGCTCTCTCTCTTGGAGTCTTATGTGGCAAGTATCAAGGAATGCCCTGCTTATTATAGACTACAAAAACGAAACCTTGCTCTCTCTCTCTTGGAGACTTATAGGCTGATATCATGGCAGGACTACTGTTAACTGCTTCATGATCAAATAAGAATAACATATAAACTTGATTGGAAAACTATGCCGTGCTCTCTTTCTTGGAAACTTATAGGCTGGTATCATGGCAGGTCTGCTGTTAACTGCTTTATGATAAAATAAAGATAACATATAAATTGGGTTGGAGCAGTGAATGGGTTTGATCATTCATAAGTTACATGAAATACATAGCATTCTCAAGGCAATGACAAAACTCTCCACTCATCATCAAAACTGCAATCTAACCAACCAAACTCCAACGATCAACCATCCAATCAAACCTCTAAAATCATAGACTTTTTACAAAATGAACTTCCCAAACACACATGAGACTACTATTCCATAATTCATCACTATTACTATGCCTATCCTATCTGGCAATAAATCATTTTAATGTTCCACAAAAAAAATCTATTATTTATTTCACCTTTGTCTTAAGTTGTGATATTCATCTCTATTTTCAAAATTGATTAAAAAACAAGCTGTTTTATGGCTGTACCCCTTTTATCATCATCAATGAAAAATTAAATCATATTAAACATCATCATATACAAATCTAAAATAAGACTGCATGGCCAAGAAAATTTTGTAAGACAAAAAAAAATTTTTACTGAAAAAAAAATTTTACTAAAAAAAATTTCTCTATTTTTAACCACACATCTCCCATCATTCTATAGACTCTCTTTTTCAGGTATATGGCAAAATATCGGGCCCCACGTTGGGCGCCATTGTAACATAATTAAAGAATCAAAAAAAAGATATTACCATACCTGAGTAGTCCATAGAATGATCATAAGTAAAGGAGTCCTTAAAATGATCATAATATTTAAAGAAATAAGTAAATTATTAACAAATTATTAATAACAAGTATTATAACTCAGGTATATGGAAATCACGTGAAGTGAGTACACTAGTAATTTCAATAAAATATAACTCAGGTATACAGACTGTAGGTTTTATCCACTTTCATTTCTTGGTTTGATGTTAAGTGCATGTTTAAACAAATACTAAGTGAATATGGTCTAGCAGGGCGCCACTAGATTATCTGAATCTAGACACGGTTATATCTAATAACCTTTCATGTGTACCGGGTTTGAATCCCCTTTTTGGTACTTTATTTCTAATAAAATGGAAGATTTTGCTTTTTGAGCCATATCACTATACGCACTAATATTTAGGTAAAAGTAAAACATCTTTAAACGAAAGTGGAGTATATTAGACATAAATCACTTCTTAGATCTTAGCATAACAAATGTGTTTCAATATTTTTATAAGTTTACTAGCTCAGATTATATATAACTAATTTAGGATGGCAATTCACTCATCCTTGCATGAAATAGATGACAGGAGGTGGTTATAATAATACTAAGAAATCACTAATTATTATAAAATCAATATTTATTTATGGCCTTTAAACAGTTAAACAGATCATTAATTAAAATGTTGATGATGATGATAATAATAACAATAATGACAAGGGTTTCAACTACAGCTCTAGGACTAAGCCTAAACATAAAACTAAATTTTATAAAGAAATTCATAATTATTGCTTAATTTTAGCATATTTACTTATATCTTAAATAACTAATATTCAACCATTGATGATGATGAATAATCACACTTAACAAAGACTACAATTAATGAAATATATACGCCTCGTTTAATAAAATAAACTAATATTTATTACTACATTTCTAACATATACATAAAAATTTCTAGATAAATATGAAAATTGACATGAATAATAATAATGATAATTGATTATATTACAATCCTCAGATTAATTTCACGTTCTTCCCCCTTTCCCTTCAAATGTATTTTGTATGAAGTTGGACGTCACATTGACCATGATTTTCACTCCATGAGAAAAGTATTTCAAAAAAAAAAAAATCGGCTCATTAGCACACAAACTTTAAAATCTAACATGTCAATAGAATGTAAAAAAAAAAATGTTAGTAGAATTGAAAGAGCAAGTTTTAGAAAAGAGTTTTAAATCATTATCTCCCCCTCTCTTCTACCTCTGAAATGCTATACTTAACTTGAAACAAACTAATCTAATATTCTGACACCAATTGTTACTCCACATTCACACATATAAAATATCATTATGTATGTGCGTGTTTTATCCCATGATAACAAAATATTATTTAAAACCCAAATAATAATATATTAGTTAAAACTGAAATCATAATACCATAAAAAAAAATTGTTTTACACATTAATATTTTTCATAACTGTAAAATTAATAAACAAATAATTTTCATACATTCAAGATAATTTATGAAGCTCAAAGTTATTTTTAGTAAGACATTCTTGTTTTAATCGATCTGAATAGTCTTTAAAGGTTCTTTAAATAAAATATACCACTTTATTGCTAAAATGTTTCTTAAGACTGATATCATAAAGAAAATAGATATAAAAAGTCATATTACCGATCTTTTGTTTGTGGCGAATTTCCAAGGGTTCACACTTGTCTTGTATAATGTCTATATTTCTGCAGCTACTATTTCCGTTTTATGTGGGAACAATCTCTTTCTTGAGGTGTATAACTATTTGATGATGATGACTCTATTGAGGTTATTTGCTTTAGTGAACAATTTGGAAATCATTATATTAAATTTTCTTCTCTTCCTGTCAAGCATGTGGATGAAATACAGCAGTTGTTTTCCCATTTGTAAATTTTCTTGAGTTTAAAATCAGTTGTGGTAACAATTAATTGGACTTGATGATTAATATTTATCAGTAGATTAATTCATCTTCTTTGAATGCAGGTGAATGCTTTCTTCCTTCTATTAAAAACATCTTATTTCTCTGGTCAGTTGAAAGGTGTAGAATATTATTTTAGACACATCTTTTCTTTCCTATGTGATGTGCAGCTTCCCCAGATGGTCCAGAACCGATGGGACATACATATAATTTTTCTAGCCAGACATTTCTTATATTTTCAGCATTCAATTGGATAGTTTAATAATCTGAATCATAAACAATAATCCTAATAATAATTCAAGACAGCTTTTTATATCCAATTTTTAGCTAACTTAACCAATCAGAGATAGCATCACTTGCTATTTTTGGACAATTTGTTTTAATTAGATCTCTAATTTATTTTCAACTAAATTATTTTTCAACTGAAAAGTTTAATCCTTTTTCCAGACACTTTTGTTTAAAAAAAAATAGACTCAATCCTTATTTCCTTTCTTTTCTTTTTTTTTTCTTTTTAACATCCAGGTAACATTTCAAATCTTTGAGCTTCCTTCTTTAGATCTTGAGATAAGACAATTTCAAAATTAGAGCTCTGACCCATTATAAGCTACCAAAGTAAAAAACAATTATTTACAAAAAAATTGCTACAAAGATTGATATCTGATTAAACAGATTTCCTCTTTTAACAAACAATTGTACAAAAAAAATAATTTGACAGATTTAATACTTCCTTTTCTTTTAATATTTAGTAAATGTAAATTTCTGTATGTAATGTACACACATCCTTCATTCTTTCAAATTATTCATAAACTAACATTAAATAATATAATTGCTAGCTTAGTAATTATAAACCAATTATTTAATTAAATCTGTAACTTTTAAATCCCACTTATAATTAAAGAAAAGCAAAATAAAAGCATAGAATAAAATATTAGAATTGATCAAGCATAGGTTAGTTTTAAAGAAAGTTAAAATGTTTAATATTTGAAATATAAAACAATTAAATAATTTACACATACATTGCCTATATGTATGCATTATAACTTTGCTTTTTAAAGAAAAATTAAATATTAAATAGTTTAAATGTGTGTATTACCTTTCTATCAACACCCAAACAAGTAAAGCATGTAATTGTTGACCCATTCTTTCTCTGTTTAAAGCTTTTAGAACTGGACCTTGTAGGGTTTGAACTTGGATGCCCTACAGCTTCATTTATGATTATATAAAATTGTGATGATGATTTTTGGTTTACCTTTTCTACATGCACATTACTATAAATTTATCTAGTGACTAAATTGTAATGGCACAATATATATGCTCATATATATATATATATATATATATCTATAGTTATGATGTGCTCATATATATATATATATATATATATATATATATATATATGAGCACATCATAACTTAGAATACATATTAAATAAAATCATGTAAATAATAGAATACTTCACAGTCTTCAGAGGTGATACAGCATTATAATATAAAGTTTTTATAAATAGTAATATCTAAGGCTACCAGATATTAAGTGCATTATGTACTAATATACAAAAAGGACAATTACACTTGAAATGCATTTGTATTTAAGCTTTATTATATGGGAACCATTAATAAATTGTGTTTTGTTTAATGTTAGATCTGTTTTGTGTACTGTTGTCACTCTGCCAATTATTATATTGAAATAAACTCTGCTCTCTTCAATCTAGAAGCCACTTTAAATATCTATGAGTGATAGTCATCAGTGTAGCATTTTCTACTTAAGATTCTCACCAATAAACTATCATATTGTGATCTAATGTGATGTGATGCACTGTGACTTCTCCTTAAACAGAGTCAGGAATCTCTCAGCAAGTATGCCCAGAGAAACCTGTTAGCCATTCTAACTTCCCTTTCCATTCCCCACCCTAAGTTATTCCATATTTTGCTCCATCCCATTTCCACAACATAATCTTTGTCAACTCCATGGCTTTCATATCTAAATCCCCCTTATCTTTTCCCAAACCCAGCATAAAAACCAATAACCCACTTTGTGTATAATCACTTTGTTTATATTTATTTTTCCATAACTTCATTATTTGTATCCTTTCTGCTTTCAAGCATAACAGATGCCTAATATTTTCTATGCTTCCTTACACAATTTGCAAACTAAATCACCCATATTTTTCTATTTACATGTATATTCCCTTGTTGCTAAAGATTCTGTTTGAGCCTTGAACAATAAACTACTTTCCTTACTATTATTACAAGTTAACTCACACCCACTGTTTCATTTACTTCTATATATATATTTAAACTCTTTTTACTCTCCATACTAATTCTCCATCTCTCCAACTCTATTTTTTTATTAATGCATCTATTCTTTTATCTCATTCCTTACCACTATAACACTCAACAATCCTCCTAACACAATCAACCCATCTTTTGTACATGTATACTGATATAAATTCTTTATCCAAAGCCTCTGCACATCACATTACCTTTCTCACCCATCTTGTTGCCTGCCTTTTAATCATAATTGAATTAAATACTATTTTGGATATTCTTTTATTATCCATAGACTGCAGCCTACTAAACATTTGCATTTTGCTTTTTGCAACTTTCATATAAAACTTGACCATCCCGTTTCTTCTTGAATTGCCTCCTTTGCTGTCCACACATCTGCATCTAATGCATGTCTTCCTACTTTCCTTTGTGCTTTTTCTAATCTAATACCTCTTTACTAACACATAATGCATCATTACCATATGTTAATCCTGCTACTGCAACTCCCATTCAAACCTAGCTACATCATAATTATTATATGAAATTTCATACTGTTAATTTCTTTATCAATCCCTTTCTTTTCTTTGCTTCATTTATTATTTTTTTCTTCCATTCATCCAAGCAATTTTCCTGATTACTTAAGATGATCCCCAAATTATTATATCTATTCATCAACTTAACTTTATATCCTCAAATAAAAATTCTATGTCTTCTCTTTCCCAGCATTAACGGACATTATATTTGATTTTTCTTCACTAAATTTAATCCCCATTTCTTTACCCAGCCTTGTGCATGTCCTCAGCATAACTTTCATATCTTGGCTTTACCCAGCCTTGTGCATGTCCTCAGCATAACTTTCATATCTTGGCTTCTTTTTGCACCATCCACAAAAAAGACTGACAAAGTATATACTCCCTTGCCACCTATTAACGGTATCTTTATCACTCTTCCTAGTCTTTCTATTGCTCTCTCCATTTCACTCAAATACAATAATAACAAAATAGGTGACATAGAGCATCCTTATCTTAGTCCCACCCCATTTTTAACTTTAACTGATTCTATATACCCTAATTGATATGTATAGTAATTATTTTCATAAAATTTCTTAATGATATCCACTAAAGCATCATCCATTCCAAAATTTACTAAACTTACCCATAATCTATTTCTATTTGCTCTATCATATGCCTTCTCTGTATCTATAAAACTTATATATAACTGTCTACCTGAATTCCTACTCACATCCATAAATTGTGTAACTACAAGTAAATTATCTCCTATATGCCTATCTGATCTAAAACCTCCTTGCATTTTCCCTACTACATTATTTTCTTCCATCCATTTTGCAACTCTTCCAGCCACCATATATGAGAAAACTTTATATAAAACTGATGTTACTACTATCAGTCTATAATTGTTTAACTTTCTATGATCCTTACCCTTTCCTTTAAATAATAATCTTACTCCTGTATTACTCCAACTACCTGGAAAAACTCCCTTCTGTGCCATCTTATTAAAATGTGATAATAGCTTTACTTTTGCCCTATGCCCTAAATTCATTACCAGTTCTGCTGCCCACCCATCTAAACCTCTTGCTTTTTCACTTTTCAATTTCTTTTCTGCCTCATTTAGTTCATTTTTTTGTAACCCTAATATTACCATTACTATATGTTTTATGTTTTTTTATCATTCTGTCCTTCACATCTAACATCTTTTCTATATACATTACATATCTATTTAAGATTCTCTATAATTTTTCTCTAGAGCTACACTCTATTCCCTCATCATCTAGTAATACTATCTCTCTTACCCCTACATTTCTCCTTTTAATGTAATTCCAATTTTTTTTATTCCCATCTCTTTCCATTTTATTAATATCCTCCAACAGTTTATTATTCAATTTCATTCTCTCTATATAATTATCTATTTTAGCCAACTTCTTCTTTTCTAAGTACTTTTCCCATTTAGCATTAATATCTTTTTCACTTTCTTTGTTCTTAATAACATACTTATATCTCTGCATACTTCTTTCCTCTCTTTTACACTTTTACTCTCATTTTGTTTTACTTTTATTCTTCTGAATATTCTCAACTAAAACCCTATTTGCCATTTTTCTATTTCATCATACTAGTTTTTATACTCATCCCCAACCAATTCTTCCATGGTTTCTTCAACTTCTCTTTTATACTCTTTCAACTTATTCTTATCATTCACATCTTTCACTATTGTTTCTACTTTTGTTTCTATTCTCCATCACATTACTAACCATTTCTATTACAATGAAGTTATGATCACTATTACATATTTTCTCTTCATTATCAAATACCTTAATTTTTCATACTTTATTCATTCCCTCTTTCTCTAGCAATACATAATCTGTAGTGTGAAATATATTATTTCTAAACCATGTATATTGTCCCTCATTTTCCAATACTCATATTCAATCTCTGACAAAATTTCTTCAAAAGATGTTCATTCTTATTATCTAAATCATCAATTTTTTCAATATGTCTATTCATATCCTCTATAACCATTATTCTTTTTCCCTTTTCTTTAAAACTCTGTATATCTTTAACTACGCATTTATATATGCTACTTTCCCACTCCATTATAGTTTGATTATCTCCAGTGGCTATATAAACTATAGCCACCATCCGTTCTTGTCTACCCAACCTTATTTCAAATCACAAATGTTCTTGACATTTAACAATATTTAAATATTTTTTTGATATAACACCTATACCACCACCCCTTTTTTCTTTTCTATTTATACCCTGCCATACCAAATCTTCTGGAATGGGTTCTTCTTCTTAAACCACTAAACATCACATGATCACTATCTCATACTAGCACAAGATGGCACTACTATATGGAGAGTTTTGCTGTATTTTGAATTGTACTTCTTCTTCTCTTAGATGTGTTTCTACTACTGCTAATACCTCAAGTGCTTAATTTTCACTTGCTTTGTTTTCTACCTCCTTGAATATTCAAATACCCAATTTTAACAATTTCTTTTTTTTTTAACTACTCTTTAATAAATTCTTTTGATTCTTTCATCTCTATTACATTTACAAATAACTTTCTTACCATTAATTTTACAGACCCATTCCCTCTCCACATCTACACTTATATCTAAATTAACTACCTTTTGCTTATTTCTTACATCCCGTCCATTCTTCTTCTTTTTGATAATACTGCATTTTAAAACACACCCCCCCTTTTTTTTATAAGTGTCCCGAATTATATTCTTTATAAATCAGACTCCCTAAAACTTCACTTCCTTGTTTTCCTATGTGCAATCCATCCTTACTATATAACTCCCCATTCCAATAATATAGGCTATAGGTTTAGTGATGCCCTCTGATGTTGATGTTAGCGTGAATACTGTCCATTACATTATATATATATATATAAAGATGATGAATCCTTGTTAAAATGTAAAAATAAAATAAAATAAAATAAATGCAAATTATTATTATAACTTTTTAATATAAATTATTTGCATTCTTAAACAATTAATGATATATGCATAGGCTAAATTTTATTTTTTTATTTCCTGCAAATGCTACTATCAAACAAAACAAGTATTTTCGGCTATACACGTTTACCTTTCATTTATGTGATACTAAAAAATTCTTTCTTATTCAATACAAATAAAACTTATTAGGCTAATCAACTACTGGGTAATTAAAAAGATTTTATAATTTTCATTCTTGTTTTGTTCTCCATTTAACAGTAGTGGGTTACATATTCATAGGAAAACCCCATTATCTACTCGCAGGTTAGATTGTCAGTTTTAATAATTCTAATCTAGTTATTACCTTTATTGTAAGACTGAACAATTTATAGATACTAGATTGCAACGCTTATTATATATATATAATCCCAATACTTCCAAACTGAAATAAAAATCCAAATATCAAATCATTTTGAGGCTAGCTATTTTGAAATACAGACTGCAATATATTTATTTCACAGAGAGTGGTGCTGGATTTCATACCAGGTGGAGTGATTTAATTATATATACAAACATAATTCATATTCCTGAAGGTTAAATGTAATGTAGCAGACATGAACACAGACTTTCAAGTTCTCTTTAGCTATCCACTCTATCTTATATAACCGATGCACATGGCCACAGACATGTAAAAAAGATAACTGATTCCTAATATATGTATTTTGTGCTGAATCATTATTCATCTATAGGTCCAGATCATCATCTCCCACACATATATATAAAACTAATGCTTAATTTATATTAAGATAGCAACTCTTTAAATTTTAATGAAAGGCTTCAATCTTCTCCAAGTCTTCAGCCATCCATGCCATTAAAAATCTGATGATGATGCACCCAAATTTCTTGTTGATAGCAATGTTATTGTCATGTGCATGCTGACCTTTAGTCATTCTGAATTCTCATGTATAGGACTATGACTATTCAAATTCATAGAAGAGTGATGAGCAGAATACAGGGTAAACATGGGCATGACAATAATATCAGCATCAAACAAGAAATTGGGGTGTATGAACATCAGATTTTCAATAGTATGGTTGGTTGAAGAGTTAAAGGTTGGAGAAGATTGAAGCCTGTTTATTTATGTTGGAAGATTTGCTGTCTTAATATAACTTGAGCACTGATTATATATATAAGTGTGGGAGATAATTATTTGGACCAACTGATGAGTGCTGATTGAGAATGAAATATGTATACTGGAGATCATTTATCTTTTTCACATGCATGTGGTCAAGTGTATCAGTTATATGATATAGGATAAATAGATTAAGGGAGCTTGAAAGTTTGTACTCAAATCCCCTCTATAATATATATATATATATATATTGTAATGGGCATATTTATTCACTCAACAAAATCAAGAGTTTCAGTAAATTATCCCAAAGCTGATCTAGATGAGGAGTTGAGACCTCAAATCATATTGCACTTCAGTTTCTTCACCTATGCTCCATGATTTACTACCCTATGGATGACAGATATGAGGTTACACATGGCCTCTTTTAGTTCATGTGCCGGCAGTAGCAAAGGGTAAAGTATGAGTCTCAGGGAATAATGACTAAATTAATAATAAGTTAACTAAACACATACATACATGGCTGGCTAGATAATGCATATGTGAATAACTAACACTAAATTAAAATAGATTTGGATAAGATTTAGGATGAGTTGTGAATAACACTAAACATTTTATAAATTTTTAAGATATTTAATTATTAAATCATAAGTTAATTAATACAAATAGATGTGCATTGGGATTTACACTTGCAGGTGTTTTACAATGATGAGTGAGTAAGATACAAGGTCTCATCTTTAGAATGCATGTTAAATCATTTAATTTTAAGTTTATTACAATTATTATTATCTACTGTTTATACTCATGCTTAAATTATGCTATGCCATTCCTATGAGGTTTGCTAAGAGTTAAGTTTACAAGAATGACAAATGACAAATATAACTTATTTATTAATATTACATAATGAGCAATAAATGTGCTCCCTATGTAGACTTTTTTATATAAATTAGATCTGGGGTTCATATCAATGCTGAACTGAATAACATTATGAAGGTATGAACTGGTGTTTGTAGCATGGTGTCTGTAACCATAGTGCTAAGATTAAATTAAAGAATTGTGGTGCCAATGTATCATTACTCACAAGTTTAAGTACAAAGTCCTCAGTGCCCTAAAACTGAACAGCTTGCTACATTAATAAGCAACAATAAGTTCAGGGAACTCGTATCAGCAACTCAAGGGTTCTGGCCTTAAACTCAGTAATGTGCTTGGTGCTCTAAACCTAAAATTATGGAGGGGACAGCCTTCATTAACAGCAGACCCATCAGAGATATAGCAAGATGTTACGCACTCTCTGTGCTTTATAAAGATACATTTGCAGCACTTATCACAAATACTAATATGAATTCTTAATAACTAAATAAATGTGCATAAATTATATATATATATATATATATATTGTTTCAGTCAGAGAAACTACTTAATTTCAGTTTGTAAATTAACATACATAAAATATGCTAAACAGTTAATTAAAGTGATCTAGTTTATAAATTAAATCCGAATAGTTTATATCATAATCTAATGAGGAGTAAAGCATATTTGGGGATTACTTAATTATTTATAATATGCTTTCTAATATCATTCTTGCCATTAAATAACTAGAAATAATTCATTATCATATAAACCTTAATTATGATAAGCTAAAACATAATAGCTTAAGTAAATATACATATATGTAGAATAGGTATCAAATTGTAGATTTATATGTATGCTAAAACAGTGTAAATTTATTACATGAGAACTTCTAATCATCTCTTTCAATTATAAATATTAATAATCTCCATTTTGAATTATAGCACATCATAAATCAATGAAATAAACAAATAAAATAAGATAGGCATGATTGCAGATTAGGAAAGTATAGATATAATAACTGAGTACAGTTATTATAGTTTGGGGGAATTATTAAATTATGAATATTCATTTAATATATAGGCAAGACTATTACAAATATTATTATTATTAACTTAAAAGTTACATTAGAAAATTTATTACAGTTATATTATTTAGATTATAGACTTTAATTATTAAGAAATCATTTAAGTTTATATATTTATGAATGTTCACCCTTATAGCTAACTTAAGAAATTATAGTTTAGTTTTAGATTTATTTTTATAGAACTCTGTGGGAACAAATGTTACTAATCTTTTAGCTGAGGCATTCTTTAGGACATTTGGCATTGGCATTCTCTGCTGGGCTGGCATGTCTCCAATGTCTTCTTGGTAGATTGTTGATCTTGAATTTCTTCATTATCTTGGACCAGTCTTCCAAAGAAAGACAGGAAATTTGCAGCCTTCTAGCCAATAGTTTTCATTGTAAAATTGGGTATAGCCTCCAGCAACAACTGAATAATTAATTTAAGAGTGAACTCTTAGTGCATAATTTTTAGTCTTTTTATACTAACTCTTTGACTCCCTCTGTAAAAACCATGATCTTTTTTAGAGTTTATTAGTTTTTAATCTTGAGTTTTAAACATCTTTATTAACTTGAGAAAAGACAAAAGCAAAATCTAAGTTATCTATAAGAGTGCAGCTTAACTGCTTTTCTTTTGTCTTAAAATCTATTTTAGAATTTATTTTAAAAATCTGTTCTTGGTTCCCACACAAATTAAACCAGGTGTGTGCAGTGGGATAATTTCCAAGAAACAGACAATCTTTTAAAAGAGATTTACGTTTTGTAAACATTCTGCTATATGTGTAATCTTGTCACCTCTGGAATTGAAAATGTGAACAAAAGTAAATTTGTAATCTAATCTTATAAGAACTTAAAAATAAAATAATTTAATTGCATTGCAATGCATATAAAATCTATTACAATGCAGCTTCATTCACATATATATGTAGGTGCACTCATACACATACAACAATGTTTACACAACTTACTTTTAATTTAATATTTTAATTTACAATTGAGTATACATATTATAACTGTGTGCATACAGACCTCAATATCTGTATGCAAATATATAAATATATGTACATACATAAATATACATTAATATATGATAATATACACAGACTTGGAGGGATGTGAATTAGAGAAAGAATACTACTAAAGAACACAGTAAGTGAAACAGGATGTTAGATAAAATAATACCATTTTAATATATATATATATAGTAACCTTAACAAAAGGTGAAAATAATGAACATAGTCAAACTGCCAACACAAAAACTCAACAATAATAACCTTACCAATGAGTCTACTGATATACGTGATCCTGGTACCATAATATCTATGGATTTATATGCCACCACAAGTATGAGTCCTTTTATATAGACAAAATATTTTATGAATGCAAATACTAAAATTTCAGGTTTTTTTATATTTAAATCTCATCTCAGATTATTTAATCTCTGATTCTTTTTAAAATTTAAATCTATATATTGGATACCTGAACACTGTTAAATAAAATAACCATTTAAATTCTTATACATGAATGATTTTATCTTCTTTTCATAACTTTATCATCTAGTATCTTGTGTTTTTTCCTATGTCATACCATCAGCCAGTTCGCGAACCCACACCCGTCTGCAACCAACTAGTTGCTTGCAAGGCAGGTGCGATGACCTCTCAGCTAACAATGCTTGACTAGTATCTTGTGTTTTACATAAATAAAAATGAAAATATGAAATAATTATCTAAATAATACAGATAAACATATAGATAGCAAATAGAACACTCTTTAATTATTTAAAAATTTACCTTACATGAATATTTTATACAACTTATAAGTACACCTTATTTAAATCTCCTCATATATGAACTTATGCCAAAAAATAAAATAATGCAGTAGGTGCACAGGATACTTTTACATTACCCACTACATTACAAAGCACTATTGAAATAAAGATAAATGAACTTATTGTAACTTATTACAATGCAGGTGTAAAATAAACGATAAATAAAATAAATAAGTAATATGTGACTTCTTAAATGTACTCTTTTCAAAATATTGTATGATAAAACTTTATTAAATTAAATTTTCTGGATAAATGTATGTAATAATGGCAACAAAAACATAAAAGTATTTAATAAATAATAAAATATTTATTTACAAGATAATAATATTTAATACAATAAAATATTTACAAGGAGCAATAATTTTAATATGACAAATTGCATTAAAAGAAACGTTTATTTTACTTAAAAATAAAATATCCCCTTCTGAATAATTCCCATAAAATTGCAATTATTGCATTTACATTATTTAAGCAGTTCTCACATTTTTATCTGGTACTATCCACCTAATAATTACTTACACATAATAGAATAACACACGCACACACACGCACACACACACACATATATATATGCCTATACACAGGCCACTAAAATGATATTAATTAAATAAACTACTTCGCCAACAATGTCTAAAAATCAGGGTGGAAATATACTTTTCATGGAATTGTAAAGATAGCTAAATTTTATGCAAAAAATAATTAAATCAGCACAATTGTACTAATAATTATGAGGTGTGGAAAAACAGATAAGCTCACTAGTAATAATTAAACCAATATATTTAAAATTAAACCAATATACTTAAAATAAAACAATAGTAGAGCTAGTAAAAATAATTGTATGGACATGCTTTATAATGTTATCACATATTAAAAAAATACACACTCATCCCAAGTTATAGACAAAGTGAATGATAGAAAATATATGAATGGGCACCGGGTAACTTGGCCTGGTAGTGTTGAAGCAACTAAGCCACACTCTTTCTCACAGAAAAGCCTAACACATACAATAGCAAACAAAAAAAAACATCCACATAAAATTTCCAAAATTAGTACATGTCTTCAAAAAGTGTACCAACTAATAACTGAATAAGGCAAAGATTTATAATAATAAATATATAGTAAACTAGCATATACAATCACAAGCATAATAACACATTTATTTGGTTTATCAATATATGTAAATGGATACACCATAATTGCGTAACAATATCAAATATTAAAATTTTATAATCTATCTAAATTTACACCCTAACTTTCAAACATTCCCTTTAGACATATGTCAAATTTAAAAAGGTGTTCTTACCCTGGATACAGTAATACATTCTATTATACTGAAACCATAATTTCTACTTGTAATAATTTATGCATTTAAAATAAAACCTTTTATCTAAATAGTTTCTTACCAAATCTATTTAAATCATGTATCTCATTATAAGTATATCTTATAATATCATAGATGAAATAATTATAAAATATGAATGTCATATAAATTTAACTATACTATAATAAATATCATATATCAAATTTGTAAAACAAATAAATATACAATATACTTGTTTAACCATTTCTAATTGAGGAGTCCTTTTATTGTTCTGCTTCATGAAATATAGTAGAATTATTCTTTCATTTGAAATTGAGGAACTAATGGATAATGAATATTTTCATAGCAGGAATATATTGATAAAAAATAAACATTGTCCAGAGAACCCAAGAGCAGGTGTAGCAAGGTTAGCAATAAACAAATAATACAAAGTTCCATTATAAATTTGAAACATTATTTTGCTAATATTAAACTACAAAGCAGATGAATAAATTATAAAATGTTAAAAGATTATTTTAGTTGTATTAGCATTAAAGCAAATATACACTATTATACAATGTCTTTTCTAAAATATTATCACAAAAAATTTGAAGGACATCTTCCTTTATCAGAATTATATACAACAATTTAAAATGACCACATTTCATTTTGTTTTTAAGACTAGCAGCAATTTTAAAATTATTTATTATTACATTACTTTAATAAAGTAATAACAATTTTCAAATTTGCTTCTGAAAAGTTAACAGTAGCCATAGTCAACATGAACTTCATTCTAAGTTAAGAACTTTATCAAAATATAACAGGCGATATCAATAATAGTTATTAATATAAGTAAAAAATTTACAATTTATACAATGAAGTTTTAATTAAATGGTTTAAAAACCAAAAGGCAGAATTAACTGAAAGTATAAATGGGGTAAAATAGACATATACATATCTTTATGTCTTAGTGGACTCCAATAAATTCATATATTCAAGAGACTCTATCATTTCCTTCACAAATACTATAGTCTTTGCATCTTCCAGTGATCTATTATTCTATGGACAGGTGACCATGTATAGCAAAGTATATTTATCTGGATGACTTTAGGTTTTACCCCATTATAAATGAAATGAACATAAAACTTTTTAAAATGATTACTTAAAAAAATAGAGATAATGTAATCTTTATTCTCCAGTTTCTAGTTTTTAAATCCAGTGTGCATTTTTTTTATTGCAAAGTCTATTGCATGATACAATTTAACATATCAAGTTTGAGTATTGAGATGGGATTTTTAATATTAGTGCAATTTTAATCTTTTTATTTATAAGATTGCATATTTATAGAATAGGCCTTGAACTTACTAATTAAGATGTTTAAACGTGTGATGCCTAGAGAGTAAAATAATTAATTTTGTTAATTCCATCTTAATTATTTAATAAAAATCGTTAATATATTTTTATTTTAAAATAAACACCTTTTACTGATTTATCAGTTATTTTTAAAACCGGTTTTGAATTTTTAATAATTCTCTTTAAATTTTTTTAATCTTTTCACACACACGCATAAACATGTATACTAGGAAATAATCAATATTTTAAAAACAATGGAAATAAATTTTACCTACTAGAACTCACTTAAGTTAAAACTTCTTTCAAATTAGCGTTCCTTAAGAATTAACACATTAAACTTTAATGTTTGACAGATATTACACTAACTAACAATTTATTAACTTCTATTGTAAAGGCGTTTTATTTTGACAAATAGCAAAATAAAAACTTTAACATAAATTAATAAATCATACTTTACAAATAGCAACCGAAATCTTATTTACTGCAACTAATTTAAAACAAATCACATATTGCTCTACTTTTTATCCCAGTTTAAACTATCAAATTTGGGTTTTTAAGCAAATATTAAATTAGTTAATTGATACTCTTTGAGCAGTTAATATTCAAACATGTTTAACAAATTGTTTTATCAATAAATTACCTAGTTAATATTTTGCTTAGATTAACAACAATGAAGTTTATTTATTATAGAATTATATTTATTTAAGTTAATTTTTTTAAAGTATTATAGATTATATTTAATCCCTATGGGCTAAATATATGGTTACAATATATACAGAATTATTCTATCCATAATTGCAGGCTTGATATCTGGCTTATGGCTTTAATCAATGATGATGCCACAAAGCAATAACTAGTCTGGAAATGGGTTTGGACAATATCAAATATGGATTTAATAAGCACTACCATCTAATATCTATTGATTATAGCAGACTTTGAGCTTAGCCTTTTGAAATTTAGATATTTTCTATTGGTATAACCAAGGAAGTTTTTGGAAATGCTCAATACTAAAATTCAATAAATTGGACTTGATTACTTTTTAACTTAATGTTATAAAAAAAAAAACTATTTAAAAACATCATATTTGAGCTTTGAAACTATTGAAGAAATGAGTTGCAAATAAAAACAAAGAATATAACATGCTATATAAGATCTAAATGTAAACCCTATTCACAGAATAAATAATTTTTATTATATTTTAATTTTTTTTAAATGTGAATAAACAAAGGTGGATTTTTAACTTTATCAAATTTATTTTTAAAATCTGATATTTATTTTATAATTATTACAATATTTGAAAACATTTTAATACCACAACAATTCTGATAGGTAATGACAATACATGATAAGTTTGACATAAAGCATAGCCAAAACCATACTAGGATTTTTTTGTTTATATTACAATCAATCTTATTAAGCTCTATTTTTAAAAATAAAGCATAAATGATACAATAAAAGTGTACATGTGTAGTTTTTGTTGTATTAAATAATAATCAATGAATTAGAGTAAAAATATCTAGAAATATTCAATAAACAAGAAAAAAACTGTGTTTTATTACAAAAACTTTGCATGAGAAATAGAAAAGAAGGAAGTGAGCTTTGGAGAAGTTTGTTTCTGTTATAAATGATAGTGTAAAGATGATTTATTTTTACTAACTGTCCATAACATAATGACTTTTTAAGATTTTTCTTAAAATAATAAATCAATAAAAGCAGGACTGCAGACACTGTATTATAAAAAATCTATACATTAATATCAGTTAACAGTGATCTAATGTGTCAAAGCTTGCACAGTACTACTATAATAACCAAGCCACTATTTTTAACTGAAATAACTGCAGACAAATTAAGTTCCATGAACTATGGTTCAACTCTGCTTTTACTAGGGACCCAAAAACCTTATAAACTCTTGTGCCATAAATTACTAAATTATTTCTTTATAACTCAAACTTACAATATATGACATAACTTTTATGAATAAATGAAGTTGTTCCTCAAAGCAATGTTAAGAGTCATGTGAGACTTTTTTGTATTTATATGTAACAAGCAATACAGCAGAGAAATTAAAAGAAGAATCTATGAAAATGATATAGAGACAGAAATATCAGTATTTGATTTTGATATTGTTATATCTGCTCTAAAGATGAATTACCAATGTTATTTTTTTTGCATCCACTTATGAGTATTCAAGAATAGAATAAAAAAAAGTTTAAACAAAAATAAAGTGTTGAGTATAACAAAGAACTTTTAATATTATTAATTTTGCATTTATCTGGGGCAAGAAGCTAAAAACAAAATTATTCAAAAACTTATTGAACTTGAACCATAATTAGAATTCACAATTGAATAAGTTATGGTCTTATGTGATTTAAATGTTGAAATAAAATGAAAAAATTAAAAGCTAAAAGTTCTTGGATTGGTTCTCAAATGAGTAAAATAAAAATGAATATCACTTTGGTATATTTACTATAAATATTATGCATAACTTATTACTGAAAGGTGAAGATCATTTGACTCCCTAAGTAAATAACCATATGATTATATATATATATATATATATATATATCATATGGTTATATACTTATATATATATATATATATATATATATATATATATATATATATATATATTAGTAATAGTAAGAAAATTGAGTCATGTATCATGTGATTTAATTTATTAAGCTTCTACTACAAAAGTAATATAATGAGAATGCTAATAGGTCAACATAAGCTTTCCCAATAAATGTCAAAAGAGAAAGCATTTAAAAGTTCTATCTAGAATTATCCCTATCCCCAATTTGTTTTTGATCTGATGGTTCTCTTCAGTGAAATGCTAGCATATTCAAACACTAGATCCAAAATACCAACTCAAGCACAGAATTTATCTAATACTTAATTATTTAGAAAATCTGAAATTTTCGGATATCTATAAGCTTCAAATCTAGCTGTCTAACTTAAATAACCATATAGGATTGAACTAAATGATTTCTCTTCTGATATTTATCAGAAAAGCTTGTTAAGAACTATTAGTACACTCATTATATGACATTTGTAATACAAGCATAATAAGTCAAATCACATGATGTATGACTTGATTTATCTTACTATTATAGTTTAGTTTTTGAGGCTTTGGAGATATTATATTGCTAAAAGTATTAATATATATCTGAATTTAGTTCAATACCATATAGCTATTTAAATTAGATAGCTGGATTTGAAGATATATAGATATCTGAAATTTTTCAGATTTTTTACTTAATATATATATAGTTAAGTATTAGATAAATATTGCACTTGAGTTGGTGTTTTAGATCTAGTGTCTGAATACCCTAGTGCCTCACCGAAGAGAGCCATCAGCTCAAAAAACAGTTTGGGGATAGGGATAATTCTAGATAGAAATTTTAAATGCTTTCTCTTCTGACATTTATCATAAAAGTTTGTTTAAAGCTATTAGTACACTCATTATATTATATATAACATTTTAATGGGTTAATATGGTTATAAATTATTTAATAAATGGTAATTATAGCCAAGGTGTATAAAATGCAGCAACATCAGACCAATTCTGAAGGCTGAAAGAAAACAATAGCAAACATATTCAATTTTATGTTAAATATTATATTATTCTGTGGGTAGATTTAAATCTGTATGCAGACCATTTAATTATTTGCAATGAAGGTGTTTGTTTTGACAATTTATTTTTATTTTGTATAATCAAAACAATATCTTTTATAAATCCATAATTTATTAAGTATGAAATACAGTTATGTTAACAAACACAATTAATGGAAAATTGGCCATTTACTTTGGAACAGTAATATTGTAAGATTATAATGAGATTTTTAAATATAAACTATAAATTATATTAGAAGTCATAAAATAAGAAAGATGTAGCTATTATTTATTGATTATCTATTTTTGGTATATTAAAAATTGTACAATAAATTCCAGTATTTTGTTTCATTATTTATTATTGTATTATCAAATGTTTTTTTATCAGGTTTTAAGAGTAAAGATAACTAATCAAAGTACCCTTCATACACTCAAATATTTTTAGGAAAATGATCCTAATATATATTACAACTACACATGCTATTGAATGATCTGTAGAATCATATAACTATTGTTCTTTCTCTGTATAAATTGTTTCTTCTCTGTTTCTATATATATAAGAAAAAAAGATCTCCCCTCCCCAAAAAAAAAGAATCATCCTAACATGAACATATGAGTATATCAAGATTATTTAAGTCATATAGAGATTTGAGGACCATGTGGTTGTTTTTATAAATTATAATATTCAATAGATTTTCTCAGAAAAAAAATAAATTGATAATCATGGATTAAAAAATGCTAGTCAGATTATTAATACATATTGTAAGTGGCTGTACCAACAAACCCCACACTTTGTTGGTTTTATTGCCTGATGAGCATATTTCAGAAAGGGACTATCGTATTGGCATTCCCCAATGCAGATGTCACCCTACCTACAACAATATTTCCTGCTCATGAAAGGAGGTAGCACCATAGAGACTGGAAACATCTAGAAATTTATTGTTTGGTTTCCCAAATGGCACCACTAGAGTTCCATCTCACTACAACTTTACTTATCCACATTGAGTTATTTCAAACATAGCTCAGGTGACATGAAATTCTTGTGAACCAGTGCATAAATGGATGAATGATGCAAATGAAATTGAAAAAAGGTATTATTTATTTAGAAACAATAATTTTATTTAATAATAATATTATTATGTATAAAGTTCTTAAAGAAGAAAAGTTATCTGACAGTCTCTATACTGGCTGTCTTCATATCTGTATGCACATTACAGATGTTTTTCTGATCATTCCTGAGTGGAAATTTACCTTCTTGATTTGAAGCTCCCTCATCTGCATAGATACATATCCATGTGTGTAGAAGTAATTAACTTATCCAGGTATCTTGAAGTATTTATTTTAATACAGGTATCTAGAAATATTTGTTTTAATTCATGTACCCCAAAGTATTTATTCCAGTCCAGGTATTTTGAAGTATTTACTTTAATCCAGGTATCTAGAAATATTTTATTAATCCAGGTATCTTGAAGTATTTGTTCTAATCCATGTATCTTGAAGTATTTATTTTAATCCAGGTAAATCTTGAACTATTCATTTTATTTTAAATATTATACAAGTGTGGGTTTGAACCACTTATCCATCATGTAGGTACAGTTTTGATGTCATTATTTGGAAGAGATTTATTATTACTTAACATATTATATAGGTGTGAGTTTGAACCACTTATTCATCATATCAGTGTGATTTCAAGTCATTATTTGGACACACTTTATTATTTAATATATTATATAGGTGTGGATTTGAACCACTTATTCATTATATCAATGTGGTTTGAAGTCATTATTTGGAAGAGATTTATCATTACTTAATATATTATATAGGTGTGGGTTTTAACCACTCATTCATCATATCTCTGTGGCTTGAAGTCATTATTTGGATGCATTTTATTATTATTTAATATATTACATAGTTATGGGTTTGAACCACTTATTCATTATTTGGAAGTATTTTATTATTATTTCTTAATTCACATATATAAATATTTCCTCAATTTATGTATGTGTGAATCCAGATGTAATTCATTCTAGCAAAGCTTTTTTGTAAAATAATAACAGTCATTCAGAATAAATATGTTTTCATTTTGCATCATTTTATAATCGATTAATCCAGAAAATGACATTTCATTAAATCATAAATTATTTTAATAAATGCATCTAACAAAAACTTTTTCATTCACCTATTACTCCAATGCATTCCATTTTTAAATATATTTTCTTTTTGCATTACTTACAATCAATCAATTTAAAAAGTAACACTTCATTATTTTATAATTTAATCTAATAAATACAATTTATAAAATATCTTTAAGTATTATAAAGACATATAAATTGCCTCATCTGAACCTTCATATGTTGGTGGTTCTCCATAAATTTTTCAATTAGTAAGGGGTGTTCTGAGAGCTTAACAAGTCAACAGTCAGTTCACAAACCTTGTTTTTATTTGATTTCCATGTTTGAACCAGTGACAGAGGAGAGAGAGAAAGGCAATTTCAATTTATTCAGACATTTGAAGATATATTTTAATCACTTGTTTCTTCATTCTTTTTTATCAGTTACAGGTTTTTTTTATTACTCGTGATGCTCCAAGCTTTGTTGGGCCACTATTCATATAAATTGGATTTTACTAGTTCACTAGTAACAGTCTTGATGCTTTCTAATAATGTCTGTAAAAAATTTTCTTTAAGCAATCCCTACTCCCCTATTTATCTCTTTATGTTTTTTTTTTTATCTATCAGTCTTTGGATCAATCTAGCACCAATTGGCTATCATGACCTTCTCTAAGGCCCATGTGTTATTTTTTTTCTCATTGGCCATCTATTTTTAGTGGGAATAAATTCTAATAACTTTTATCTGATGTTTTTGAAAAACATCTCTTGATCTTTTATACCCATGGCAATCTTTTTTTATTAATTGTTAATTACAGCCTTTTTTTTAATAATCTGTAAACATTAAACTTTTGCAAAATACTAGATTTTAACAGTACTTTTAATGTTTTAAAATATTAATTTTTAAATTACTGTCATCTTTTATTTCTTTGTTTTAATTTTTATTTTTGAAAACTGCATCAGATTTTTTATTTCATCTTGACAGTTTTAAATTGAAGTGGGGGGGGGGAAGCACTTCAAATTTACATATGTAGAAGCAACATGTCTGTTTCAATATGAAAACATAATGTGTGATATTAATCATAAAATACAACTTGAATGGAGTGATTTTGGTAGAAGTAACTTAATATTAAAATGAAATATTCTCATGTGCTTGAAAAGGAATGTTTTTACTAAAGGAGTTTTACCAGTTCTTATTTATGGATTAGATACTTAGATACTTAATAGAAAAGTACTACAAACACTTTAGACCATTAAATGAGGGATGAAGAAATATATGGTGGGTGAATCAAAAATGGTTTAAAAATGCAGTATTTGAGTAAGAGAACAAATAAATAATATTGATATCATTAAAATAATTAAGAGACTAAAAATTGAACTACTCTAGACCTATTGCTAAAAGAGATGATAATTAGATGGACAATTGATGCTCTTAAATTAGATTCCAAAGAATGTGTTAACAAATTTAGAAAGAAAGGACATATGAAACAAAATAAAAATTTTAAAGAATGGGACATTTGGGACATAACTAGTGTGGAATCTAAAATAAAGGATATACTGCCAATATCAAAACTACGAGGCTAAAGAAAACAACTTACACATAAATAAAATTGATATGTGATTATTTTTAAATGAAGAATAAAACAAAATTTAAGAAAACATGGTTATTTAAATACGTTTTTGTACTTGTCACAAATAAATATGCATGCATTTAAGCATCTGATATTATGGTTTACTGATATATATATATGGGGGGGGGGTGAGGGTATATGTGTGTAATAATAAATAGTTTTACATAGTTTACTTTTAGGAAATTGGTTTTCAGCATTATTATATAAAAGAATAATTTTTTAAAATATTTATTCACTATTTTTTATTTTGCTATATAGCAAAAACAGTTGCATATCTAATTACTAATCAATAATTAGATGGTAAGCATATTCAATTATATAAAGAATTTTAAAGTTCTACCTGGATTTGAACTATTGACATGGGATGCTAATTTTTACACAATTTATACTTCAATATATATATAGGTGTATGTGCACAACTATATATGCATGCAAATAACTTATTGTTAAAAATAACATTATTTTCATTAATTTTCTAAATCTAAAAATTGATTAATATAATCCTGCAATTTAAACAGATTCACTTGATCAATGGATGTCTGTCTGAAGGATAATTTGTGGAGCCTGTTAAAAGCTAAATGCAGTTTTCTCAGAGCTGCAACTTGAAACAAGAAATACAGTTTCATTTGCGTCATTATTGGGCCATTAGAGATCATTTGTTAAAAGTAAAAGAAAGTCAGATCAAAACATCTAGTTTAACGTCTGTACAGTTTTGAATAGTTGTGGCCATATTACAAGATGGGTAAAAATGACTTGAAATTTTATATTTCTTTTTTGAGATCCTATAGCTTAATTACAAAGCAATTTCCTCACTTGAGCATTGACAAAATTCTAAAGTTGATTTCCTGACAATGTAGAAGTTTTTAAAAAAAGAAAGAAACATTTAATATCATATGTCAAAGAATCTTTATAAAGATGGGACAAAATAAATGATTCAGCGATTTTAGCCATTAGTGATGCTACAAGCTAAAGAATTAAATAACCAGGTATGAACCATGAAGGATCAAATTTCAGTAAGAAAATTTCTAATAGTAGCGGATTAAACTATCAATAATAATTTTCTAAATATATAGAAGTTTTTATACCATCGTCATAATAATAAGAGTAGTACTAGTAGTGGTAAAATGATAATAACAACAATATATTAAATTTATTTCTTTAGATAACAATGCAAATAATATTACTATTAAATAACTAGTATTAACTTAATCTTTGTTAAAATGAAATTTGAATGTACATATTCAAAAGAGAATATCCCAAAAAGTTAAAAAGTCATTGCCATTGTAATTTTGACTTTAGATAATGATAATTCCATTAATTTTAGAATTTTAATTTTAAAAAATAAAACAAGACAAAAGAATCAAGTAATTAATTTTTAATATTTAAAATTTATTCTTCATAGCTACTTATTCTACTACAAAAATAAATATTTGCCCTTCTAAAGATAATGATAGCATTTCTATGCATCTCTCACAATTCCAAGCATTAGTACACAACAATGAAGAAACTATGAAGAAAATTTTATTTTAACATACACTTTGTTTTCTGTGTTCATAGATAAAAATGATAACCTTACACTAAGTTTTCTAATATACAGAAATTGTTAAAAGTCCTACTTATGGTTCTTATTTGTGAACTAATGCTTCAAACTCAGCATTTATCTTAATCTAAATGTTCTTTGCTTAGAAACCATTTGAATACAAGTTTTAACTTTCAATAAATTAATTTATTTATTAAAGATGGTATTTTTATCCCAAACATTATCATCTGCCTCATCAATTTTTAATTTAGTAAAAGATAGTCAGCCTTTTTTTACATTATGACTTAGCTGTCAATCTAAAAAATGGAATGCTGTAAAGATAATTAACCCTGTTAAACCTGTGCAATTTATTTTTGTCTCATATATTTGTGTATTCATTATTTATGTATATTGCTAAAGATCATAGAAACTTTGTGGAAACTATTTTAAACAGATGCTAAAAATAAACATTTATTAGAATATTAAAAAATGCAAACTTTTGCTGTACATGTGACTGCTACATATTTTATTTTTTGATAGAATTTTTTTCCAAAAAATGTTTTTCCAGCATGGTAATACAGCTAAAAAAAATGTAAGTGAATTCAGTTGAAATTAGTTATGGTTATTATGTTAATAATATTCATAATTGATGTATATTGCAATAATCATTATTTAAGTAGATATCCAATATTGTTTAAAAATTTAATTCTGGGTCATATTAACTGCAGACTTTTATATGAAAAATTGTTAAAATGTGATGTGCAATTGATTGAATTACATTTATAGTGCATCCTCATTTTGTAAAGAGTGAAATATTTAAAGAACTCTTTTAAAGGCATTTCTAATTCATAATGCATCACTCACCTAAATCCATTATTATACTACATAAAATTTTTGTAAATATCAAATGCATTCAAGTAAACTTAATTTTTTTTACTCAGATTAAAATCAATCCAGAATCTTCAATTCTTAGCATCTGCCACTCCATTCCTCTAAATTACAGAGAGCATTATTAATACTGTTTTATTTTACATTTTATTAGATGTGCAGTGATAGAATTAACCATCTCTCACTTTTTTAATATAATATTTTTTTAAAAAAAAGAAAAGATAAACTTTTATATATTTTTATTACAATATCTTTTCAGGAATATTTATGAAAATTTTAAATTCATTAATTCTGTCAAGTTTTTTTATCTTCATCAAGTTATTAAGAATAAACAGCAATATATACAAAAATATTATTTCAGGAAGCCATATTTTTTTAAGCAAATGAATCTGACTAAGTACTATCTGCACAAATTGATTTCAATTTAGTCTTTGACTTGGCATATCATAGTATATCATCTTACAAAATTAGTTACCACAACATTACTGCAGAATATTAAAAGTTACTTCATCAACTAAAATATATTATTAAAAAAATATACTTATTTTTAAGAATTTTTATTTCAAATATACATCATTATGCACAGATAATCATTTACAATTCTTTTTTTTATCAAACAATTCCATTTAAGATCAATGTAATCTTTATATTAAAAAATGTTGATGGAAATGTTCCAAACAATAACTCAATACATAATGTCACCTCTCTAGCAGATGAATATGGATAAAAAAAAAAAAAAAAACATTCCTAAATATTTTCAATAATGTTCAAAATACTTCCTGGACATTTCAACAATTCTTTCAAAATAAAATTCAATTATAAACTAAAAAAATATCTTAAGTAATATGAAGTATTTTAAAACAAAAATCAATGGCCTATTAATCTTTTAAATTTCCTGAGTTTTAATATGTCAGTTAAGAATATTATTAAGGTTTTTTAGAAACATAGGATCTCTTGTTCTCAATTGCTTTTTCAATTAGCTCTAATGAAGTATGGGTAATATTCTTTGTTGTTAACTGATACCTAGATGTTATGAAATAATTACCCTTAAAATATCCTTATATTATTTAATTCTACGTTTAAATCTCTCATTATTTACCTGTTCAATTTTTAGTTAGCAATTATATATATTAATCACATGGGTTAAAAATGGATTACAAATACAATAACCTCATAGTACACATTGCCATTCTAAAAATGCATAATTATATTTCATGTCTTATGTACTTTTTAATTCTACATTAAGTTTATTTTACATCAAAAAATATCTAACTAAAGTTATCCCGATATTCTAAGTTAGATTTGATAAATGGTAAAAAATGTGATTTTTTTTTCCCATTTATTAAAATTATTTTCTTCAATTCTTTCATTGAATATCTAATTTCTAAAAAAAATTAAGCAGTCTACTAGGCACAATACAATCATTCTTATTCATATCTATAAAATAATGTTTTGCTAAATATTTTGACACAATTGTAATGTTCTTTAAATGAATGATAAAATTTAATACCACTTATATTATAAGGTCGTGGTTGGCAGACTGTACTGTCGCCGCTAGAGGCGCTGTTTCTGTGTTTTCACACAGAACATACAGGGTAGGGGCCTCAAAAGCAGATGACACTTTTTCTACCGATAGGTGGCGCTGTTCACCATGCGTACGCACAGGAACTTTCCACAAGCTGGCTGGCAGCTTGCGTCGTCTGCTACCAAGAACCTAGGTGGCGCTGATTGCCGTAAACACATCTAGCTTATGTGTCGTCTGCTATCAGAAACTACCAAGATTCTAGCCCACTACGCGGCGCTGTTTCTCCATGTTACACATGGTAAAAACAGCAACCTCTAAACGCCTCATTGCTAACATTTATGAACATAGTACTTAAAACATTCAGGGCCTATAATGTACAGGGGTGAATAATTTATAAAGTCATAACTATTTAAATATACGATCAAACGTAATAATTTTACATTCTATTTCACCATTTCATGAATCGATGTATTTTTAAAGTATGACTTTGTAAAAAGCGATCTGTTTTTTTAATTATTTACTCTAAAAGTGGTTTTTTTTTTTGTAAATAAAACAAAACGTGAGTTTTGGTCTGTTTTTTTTTTTTTTAAAAAAAAAAAAAAGCTAATTTTTTTCCCTACGGCAGTATAGCGTTCAAAAATGTATTATTTTAAAAGATTATTGTTTGTAAAACTTTTTTTTTTACACTTTCAATTAATATTTTCAATAAATTTTAAAGTAATATAAATTATATTTCGGTTTATAGATTACTATTTCGAAAAATAAAGTGTTAGTTGCGTGCTGGGTATACCTTGTGTGCTTGTTACTCACGAGCAATAATTCGAAGATATCTTTATCAAAACTTCCTCTCACAATAATATTAAAGGCATAAATATTTATTGAAATTGTATTTAAAATTTTAGAATCATTTTAATAACTAAAAATATCATATACTCACAAGGAAATTTCAAAATAATAGGTTTAATAAGTACCGTATGAGAAAAGTAAGAGTCAGAAAAAAAAAAAAAGATTTAGAGCAAAATATATATACATTTAATATCTTTATTGATGGTTGGAATTTAAAAAGTTTCTTTCAAAACTGATGCTCGTGTTAGGCTTGTATACTGTTAAAATTAAAACTATTCGTCCTCATAAATAATTTGGAAGACATTGCCTGTCAAAATTGGATAATCATTGAAAATTATATATGATCTTAATAGCCTAAAATTCAGAAGCCTGATAGTACTGTCTTTGCCAGTGCACTGTTTCTTTCTTTCATTATTGATACATAAGTAAGAACAGGTAAAACACATTTATTAAAAATCTTGCTTTACAGACACGTAGATATATTTCCTTTTAGTATCAAGTTATTTCTACCAAAAGCACTCAAACCAAGTTTAATCCTATGATTAATTTCATTCATTATGTTTCCATATGTATTAATAATCTGACCAAGTTGTTTGTAACTGTTAACTTCTTCTAACTCATCATAATCAATCTTTATTTTCATATTTTGAGAAAATCCATTAAACTTTACTTTAGTCTTTTAACATTTATCTTTAGTCCTACTTTCATCTGATAACTCCTGCAACATTTCCTGCAGCTCTGAAGCATAAGTTGCAAAAACAACTACATCATCTGCAAAATCTAAATGACTTAAATAATCTCCATTTACTTTCACTCCTTTAGCTTCCCATTTTAATCCACAAAATATTTCTTGCAGCACTGCTGTAAAAAGTTTTGGAGATATGGAGTTACCTTGTCTTACACCCTTCTCAATGTTGACTTTAATAATCTTTGTTAAAAAATAAATTTACTGATAAAGATTTCATAAGTTTTCCAATCAGCTTCTAAAAGCTTATAACTAAATCCTCTCATTCATTCCCAGACAGAATTATTTAGACTGCAAGTGAGACTTTGTTAAGAGAAAGCAAAATTACGCTGGAAAATGAGACACCAACAATACAAATCTAATATCACTTATGTTGAGAGAAAAATCTATTAAATCTTAAACTAGACAAATCTATAAGCATTCTTCCTGCTAGCAAGAGCAATGTAACATTTGTAAATGGATAATAGTAATTATGATACAATAAGAGCTTCTCCCAACAGACTAAAAGTCCCATACTAGCTATGAATCACAACTGTAAATATTATTTAGAAAGCATCCCCGATCACAACTATTTCAATGATTCAGAAAAAATTAGATTGACATATTTTGGCAAAAATTCCACATCTTTGTGGTCATCTAAAATCAATAAAGGCCAGGTTCCATTAAGATCTATTGTTAATTCTGAAAACTCACTATATCAAAAACTCTAATGTTCTTCGTCCTTTGGCATAGAAGAGACAGTTCTATGTATATATATTTTGCTCTAAATCTTTTTTTTTTTTTTCTGACTCTTACTTTTCTCATACGGTACTTATTAAACCTATTATTTTGAAATTTCCTTGTGAGTATATGATATTTTTAGTTATTAAAATGATTCTAAAATTTTAAATACAATTTCAATAAATATTTATGCCTTTAATATTATTGTGAGAGGAAGTTTTGATAAAGATATCTTCGAATTATTGCTCGCGAGTAACAAGCACACAAGGTATACCCAGCACGCAACTAACACTTTATTTTTCGAAATAGTAATCTATAAACCGAAATATAATTTATATTACTTTAAAATTTATTGAAAATATTAATTAAAAGTGTAAAAAAAAAAGTTTTACAAACAATAATCTTTTAAAATAATACATTTTTGAACGATATACTGCCGTAGGGAAAAAAATTAGCTTTTTTTTTTTTTTTTTTTAAAAAAAAAAAACAGACCGAAACTCACGTTTTGTTTTATTTACAAAAAAAAAAACCACTTTTAGAGTAAATAATTAAAAAAACAGATCGCTTTTTACAAAGTCATACTTTAAAAATACATCGATTCATGAAATGGTGAAATAGAATGTAAAATTATTACGTTTGACCGTATATTTAAATAGTTATGACTTTATAAATTATTCACCCCTGTACATTATAGGCCCTGAATGTTTTAAGTACTATGTTCATAAATGTTAGCAATGAGGCGTTTAGAGGTTGCTGTTTTTACCGTGTGTAACGTGGAGAAACAGCGCCGCGTAGTGGGCTAGAATCTTGGTAGCAGACGACACATAAGCTAGATGTGTTTACGGCAATCAGCGCCACCTAGGTTCTTGGTAGCAGACGATGCAAGCTGCCAGCCAGCTTGTGGAAGGTTCCTGTGCGTACGCATGGTGAACAGCGCCACCTATCGGTAGAAAAAGCGTCGTCTGCTTTTGAGGCCCCTACCCTGTATGTTCTGTGTGAAAACACAGAAACAGCGCCTCTAGCGGTGACAGTACAGTCTGCCAACCATGACCCTGGTCGTGGTTGGCAGACTGTACTGTCGCCGCTAGAGGCGCTGTTTCTGTGTTTTCGCACAGAACATACAGGGTAGGGGCCTCAAAAGCAGACGACGCTTTTTCTACCGATAGGTGGCGCTGTTCACCATGCGTACGCACAGGAACCTTCCACAAGCTGGCTGGCATGGTGAACAGCGCCACCTATCGGTAGAAAAAGCGTCGTCTGCTTTTGAGGCCCCTACCCTGTATGTTCTGTGTGAAAACACAGAAACAGCACCTCTAGCGGCGACAGTACAGTCTGCCAACCACGACCCTGATATTTGTATCTCAATATTGGCCTATATCATAAACTGCTCAAACAGTAGTATCACTGTGATTACTGATAGAATTATTTGTTTTCCAATAAGAAAAGTGCTAATGCATCTAAAGAAAGTTTTAAAATAACTTTTTTCCATAGATAAAAAAACTAAACAAAAATATATAACTCAAGTAACTTCATTGCTTGTTATTTGATTTTTTCTCTTTTTTAATTAAGGCAAAAACATTTCTTTGTAATCAATTGTAACTGCTAAACTTTTGTTTTTGGTTTACTCAGAGGCATACCACCCATACAGTATGCAATTTTTGTGATGCACACAAGCACCATTATAGTAAAGGTGACAAAGGTTCCAGATAAAGGGAAATTCTTAAAAATATACTATTTATTAATTATATCAAAATAAATTACATTTTTGTGTGTTACTTTAATTTTATACACTTATCTTACATTATTTATAATTACTTATTTGTTATTATTCCTAGAGGTCTTACTTTGTTCTGATTCTAAATGTTTATTAATGTATTTAAATTCTAAATTATTATACATTAATTGCACATGGTTAAAAATGAAATAAATTCTCTCTTCTGTATATTGTTTGAATTACATTTGTACAATTTGAACATTGTTTAAAAAATGAGGTATAATAGACTCAAGCCCATGCATAATAAGAAAAAGTTTTACTTATATGTAGATAAGCTTGAAGACTATGGATGAGTTCACATCAAATGGTTAAACAGTGCATGTGTGAAGATTGATTTACTCCTGAAGATATAACAAGTAGTTTAGTGTAGTTAAAAACTTGAATTTGCATTTACTGCTTACAGCATGACATGCAATAATTCAAACTTACATTTTTTCTTAACATAAATAAAAATCTATTGCAGTTTCTAACTTTATATTCTACTGGTACAATGTTCACACTGTATTGTATCACTAATCAAAAAGGTATCAGTTGGAACTTTTTGTAATTAGACATCAGAAAGTAAAATTCAATGCATTAGTAATAACAATAATAAGTGCAAAAAATAAAATTGAATTTTAACTAAAGTCTAAGGTAAGATATTATTTTTTTCTACATTAAAACTAATATATTTTGTCAAAATAAGAGTCATAGATCACATGACCCTACTCTCTTAAGCTTGTAAGTTATAAACAATGAGGATTGCCAATTCCTCAACAAGTTTTGTGATAAATGCTTAGCTAGAGAAAGCATTTAAAATATCTCTGTCAGGACCCCACCCCAAACCTCTGCCCATGATTACATGCTCTGGCACTGTTCAGAGAGGTACTAGGGTAGGTTCAAACACTAGACTTAAAATACCAACCCAAAGCCAGCATTTAACTAAAAGTTATCTATTGAGTGGAAAATCTGAAATTTTCAGACACATACATGTCTTCAAACCCAGATATCCAACTCAAATAGCTATATGAGGCTGAGAGATCTTCATCCATACCATATATTAGTAATCTTAGCAATATAACATTACATAAGACTTAAAGTAGAGATTATAAATAGTCAAAATAAGAGTCATAGATCACCTGATCTTACTCTCTTAAGCTTGTTGAGGAATTGGCTATCCTCATTGTTTATAACTTACAAGCTTAAAAGAGTAGGGTTATGTGATCTATGACTTATTTTGATTATTTATAGTCTCTGCCTTAAGTCTTATGTGATGTTAGCAATATAGATTACTAATATATGGTATGACTGAAGATCTCTCAGCCCCATATAGCTATTTGAGTTGGATAGCTGGGTTTAAGACATGTAGGTGTCTGAAAATTTCAGATTTTCCACTCAATAGATAAATTTTAGTTAAATGCTGGCTTTGGGTTGTTATTTTTAGATCTAGTGTCTGAATCTACCCTAGCACTTCTCTGAGAAATGCCAGAACACAAAACCATGGTCAAAAGTTTGGGGGTGAGTCCTGACTGAGATATTTTAAATGCTTTCTCTATCTAAGCATTTATCACAAAGCTTGTTGAGGAATTGGCAATCCTCATTGTTTATAATATATTTTGTATTTTTAATTTTGCCACTATCATGGAAAAATTAAATTTTTACACTTTTAGATATTTCACTAAAAATATTACTATATGTATTTTAATAATTCAATTTTTATTTTAATATTACTTTTTACTTACACTAGTAAATTTATATATGGAATATTAATTGCAAAAATTATGTTTTGTACTAAGTTTTGTATTCATTAATCTCATAAAAAATATACATAATTTCGAATTTTAATAATAAAATTTATAATAATTGTGTATTTTTTTTTTAATTAAATTTCCCAGAAAAAAAAAAAGAATTTTTTCAGATATCAAAATTTAATAAAAGAGAATGAAAGAGAAAAAAAAAAGCTTTCAGAATTATTCAGCACTTCACTAAACAAGTAATGAAGAATGGCTTAGATCCAGTTCTAGTGGCAGTAATATTTTTGATAACTCAGTCAGTTTTAAAAAAAATCCAGTGAAGATATTGAACATGCTGCTAAAACTGTTTTTATAAAAGACAATATAGAAGAAACAATAAGTGAAAATACTAAAAACATTTTTGCTAATTTGGAATGTAAAGAATCTTCTGCCAGTGCAATACATGTATTTGCCTTCTGGATGATAATTTTTTATGTCCATATTGTACCGGTATAAATCCACCATGCTTACTCATACACAGTACCCGAGTTCAAACCCAGCCCACGTCCAAGAATAAATTCCAAAACGCCAACTGAATTCAAACCCAAACCCCGGTATGACCAACCGATGATGACTTTATAACAGCACGGGGTTATCCCTTTTCTAGCTCAGCTCAGAACATAGACTAAATTCTTACAGTTAATGATATATATATTTATTAGACTCTAGATACTGGGACGGTCATTCATGTAACGTATATATTTAAGTTGCCAATACAGACAGAAAATGGCTACATAGACTTAGAGAGTAATAAGGTGGAGGACACAAAGATTAAGATTAAATAAAGTGTTTAATAAGCAAATATAAAGCATATAAATATAGTGTTAAATAAGACAAATAGAAAGCACATGAATATAATGTTATATAATAGAAATATACAGCATATAAATATAGTGTTATACAGTACGGTAAGACTTCATAAATCCTCTTGTATTTGGCTACTAGTCTTTAGTGAACGTTTTATTTAATAAACAAACTTATGCCAATAGCTGGGTAGTTAAATGATTGACGGGTGGTTAAGAGAATCAGAGTATTTGAGCACTGGAAAAATATTTCTCTAAAGATTTTTATTAACTTATTTTATTAGAATAGGCTCGAGCCGTTACGTAGACGAACAGTTGGAGAATGGTTTTATATAAAGACGACATAAAGGATAGATGTGCGGATGGTTTTATATAAATACGACATGGAAGATAGATGAACTGGTGGTTGCCTGGATTCAAAAGCCCTACAGTAATCACTTGCGGTGCATTAACGGAATACCGGGCGGCTTGTACTTTGACAAGGCTTAATGCCCCCAAGTAGCTCCGGGACACGACAACCAGCCGGGATCATTTCGAACCCCGGTGATCCAAGAGATTACCGGGAAAGAAAACTGCTTTCATTCCCCAATGGTAGTATGGCGAGACGCTAACTTCAGCGAAGGAAAGGCATTGCCACAGACATCACGGACGAGAACTTGAAATGGATTTTTAAAAGAAATTATATAAAACCTGGAAACTATTTGTCTGTTTCTACGCCACAGGCTGAGATCCTTACCCCAATAAAACGTAGCGGACTTAAACTGACGGTGAAAACAATGATTAGTTAATTTTACTCTGGGACTCCTAACCCTTCAGGTTGACAGGCGGTAGCGATAGTATCAAATTATTCAGTGAATTATTTCTCATATTATACATAACATTAATGTAACACTTTGAAACCATTATATATATATTTTAAGATCGAACCTTAGATTGCAATTATAGGACAAATTAACATAGACTAATAAAGTGACTTAACATTTATCAACTCGGAATGTGAAAGAATATTTAATTCAGAAAATGAAATTACTTTTAAGATAACTTGATCATTATTACACACTAGTTTACACAGAGTTGGAAATATTACTATTGGCAATGTTTGTTTATGAAATAAGCAACATAAGAAAATATAAATGCATTCAGTTGAAATATTATTACTATTAATTACAATTTTATAAATGATTTCTAAAGACTAGAGCAGAGGATTAAAAAAAAAAAAGAAAATTTACTGACAGGTTAAATAATAGCATTATAAATGATATAAAAACTTACATATGATTCACTTGATTGATAACATTAAGCACGGAAGAAAATTAAAGTTCGTGTAACAAAGTTCTCTTCTTTCTTCATCCAGCTTGGCTTGTGACGAACGTAGGCGCGCATTTTTGAAAGTTATTTGTAAGGCATAGTAAATTTTGAGATTGGAAGTTGGAAATTCTGAGGTATATGAAACATGATCAAACAGCGGCACGAGGATCCATATTGGCGGGCAGAGACCAGCTCCTGGCACTTAGCCCATCAACATTGCGATTCACTGGTAAACTTCTTAATAAAAATGTTTGAATTATACTCAACTGCTGTGTTGTCTCGAGACTACCTCTCTCAAACACGACAAAAGTTAGAATGTAAGTTTTTCTCTAAAATCGCCACTGCTGACCTTTCCGACTTGTTTTTGTTTTAGGCTCCGCCTACTTTCTTTAGCCTCTAGCTATGCAGCTTGACCAACAATCAATTATCTGTTTTTAGCAATCTTTTAATTTAATATGCTATTTTTAATTACATATAAAAATTCCTTACTAATTTTGAATACAACTTAATTGCTCTGAACATTTGTGCAATTAGATTTTAATTAAAAACACTGATCAAAGGAATGTGATTTTTGATCAGTATTTTTAAACGACTTTATACAATTTTAAAACTAAAATTTAAAACAAATACGCCCGCACTGAAACTTTAAATTAAATGATATAAATCCACAAACCACGCACACACGAATATTATTTCATGGTTTGTGACATTTATATACGGAAACTTTACATATTTATTTATAAACTATAGAATATATAACTAATTTATATTATAACTTAAAATAGACAAAATCTCACTGCGGGCGAACAGTAGTTTGAATTACCGTACATAAAAACACCTGAAACGAAGATCGGTTCTCCGATCTGTCTGTTTCATTTCTTGTCACTTTATAAAAAAAAACAACAAAAAAAAAAATGATTATACATAATTTCTGATTAACAGTTTTTCTTTCTCTTTTTTCACATAATTGATTGACCTTGGAGAACAGTCTGGGTGAGGGTTTGAACTTAATATTTACAAAGGTGGGTGTATTGCCGTAATTCCTTTTCTCATCATCATGTGCATGTCATAGTGGTCATTTTCCGGGTTATCATTTATTGTATATCTCTACCTTCTCCCTGGGTCGGGAGGTATATAAGGGTTATAGGTATGTCTTTTTAGATCTCTTAGTAAAATAGCAACAGCGGTCACAATATTGTGCTTTGGTATATTATTATATTGTTCATTATTAAAAGTATCTTGCTTTAAAAGAATTTCTCTAACTTTCTGTGATCTAATGGCATCCATTATAACATATTCACTTTGGGAGTTGAGAAGTTTTTCTCCATTTTTTATGAAACTATTTTTTTCAACATATGTCCATGCTTTAAAACAAAGTTTATTATTTCTGTTTAATGAGTTCAGCTCCTCATCAATTTTGTTCTGATCATATTTCATAAACAAATAATTATAGGTTTTATTAAAATGGGCAGCATTGTACACAACTAAAGATCTGTCCACTTTCTTCATTTTCATATCAGGAGGCCATTCAGCATCATTTCTAAACTTTAACTTTGATGTCTTCATTAATCCACTTTTCCACAGAACATCTTTATAATTATTATGAAAATATAACTTCTCATTAATTATGATTTCAGAAGATTCATCCATAACAGTATGTATTGTTCTATTGATATTTTTCATCATCGATACAGCCACTCCATTAGATGGTGGTAAACTGATATAATCACTTTGAAATGGGCTGGCTTGCAGTAAATTTGAAACCACCATTTCCTCAGTACTTTCTTCATTCTTGGCTAAATCTGCTAGAGTAAAACTTTGACTATGAGTAATCTCTGTCAAATCTAATTCTTTACATTTTTGTTGAGTAGAGTTGGCATTTGTATTCACTAATCTAATCTCATGAGGTTCCAACCTTATTTTAGTTGGTTGAGGTTCTGTGTCCTCTGCTCCACTCCTCGCACCATTGCTTTCCTTGCTGTCCCCAACTTCTTTTGGGGTGGCCTGGTCATCTTCATTTTCTATTTCTGGGTCTTCAGAGGGATTCATTTCCCGCTGACGCCCTGCATTTTCTAGACTTGAGTCGGCTCGGATGCTCCGTGCCTCGTCGATCCTTACCAGCCTCTCCAACATCATCATCATAATCTTCCTGTCCTCTCTCCCCTCTCTGAGGATCGCGTTAAACTTCGCATCGCGATCGTGCTCCCTCTGTTTGTTTCCTTCTATTTCTGCCATTTCTGCTTCGTTTTTCCTTAGAAATGTTTTTAGCATAAGACTTTGATTCGTACAACGCTTTGATTTGTATATATCATAAAAGGTTACTGATCCCTGCTCCTTGTGCCAAATCCTCCTCCGCTGCTGATACTGTTTGTGTGGCTTACTTCCTTTCTCTCTTTTCTTCCTTCGCCTACGTTCAGCCTGGTTTTTGTTATCTACGCTTTTTTCTTTATTTAGGAATATAATATGACATGTCTAAAATCATTACTAAAAATATACAGGGAAAAAAAACTTTCTTTCACCCAGTTCGCACTGTTCTCCTCAGTCCTATAATACATACATATTCATAATGGGTACATAACATAGTATTTTTTTGTATTTCTGTCAGTAATTCTCTCTTTTTATATATGCCACCCTACTCTCTTTTAAAACAACACTCGCCACTGCTGTATGGACAAACATGTTTGCTGACAAATTTATTTGATAGGCGCCAGCCAGCAACATGTGACCAATAGATAATTTAATCTACTGATCCCCAAATATATACTTTTATATGACCTAATAATTTTTTGATTTAAGATTTATATAGGCAAAAAAAAATTTAATACTGACTCCGGTAAGGTTTTTTTTTATATTACAACATATATATGCACACACGTTTTTATTTTTAAAACACAAGAATAATCCTACTTCTTTCTTCTTTTTTCAAAAAAAATATTTTTCACAACAAACGAAAATATATATATATATACGTACACAAATATATATACGCGTACACGTTTTTATTTTTTTTAGAACTGGACTTAATTCTACTTCTTTATTTTTTTCATATGATTTAAACGACAAGAATGAACTCGCAAAACATTATGGAATAACTCATTTATTTTAATTAATTACACGCACGAATTGCTTCCGCTCTCTTTTCAAAAAAATCTTCACTCTGTTTCTTAACAATATTTGGGAGTACTATATACTGATTCTTTATGTGAGGGAGAAAAAAAATTTTATACATTTGTTTTACTACTATAGTTTTCACTTGCGCATTTTAATACGCCAAATACGTATCGATATTATGACAAACGACACAAAAAAAATTGAATATTTTTATCATTTAACTGTTTACTTCCGTTCACTCTGCAGGGTGTGGGAGATTTCTTCCTCGGAGCACCACGGAGGGCGACCAAAAATATAATAACTGTACCGGTATAAATCCACCACGCTTACTCATACACAGTACCCGAGTTCAAACCCAGCCCACGTTTAAGAATAAATTCCAAAACGCCAACTGAATTCAAACCCAAACCCCGGTATGACCAACCGATGATGACTTTATAACAGCACGGGGTTATCCCTTTTCTAGCTCAGCTTAGAACATGGACTAAATTCTTACAGTTAATGATATATAGGTTTATTAGACTCTAGATACTGGGACGGTCATTCATGTAACGTATATATTTAAGTTGCCAATACAGACAGAAAATGGCTACATAGACTTAGAGAGTAATAAGGTGGAGGACACAAAGATTAAGATTAAATAAAGTGTTTAATAAGCAAATATAAAGCATATAAATATAGTGTTAAATAAGACAAATAGAAAGCACATGAATATAATGTTATATAATAGAAATATACAGCATATAAATATAGTGTTATACAGTACGGTAAGACTTCATAAATCCTCTTGTATTTGGCTACTAGTCTTTAGTGAACGTTTTATTTAATAAACAAACTTATGCCAATAGCTGGGTAGTTAAATGATTGACGGGTGGTTAAGAGAATCAGAGTATTTGAGCACTGGAAAAATATTTCTCTAAAGATTTTTATTAACTTATTTTATTAGAATAGGCTCGAGCCGTTACGTAGACGAACAGTTGGAGAATGGTTTTATATAAAGACGACATAAAGGATAGATGTGCGGATGGTTTTATATAAATACGACATGGAAGATAGATGAACTGGTGGTTGCCTGGATTCAAAAGCCCTACAGTAATCACTTGCGGTGCATTAACGGAATACCGGGCGGCTTGTACTTTGACAAGGCTTAATGCCCCCAAGTAGCTCCGGGACACGACAACCAGCCGGGATCATTTCGAACCCCGGTGATCCAAGAGATTACTGGGAAAGAAAACTGCTTTCATTCCCCAATGGTAGTATGGCGAGACGCTAACTTCAGCGAAGGAAAGGCATTGCCACAGACATCACGGACGAGAACTTGAAATGGATTTTTTTAAAGAAATTATATAAAACCTGGAAACTATTTGTCTGTTTCTACGCCACAGGCTGAGATCCTTACCCCAATAAAACGTAGCGGACTTAAACTGACGGTGAAAACAATGATTAGTTAATTTTACTCTGGGACTCCTAACCCTTCAGGTTGACAGGCGGTAGCGATAGTATCAAATTATTCAGTGAATTATTTCTCATATTATACATAACATTAATGTAACACTTTGAAACCATTATATATATATTTTAAGATCGAACCTTAGATTGCAATTATAGGACAAATTAACATAGACTAATAAAGTGACTTAACATTTATCAACTCGGAATGTGAAAGAATATTTAATTCAGAAAATGAAATTACTTTTAAGATAACTTGATCATTATTACACACTAGTTTACACAGAGTTGGAAATATTACTATTGGCAATGTTTGTTTATGAAATAAGCAACATAAGAAAATATAAATGCATTCAGTTGAAATATTATTACTATTAATTACAATTTTATAAATGATTTCTAAAGACTAGAGCAGAGGATTAAAAAAAAAGAAAAGAAAATTTACTGACAGGTTAAATAATAGCATTATAAATGATATAAAAACTTACATATGATTCACTTGATTGATAACATTAAGCACGGAAGAAAATTAAAGTTCGTGTAACAAAGTTCTCTTCTTTCTTCATCCAGCTTGGCTTGTGACGAACGTAGGCGCGCATTTTTGAAAGTTATTTGTAAGGCATAGTAAATTTTGAGATTGGAAGTTGGAAATTCTGAGGTATATGAAACATGATCAAACAGCGGCACGAGGATCCATATTGGCGGGCAGAGACCAGCTCCTGGCACTTAGCCCATCAACATTGCGATTCACTGGTAAACTTCTTAATAAAAATGTTTGAATTATACTCAACTGCTGTGTTGTCTCGAGACTACCTCTCTCAAACACGACAAAAGTTAGAATGTAAGTTTTTCTCTAAAATCGCCACTGCTGACCTTTCCGACTTGTTTTTGTTTTAGGCTCCACCTACTTTCTTTAGCCTCTAGCTATGCAGCTTGACCAACAATCAATTATCTGTTTTTAGCAATCTTTTAATTTAATATGCTATTTTTAATTACATATAAAAATTCCTTACTAATTTTGAATACAACTTAATTGCTCTGAACATTTGTGCAATTAGATTTTAATTAAAAACACTGATCAAAGGAATGTGATTTTTGATCAGTATTTTTAAACGACTTTATACAATTTTAAAACTAAAATTTAAAACAAATACGCCCGCACTGAAACTTTAAATTAAATGATATAAATCCACAAACCACGCACACACGAATATTATTTCATGGTTTGTGACATTTATATACGGAAACTTTACATATTTATTTATAAACTATAGAATATATAACTAATTTATATTATAACTTAAAATAGACAAAATCTCACTGCGGGCGAACAGTAGTTTGAATTACCGTACATAAAAACACCTGAAACGAAGATCGGTTCTCCGATCTGTCTGTTTCAATATTATAAAGGGCATTTAGAAAATGATAAAGAATACAATAGAAATTAGTTAATTTATTTCAGTTCAAAATGCAGTTTATTGATTTTGCTGGAAACATTTTGAACTTTGTAATTCCAAGCATAATAAATCTATTTAGAGACTTAATGATTGGCAACATTTTGTAACTTACCTAAATCTTAAGTATCACATGATCATCATCTCTTATACTACTAGTCCATAATTGTTTATAAATAAGGCAAAACTCTCCATACAGTAGTGCCACCCTGTGCTGACCAAAGTAATCAATGGATGCCAGAAGGCTTGTGCATGAAATCCCTATCAAATGCCTACTCATCCAATATCCCCAGACTAGTTTCTGGCTTGTGGCCTTCATCAGTGAGGAACATTGAATCTGAGAGCATTGCACCTAGATCTTAGGATTTAATGCAACCCTCCAGCAACCACCTTTTATCTCTACTTAACTATGAAACTATGAGAATGAAATTGAAAACCCAAACATCTTTTCAATCTAAGCTCAATAGCTTATATAGTCATTTGGGGAACTCAGTTCAGCACCCATAAATTTTGGTCTCTTTGGCTCTTTAACAACCATAGCCACCACTATCCTATTACACAGGATTGGTGTTAAACCATTAAAAATCACATGATCACCATCTCTTGTACTAGCACATAATTATTTATAAACAAGGCAAAACTCTCCATACAGTAGTGCCACCCTGTGCTGAGTTCAGAGCCATATGACTATATAAGTTATTGAGCTTAGATTGAAAATATTTTTGTGTTTTCAATTTCATTCTCATAGTTTTATAGTTAAGTGAAGATAAAAGGTGGTTGCTGGAGGATTGCATTAGATCCTAAGATCTAGGTGCCATGCTCTCAGATCCAAAGGTCCTCACTGATGAAGGACACAAACCAGAAACTAGTCTGGGGATACTGGATGAGTGGCATTAGATAGAGATTTTATGCACAAGCCTTCTGGCATCAATTGATTACTCTGGTTGACACAGGGTGGCACTACTGTATGAAGAGTTTTGCCTTGTTTACCTAAATCTTCATGAGAAAAATTTAAATCATTTGAAAATTTCAAAAAATGGGCAGAATAAATTACACTTTTAAAAATACACTAAATAGTTTTACATAATAAAAAAAACCTTGATATAAAATTATAAAAAGAATAATTTTTTTCTAGTACAGTTTTGAGGTAAATGAAAGTTAGTATTATTAAACTTTATGACTGCAACAATAGCAATTTTTTAAAATAAATTGAGAGATTATAAAAGTTTGTAGCTAATGGTTCTGACTTTAGAAATATCTATTTAGGAGATAAAATTCAAAATGAAATATTTTATTGGCATCAAATATTACTAATAATATTATTAACAAGAGTCAACAAACAAATATTTTTAAATTATTTTATATTGTACTCCAGATGGTATCATGCCATGAACAAATAATAAGTGTGATAGTCAGATTTATTCATTTCAATTTGGGATATAAAAGTATTGAAATAAATTAATATTTTTTTAGCATTTATTTAAATTTTAGATGCTATAGGGGTGGGGTTGACAATATTTTTTTATGAATTGACTGAAAAAATTAAATTTATGTATAAATAATTTAAAAAGTCAAGGCTATGATAATGGATTAAATATGAAAGCAAAAATATAGGTATTATAAGAAAGACTTTTAGATTTAAATCCCCATACATTTTACGTCAAGTTCAAATCACAGTCTAAACCTGATAGTTAATGATGTTGTGCATATCATTCATGAATTGATGCCATAAAATTTCTTCATAAATATTTACCTGAAATGTATGTTGTTTATATGAAATTTGTAATGGCTCTTCAAAACTGTATGAACAATTTAAATATCAGAAAAAATGACTAATTGAAAAAATTCTACATTTACATTTATTTGCTGTATTAGAGTTTGGTATGGTATTTTAAATTAATGGAGTTTTCCTAGAAAAAATTTTCCATCTTAATCTGTAAATCTACTATTTGCTTTACATAGTGATCTAAAATAATTTTAAATGATTATAGATATGATGAAACTTTCAAAATAATTATAAAACACTCAAAATTTATTGTAGCAAAATGTGACACAAAATCTGTATTATGTAGTAGTAGATCACTAAGGTGAGTAAAAAGACAACACAATTTGATCACAAACACAAAAATGAAAATGTCATATATCCTGAAATTTCTTTTCAGGTATATATTTTTTCTCTACACAGTAGATCAAACATTAGACTTTTTGCAGGAAAGATTTACTTTTTTAAAAGAACATATGAATTTGTTTCAATTTTTGTATTTGTCAAATACTTCACAAAATAAAGAATATTAGCTTGTAAAAAGTTATGACAAAAATTAACATATGCAAATCATTCAGAGATTGATACAGATGGTTTATATGAAGTCATTTTATACTGACAATTAATTATTTCTAATTTTTAAAATGATTTATATCAGATAATTTAGTATATTTATTCCAACAACTTAATCATAGTTTATCCAAACTTAAATTGTTTTTTTGGATTTTTTAAAATTACCATAACAAATAAAAATCTTCCACCATTCTTTTTTAAAAATATATAGTCAATACATATCATTCATTAATCAATAAATCTTCACCATAATCTTTTTAAAAACTTTTATTTTCATCATATATATTTAAAATCCTTTTATATTCTTCATATTCCAACGTTTAGATTGTTTTTAATTACAATCATTTTCAAGGCACTACAAAATACACAGAAATAATTGAATAAATAAAAACACAAATACATCTTATAACTCTATATAAATACCATAAATTGTATTATAATAATCTAAAAATAAATAATCATACATATTATACCATTAAATAATACATTTACATTCTATTATTTTATCCAATTTTTTTAAAATAACTCCTATTACAAATCAATTACTATAAACAATAATAAAAATAACCAATAAAACAATGTGTTTAAAAGTACTATGAAAGTATTTAAATAAGGGTATATTTAAATGATTTAAGGTATTTATTTGGAATGGAATTGGTAAAATGGCATTGGTAAAATATAAAATATAATGTGATATAAATAAAATAGAAGTTTATAGGTATGTTTTAAAATTGTTTTATTGGTTATTTTTATTATTGTTTATAGTAATTGATTTGTAATAGAAGTTATTTTAAAAAAATTGGATAAAATAATAGAATGTAAATGTATTATTTAATGGTATAATATGTATGATTATTTATTTTTAGATTATTATAATACAATTTATGGTATTTATGTAGAGTTATAAGATGTATTTGTGTTTTTATTTATTCAATTATTTCTGTGTATTTTGTAGTGCCTTGAAAATGATTGTAATTAAAAACAATCGAAACGTTGGAATATGAAGAATATGAAAGGATTTTAAATATATATGATGAAAATAAAAGTTTTTAAAAAGATTATGGTGAAGATTTATTGATTAATGAATGATATGTTAAAATTACCAGTATCTGTAGTATCGTCAGAATACTCCTTTTCTAAACTTAAAATTATTAAAAACTACTTGTATTCTACAATGATATTAAACAGATTTTCATATTTCCTATTATATCAATAGAGGCACATATTTGTGATCAATTTGAAATATAATATTGTTCAAGAATTTACATTAATGAAAACTAAAAAAAAATAATTCATTATTTTTTTTTTGTTTAAATGTTTACTTATCTATTTCTTTAACCAATAATGTTAAATGTGTTCATATTTTATAATCATTTAGTAAAAAGTTGTTTTAGTCTTGCATTGGTGGTCGAGAGGTCAGCGCGACGGCCTTGCACTTGCAGGCAGTTACCCGGGTTGTGGGTTCGCGTCCCGGCCGATGCTATGACACTTAAAAAAAAAAAAAAGTTGTTTTAGTATTTTTTTAAAAATCTTATTTTAATTTTAATATTATAGTAGAATAAAGTTTAAATTTAAAAAATGTTCATAATTTAAGGCTAAATAATTTTTTTAAAAAAAGATATGAAATTAAAAAAAAATATATTAAAAACACAAAAAAGCTCTACTTTTCAAGGTTTTAAAAAAATTATACTTTGCTACTGTTTTTCTATTTTTTCATTAAAAACATTGTTTTCAACTATCTGCTGTTTAATCAAAAGTAGCGGCTGAATCTTTGTACTTTATAAAAAACTGTCTCTTTGGATTTCCTTTCTTTTAGTTTTTCTTTGATGTTTTTATGTGAAAAATATTATTTAAAACTATATCACCATTTCTGCAGTCATAAAACTGTATTCTGCTTTTTTAAAAAGATTAAATAACATTCTTATTTTTATTGTTTCAAAGTAAATTCTAGCATTTTTGAAGAAATTTCTAATTACCTTCTCTGAAGTACTTTTAAAAATAAAGGAAAGTTTCCAAAGAATCATCAGATAACAAAACGTCAAAGTTTTCAACTATTTTTGATCGATGTATTATTATAGATAATCTTCATCGATCAGATTATGTCACATATTAGTGAAAGAAATATGAATGAAATCATTTTATTTTGAAACATCACAAAGTGCAGTCTAGCAGTTGTCTGAACATATCAATTTTTTCTATTACATGAGAAAATTTTTATCTAAAAATAATTTTAAATATATATAAACTTAATGTACAAACATATATACTATCAATTTTTAATAAGTAAATTTTTCAAACCTGTGATAAAGGAACAAAAATGAAATGGACATTTAAAAAAATCTGAGATAGCAACTTGTAATTCACATTTTATCTACTTTTAACTTTTTTCATCATTACAATTGTAAAACAAATAAGATTTTGTTTTCTTTACAGATGTTACTTTTCTAATTAGAATAATTACATCGAAAATTTATTTTAAATTGATAAGAAAAAAAAAGAAAAGATTAAAAGAATGTTTGATATTTTACATAATTAAACAAAATAATCTCATTTAAAAGATAATAGCAACCATTAAAAATAAATTACTTTTTTTCTAAACAAACTTTACAAATATATATAATAACAAAGTATGTAATAAAAATTTCAAAGTTAATGGTCAAATATAAAGTAAAACTTGTTTTGAAGAAACAATTATTAGCCATTTACAGACCGTAAATTATAAATTTGAAATTAGCATTATCAATAAATAATTCTTTTAATCAATCGTCTTATCAGCTAAAATTACAGCAATCAATCATATTCTCAACTACAGTGAAACATTTTTTCGCTATGATCTGTGTTTCGTAATCAAATGTTGGCTGACAAAGTGATTACAACATAAGCAATCAAACTGTCATAATTTAAACTCTTGTATCTTGTAACCGGCATTAATAGTATGGCTATAAATATTGTTCAAAATGAAATTTTATTCACAAACCATAAGAATCATTTACAAAAAGAAGAACACTTACATATCAATCTCAAAGGAGACCAGTTAACAAAATCAGAGGTTGCGCTTATATAAGTATATATAAAAACAATTAATTTCATATCAATTATATTAAGACATTAGTTATCACCAGAAATTGAAGACATATAACTTCCCATTCCAGAAATCATAGTAGTGGCCCATTTACATTAATCTGATCATGTACATCACATATATGATGGTGTTAGTCAATTCAAACACATATAAGTTAGTTTAATTTACGAACATGTAGACAATGATGTATATCACTAAAAATAGTAATCTACTTTTAAAAACATCTCATATAAACGTCATCAACAATTGAATAATATTGATGATCATCAGCATACATTGTTTACAACTTGATCAACAAATATTACTATTACTTTTACAAGAGTTATATTGCTAGTTTCCTTTTCCACCTAAATGTTACAAATATTAAACGTGTATTATTATGCAATGCTTAGGTATTATTCCTAAGCACAACATTTACTTTATAAATTTATCATCTAGATTTTATTTAAAATATCAGCATATTTTCAGCAGTAAATATTATCATTTTGTAAATTATATTTTTCATTATTCCTGAAGATTTTAATTTTAAAATATATAGTTTCTGACCTAAGGTTAGACATATATGATTATATAAACAGTTTACATAGCCTTAAAATATTTTTAATTTCAAGCTTTTAGTCTGATAACAGAAAAGTTAAAGTGGTCACTAATTATGCCAGTGCACTTGTTCAAGCTTTGAAACCAAATGTTAATTAATAAAAACAAATATCAGAAACTGACTAGGAGATAAAGAATTACAATCCATTATCATCTAATGATCACTGGTTAATTCAATCTTGCAGTAATGCCAGTTTCAGTTTTTAATTCCTAAGTTATCTATTTACATAAGTAAATTTTTAATATATGAGGTGATATTAGACCATCTATAAAACAAAGTATAAACCAAATCTAACAAATTTTTGTAAGTTTAACTAATAAAATAAGTCTTATAGGTCTTCTTGTTTTGAATGAAAAAAAAAACTATTTTTACTGGTATTCAAAACCTAGCTATCATTTACCATAAGCTGATATTAACTAAATTTTATAAATATATATTATAGTTTTAAATTACAATAACTGATTAATTTGCATATATACATACATTGAAACAGTATGGGTTTTCACATTGTAAAATTTTCTTTTTATCATTTTTATTTTACATATTCTGAAAAAATAGAAATATATATTAAAAAGGTGTTTGCTATTAAATAAAAGAAAACCCTTTAGTTCTTCTTGAGGGCTTTAAAGGAACTAAGAAGGGCAAATTTCATATTGTCCACTTCATATGTTCTTGTCATTGCAGCTGTTATAACTATGTGATTATTTATATAGTACAGGAACATAGATAGGCTGCTCACCAACATACATTAGCCAGTGTGGTGAGTTTATTGGCTTTCTATCACTGAAGTTAATATCAAAAAATATCGTGGTCTTTCTTTTCAGTTGCCTGATAGTTCTCAACTGAAATATGAGTAAAGTTTTCTTGAAGGCAGAATGAATGTGCGTATGAATTTTTAACAGATTATTTGCAATCATAACAAACAAAAATAAATAATGGCTCTTATTCCTAAAAGGATGTAAAGGCACCAATCATAGCAGCAGTTGGTGTTCAAAGATGGAGTGTGCTAAAAATCTCCTGACTGTGATCCCAGGCTACTATTTGATGAAGATCTTTTATTTAGGTACTTAAAACTGCAGATCACTTTCAAGTGAAAGAAGATTGCAAGAATTGAAACAACTGTTTCATATTAAATGGGACATTATTGGATTTTGTGACATTAAAAGAAAAAATGAAGTGACAACTGATTTAAAAAGTGGACAGGTACTGTACTACAAAGGTATAGATATTGAATGTACTAGTGGAGTACTATTCATTATAAATAAAAGTGGAGGAAAAACATTGTGGAGATTAATGGCATATTGGACAGATTAGCAAGATGAGTTATTCAACTTAGTAGCAATACCAATAGGAGACAATTAAGGTTTATGTCCCAACAAGTTCTCATAGTGATGAAGCAGTGAGGATTTTTGAATGTATATAAAAAGGATTTTTAATCTGACCAAACAAGATTTTAAAATTGTTATGGGAGACTTTAATGATAACTTTGTTAAACAATTGAAAGTTGAAAGTGCTATAGGTAAATTTGGTTATGGCAATAGAAATGATAGAGGATAAACATTTGTGGAGTTTTCAAGAAAATAAAAACATATTATGAATTCTTTTTTTGAAAAAAATGTTAAAAAAGAAATGGAGATGGAAGCACCCAAATGAAAGTACAGCAGAAATGGATTATATTTTAATTAACCAAAATACATATTTCAAGATTGTAATGTTCTTAATAAATTCAACACAGGAAGTAATCATTGATTAGTAAGATGTAATATACTTGTTAATGTAAAACTAGAGATACAAAAATGATTAAGAAAAACAATATTAACAATTGATATTTCTAATCTTCAGTAACATTGTAATAAATTAGAAGTTAGAAATTGTTTCAAGAATTAGTTGATTTTGGAACATGATTCAGATTTGAATAAAATTAATATGAAAATAACTGATACACTTTTACATACTGTAACAAAGATGGCAGATAGAAAAAAGCAGCAATTGACCACAAAATTTCTACTGAGACTAGACAATTTATGAAAAAAAAAAGGAATATGAATATATATATATATATATATATATATATATATTCATATCCTTGTTAATGCATCATATATATGCATCATATATATATATATATATATATATATGATGCATTAACAAGGATTGAAGTTTTCCCATTTTGTAAGAATGGTGTAAGAAAGAGTTGATAATAATATAAAAAAGTATAATTGTGAACTAGCAAGGAAACCTGGAGAAGTGAATAAAAATCACAAGAGTGTAGAACAATATTTTGGTATTGGTAAAAAACTTATATCTGCAATAAAAAAGATGGAATTATTACTAAAAAGATATATCACATCATGAAATGGGTAGAGAATAAGTACTTTCTACATCTGTTATATCTTCTGAATTATTCAGGATTTTAAATAAATAATTGAGACATGCAATTAAATTTATGAAGAAGGTAAAAGCTTCAGGTAATGATAAAAGCAGGTAAAAAATTGAAAAAAAATTGGAAAAGTTATATATTAAATGTCTAAATGATAAACATGTATGGATGATTGAGATAATATAGTATTTATAATAATATTTTAAAAAAATGATAAAAAAGATATTAGAAATTACAGACCTATCAGTTTTATACAAAATGTTTACCAAGATAATTACAACTCATTTACAGAGAGCATTGTATTTCAACCAACCAAAAGAACAATATGGATTTAAAAGTGGTTTTAGTACAATAGATCATATCCAAGTATTGATAGAAGTTATAGAAAGGACCAATGAATATGAGTTGCCATTATGCTTTGCATTTGTAGATTATGAAAAGGCATTTGACTCTATTAAGCACTTATTCAATAATTAAAGCATTGTCATATTCTGAAGAATATTTATAAAAATGCAACAGCCACAATTAGATTACATAATGATACAAAGAATGTTAACGTTGAGAAGTGTGTAAGACAAGGTGACTCAAAATTTCCAAAACATTTTACAACAGTATTTTGTGAATTAAAATGGAAAGCTAAAAGAGTAAAAGTAAATAGAGATTATTTAATTCATATAGATGATGTAGCTGTTTTGCAAATAATGCTTCAGTTTCAGGAAATGTTGCAAGAGTTATCAGATGAAAATAAGACTAAAGGTAAATGTTAAAAAGTCTAAGGCAATGTTCAAAAGATGAAAATAAAAATTGATAATGTTGAGTTAAAAAAAAGTTAACAACTAAAAATATATTGGTCAGATTATTACTTCAGATGGAAACATAATAGAGAAAATTAATTCATAGAATTAAATTTGGTTCAAATGTTTTTGCTAGAAATAACTTAATATTAAAAGGAAATATGGCCATGTGTTTAAAAAGGAAGATTTTTAATACATATGTTTAATTAGTTCTTACTTATGGATCTGAGACTTGTACATTTAATAGAAGAGCAATACAGAGACTTTAGACCACTCAAAGAAGTATAGAGATATGCATGTTAGTAGTATCAAGAAGGACTGAAAATGCAATACATGGGTAAAAGAAGAAACAGGTGTTACTGACCTCATTGAAAGAATTAAAAGACTGAAGGGTTGGTCTGACATATTTCTAGAAGGGATAATAATAGATGGACAATTGAAATCTTAATACATATTGCAAGATATTGTAAAAGAATCAGAAAACGACCACATGTGAGATGGATGGATGAAATAGTAAAGTGTGCAGGGGTGTTGTGGAGAAAAAGACTAGAGATCGGAGAAGATGGATTGATTTTGGAAAGACCTTTACCATGCAATGGATTGATAATTGGCTTTGTGATGTCAAAAAAATTATTTGTTAATTGTTAAAAATGCAAAAATGTATAAAATATTTATTTAAATAAAGTTATTCTTTCTATCCATCTAAAAAAATGTAAAAGAAAAAGATAAAACAATCATGATAAAGTTTCAATTATCTTAAATAATTTTTTTTACAGACATGCATAATTTTATGTACAGTTTATTATATCAAAATTTTTAAATATATATATATATATATATATATATATATATATATATATATTTAAAAATTTATATATACATATATATATATATATATATATATATATATATATATTGTAACGGGCACATACATACATTACATTGTTTTTTATTAGTAAACATGAAAAGAATAAAAGTTCGCAAATAAAAACTTCTTTTTTAAGAATTAAAAATTGAAAATTAAAAAATCATCTTAAACTCGTATATATATAAAATCGCACAGATAAAAAAAAAGTATTATTAAAATAAAACTTTATTAAAAATAAAAAATATATTTTAAAAGCAAAAACTTAAAAAGATTTAAAGATAAAAATATATCTAAGTTTGTACAAAACAAATTAATTAATGTTATTGAAAAAATGGAAATGATTAATTTAATTAGTCAAATGTAAACTAGCCTTGGGCATTTAAATGCATAAGCAGCGGACAGATAGGAAAACAATAGAAACTAATAGCCAATGAATGAAAAAGAATGGAATCAGACCTCAGCAAAAAGACCATCACATCATTGTGACGTAATGTCCACTGGATCTGAAAGGCTACTATAAAAAGTGAGTGGGATAATAGATTAGGAGGAGATGTGACAATATGTGTTAGTGTGGAGTTGAAGGAGAAGGGATTGAAAAGACGCACTCTTCAATTCCTTCAGTTGTTAAAAAAAAAAAAAGAAATGGAAGATCGCTTTTCTTATACTGAGGACAACAGGATCATTGGGGAATTTAACGTGGATTCCAAACGGCATGCAATGGATAAAGAAGAATGTTTTAAAAATCGTAAAAACTTTAAAAACATTTTGAAACACTAAGAACTTTAAAATGTAAACTTTCTCAGTACTTAATCTATAAGAAATAGAAAGTGCACTCCTATCTGACCAACATTATTTATTATTTAGTTATAATTTTATTTAATGTATTTTTTTTGTAAAATCATTTCCATTTATTTATTTGTTCTTTAAGTTCTTATTATGATTTCTGTTTTTCGATAAAATAAACTATAAGTCGGCATGAATGGTTATATAGATTTGTAAAGTTATATTAGGGGAGGATAATCTTAGGTTAATTGTTTTGTAGTTGAATTAGGTCAATGGATTGGATATATTGGTGTAATTAGTAGATGTATTACAAGATTCTCTACAGGCAGAATCGCTATTATATGCCGCACACACTCGTTTTGCCTATGGGAGGAATTATAAGATGGAGACAGCAGTTCCTTCCTATGGAATTTTTTTTTATTGCTCTTCTTGTCAGATAGAGGTAGTATTTCTATCTGATGCGAGGCAAATTTCTTCTCTTAATCTTTTGTGCTGCCATATTTCGTATTACATTGAATGCATCGATATATCAGATGGATTGAAGTTTGGTTTGACTGTGATCTTTTGGCCTAAGGTTAAATAAGGATAGAATATTTTCTTTCAACTGCAAATCTATGTAGTCTATTCATACTTAACACTCTAAATAAAAATGCATTAAATTTAAGTTGGGTATGAAAGTTTCATGGATTCATTATCGGTTAATTATGTTTTTGGTTTTCATATTTGATCAAAATATATAGACATTCGGTAAATAATGATACCTTATGGTGAGTATCTAAAATGTATTTATTCGGATGTCTTTTAAGTTATTGGTGTCACTGCTGTATCTTAAGATAAATACCAGTGGATTTCTTGTATTTCCTATGCAGTTGACGGTATCAATGATTTTGTATTTTGATCGTTTAGGTTTATTTTGAAATGTTTTTGACCATGTAATCTATGTAACCGATCTATACTCGACATTATAAAACAAACTTTCATCAAAATTATCTGTGCAAACTTATAAAAAATTAAAATGTAAACTTATAATATTATAAAAATTAAAATTTAAATTCTAAAATCAAGTTAAAATCCAAAGTAAAGGTTATTTATGTAATAGACAGGGTATGAGCACAGACTTTCACATGACCCACCTCTCTCCATCATCAGATTTTCAATTGGATGGACAGTTGAAGAGTTGGAGTGTGGAGTAGATTGAAGCCTGTCCATTAAAGTAGGAGGATTTGCTATCTTAATATATATATCTGAGCACTTGTAGCATATATGTGTAGAGATGGTAATCTGGACCAACTGATGATTGCTGGTTTAGCATGAAATACGTATATTGGTGATTATTTATCTTTTTGACATATGTGTGTTCAGGTGTATCAATGTTATGAGATAGTGTGGAGAGAGGTGGGTCATGTGAAAGCCTGTGCTCATACCCTGTCTATTACATATATAGACACAGGTATATATAAGCCTGTGTATTCCAGCTATTACATATTAGAGATGTCTGCCTATCCCTTGTATATGTTTTTAATGAATTGTCCTATACATGAGGGGTCAGATTGACCTTGGGTCAACCTGGGTGTGACAATAATCTCGGCCTCAGGGTGGCCTTTGAGCGTTCCATCATCAGATTTTCAATTGGATGGACAGTTGAAGAGTTGGAGTGTGGAGTAGATTGAAGCCTGTCCATTAAAGTAGGAGGATTTGCTATCTTAATATATATATCTGAGCACTTGTAGCATATATGTGTAGAGATGGTAATCTGGACCAACTGATGATTGCTGGTTTAGCATAAAATATGTATATTGGTGATTATTTATCTTTTTGACATATGTGTGTTCAGGTGTATCAGTGTTATGAGATAGTGTGGATAGAGGTGGGTCATGTGAAAGTCTGTGCTCATACCCTGTCTATTACTTATATAGACACAGGTATATATAAGCCTGTGTATTCCAGCTAGTAAAGGTTATTCTAAAATAATGCCAATTTTTATATATGTGCATAAATAAATGTTTGTGTGTTAATTACTGGCAGTGGCTTATTTTATTTTTTTTTTAAAAATTATTCTTGGATAAGAATTTATAAAATATAAATCTCTGCTGCTCCACTGAGCTAGTGACAATGGGCTAACGACCGGAATCAACCAATATAATAATTTTTTTTAACTTACGTATCTGCCGACTATATAAATTTTTCTAGGTTCAAATGCCTAGATGGCACTCTGTAGTGGAGATTATGTTAAGCTCCCTTTCTCCAGATCGTTATAACTGGCTACCCAAATTGGGCCAATCTTTAATAATCCACGAATACCCTGAGCAAATTTTTTCAAAATGAAATATGTTTATCTGTTTACATAAAGTCAGATACTTTAAATCTTATAAAAGCACTGCCAGAAAGAAATTGCACATATATTAAACACGAGAAAGTATAAATAATTTTAAATTGTACTTTGTTAAAAAGAGAAAGGCAAAAGGTTGCAATTAATATGTTATTTTGTTAATATAAATTATGCTTTAATGTGTATAGGAGCGCACAGCCACGTAAGTTTATGATTGTAAATGTGGTACCTTATGATGAGTACTGTTTGAAAATTTACTTTGTAGTAACCCTATTTAAGCATTTCAATCAGTCATAAATAAGTTGGTGGTATTTATAACTGTGCTGCAAATATACACGTATAAACCCATTATCTTTCAAAACATAGTTATCTCAATGCAACCTTCTTAAATAAATAATTTATAAAATTTGCTTGTCATGCCATGTGTAAAAATAAAATGTATAAAAAAATAGAACTCTTGTGGTGAGGAGGTGAACATAAATGGTCCTTAGGAAAACGATAGTCAACATTTTTTTTTTGTATATAGTCTTTTTGTAAAATTTCTAACCGGATGTTTTTGTAAATGTCTTCGTTAATCATGTATCATAATTACTAACTCTAAGTAATTTTTTTTTTTTAAGCAAGTTTACTGATATGTAACGGGCACATACTGTACCGGTATAAATCCACCACGCTTACTCATACACAGTACCCGAGTTCAAACCCAGTCCACGTTTAAGAATAAATTCCAAAACGCCAACGAAATTCAAACCCAAACCCCGGCATGACCAACCGATGATGACTTTATAACAGCACGGGGTTATCCCTTTACTAGCTCAACTCAGAACACAGACTAAATTACTTACAGTTTTATATATAGATCTATTATACTCTGGATATCGGTACGGTCATTAATGTAATGTATATATTTAAGTTGTCAATACAGACAGTAGGTGACTAAATAGACTTCGAGAGTAATGAGGTGGAAGACACAAAATTAGAGTAAATAAATTGTTTAATAACAAATAGAGAGCATAAAAATATAGTATTCAAAAGTACGGTAAGATTTCCATAAATATTCTATTATAATTAGCTACTAGTCTTTAGTAATCATTTTACCTGGTAAACAAACTCATACCAATATTTGTGTAGTGAAATGATTGACGGGTGGCTAAGGGAATCAGAGCATTTGAGCATCGGAAATATTTATCTACGATTTTTATTAAGTTATTTTATTCGAATAGATTCGAACCGTTGCGTGTACGAATAGTTGGAGGGTGGTTTCGTATAACTATGATATCTAAGATCGATGTACTAGTGGTTGCCTAAATTGACGAGCCCTACAGTAATCACTTGCGGTGCATCAACGGAATACCGGGCGGCTTGTACTTTGACAAGGCTTAATGCCCCCAAGTAGCTCCGGGACACTACAACCAGCCGGGATCATTTCGAAACCCGGTGATCCAAGAGATAACCTGGGAAAGAATTGCTTTCTTCCCCATATGGTAGTATGGCGAGACGCTAACTTCGGCGAAGGGAAGGCATTGCCACAGTCATCGAGGACGAGTGCTTGAAGTGGATTTGAAAAGGAATTATACCAAACCTGGGTAATCAATTCGTCTATTTCTGCGCAACAGGCTGATATAACTATTCCAATAAAACATGGCGGAATCAAACTGACCGCGAAAGCAATAATTAATTAAGTTTACTCTGAAACCCCTAACTCCCCCAGGTCGTTCAGGCGGTAGCGATGATAACAAATTATACACTGAGAACTATTTCTCATTTCATGTAGGAAACTAAGATAATAAACTTAAAACCCTTTACATTTTTAAGATTGAAGTATCGGTTACAATAGTATGACAACTAAAAAAAAACATAATAAAGTGATTTAATATCTGCCAACTCAATATATGAAATAATCTTTACTTTAACAACGAACTTCCTTTTAAAATAACTATAATCAATATTATAAACTAGCTTTAAACAGAGTTGGGAAATATTTCTATTGGCATCGTTTGTTTATAGCATAAGTAAATAGGAAAAAAAATATAAATGTCTTCATTTGAATTATTATTAGTAGATACAATATTTACAAACTATTTTCTAAAGACTAGAGCAGAGGAAAAGGAGAAAAGAAAATTTACTGACAGGTTTGAAACAGTAGCGTTATAAACGAAACAAAAAACTTACATGTGATTCATTTGATTGACAGATTAACTTATAACATTAAGCTCGGGAGAAAGTTAAAAGTTCATGTAACACAGTTACCCTTCCTTCTTCATCCGGCTTGGCTTCTCACGATGGTATTTCTGACGAACGTAGGCGCGCATTTGAAATCTACTTGGAAGGCATAGTCAATTTGGAGATTGGAAGCTGGAAATTGTGAAGCACATAAAACATGATCAGTCAGCGGTACAAAGATTCAAATTGGCGGGACAGAGATCAGCTCCTGGCACTTAGCCCATCGACATTACGGTTTATTGGTGGACTTCTTAACAAAAGTTGGAGAGATTTCTCTAGCAACTGCTTTGCTGTTTTTGAGACGATCTACTCCCAGCCACGTCAAAAGTTAGAATGTTAGTTTTCTCTACGATGGCCACGGTTGACCTTTCTGTCTGGTTTTTGTTTTAGGCTCCGCCTACTTTTCTCTAGCCTTCAGCAATCCAGCTTGACCATACAATATCAATTATCCATTTCCATTGTTCCGTTTTCAGCTATCTTTAACTTTAATACGCAATTTTAAATTGACAAAGTAATTACAAATATAAATTCCTTATCTAATTTCGAATACAACTCAATTACTCTATACATTTGTACAATACAGATTTTAATTAAAACCACTGATCAAAGGAATGTGACTTTTGATCAGTATTTTTAAACGACTTTGTATAATTCTAAAAGGCTAAAATTTAAGCAAATACACCCGCAATGAAACTTTTAAATTAAGCTGATATAAATTCACAAACCACGCACACACGAATATTATTTCATGATTTGTGACATTTATGCACGGAATCTTTACATATTTATTTACAAAACATAAAATATATATAGCTCAATTTTTGTGACTTGAAATGGAAAAATCCCATTGCGGGCGAATAGTAGTTCGAATTACCGTACTTAAACACATGAAACTAAGATCGGTTCTTCGATCTGTCTGTTTCATTTCTTCTCACTTTAAAAAAAAATAACAAAAAAAAATGTTTATACATAATTCACTGGTTAACATTTCTTACAGAATTGATCGACTTTGGAGAACAGTCTGGGTGGGGGTTCGAACTTAACATTTATCAAATTTGGGTGTATTAATCCGTTGTTCTTTTACTCATCATCATAGACATTTCACAGTGGTCGTTTACCGGGTTATCATTTATTGTAGTTTCTACTTTCTCCCTGGGTCAGGAGGTATATAAGGTTTTAATGGCCTGGTATTGTAACTACACTGCTCCCATTCCCTTTTTGTTGGATACAAGTCCCCATAGTCGATCTGGTTTAGCAGTTCCACAGTTTTTTCGAACGACATAGGGCAGATCCCCAGCATTATCCTTTGCACCCACGGTGGTAGGTTATGCACGATGATACGGGTAATGTGCTGCTCCGTGTAGCTAAAAGCGGTGAGAGATTTAAGTATCATCGCTTGGTGCATGAAGAAGGCTGCAAAACTCTGTCTGCCACTCTCATCGTATTTCAAATTCGAGAACTTGTGTAAAAGTCCCTCCTGCTTCTCCACACTCCAATACCTTTTCAAAATAGCTTCTTCATAGCCTCGCATAGTACTCGGTGGTTGTTTTAATAATTTCCACCATGCCTTCACAGCTTCCCTCAGATAATGGCTGGCTACCATTATTCTCTCCCTTTCGGTCATCGGGTGGAAGCACAGAAATTCTTTGATGCTGTCCAGATGCACGGCTGGATTTTCCCTGGGGTCGCCTCTGAATGTCTGAATCTGGATAGATGATCCGAAGTGAGGGATGTTAATCATCCTTATTGGTGGGTGCACTGCCTGCTCTCTTTTTATCCCTTTTCCTTTGTTACTAGTTCCCATTGCCGCTATTAGGTTTTCACTTTGGCCCTGCGCATCAGTTTGCCTTTCCAACTCAACATTTTCAACGTCTAGGTCCTGGCCTGTCTTCTCTTCGATGGCTACTTCGCTCTGGGTTTCTAATTCCATCGGGATGGTTTGGTCCTCTTCTCCCTTCCTTGCACTGGTATTAGCTTTATCTTCCCTACCTGTTTTACCGTCCGTCCCCATATGCCATTCTTCAATCCTTAACATACGCTCCATCATCGCCATCATAATCTTCCTGTCCTCTCTCATCTCCTCAAGGATCGCGTCAAACTTCGCATCACGATCGTGCTCCCTCTGTTTGGTTTTCCTATCTAATCGACCAAAACTTTTTTTTTTATCGGGAAATTTCTTGAACACAATTTCGTGATCACTGGATGTGTCAGATGTCTCTGCGCCAGTTGCGGATGAATTATTGTTTCCTTCTATTTCTGCCATTTTCTCTTTGTTTTTATTTATAAGTGTCTTCAGCATAAGAGTTAGTTTTGTAAAATAATTTGATTTGTATATATAACATAAAGATACTGATCCCTGATCCTATTGCCAAATCCTTCCCCGCTGCTGATACTGTTTGTGTGGCTTCCTTCCTTTCTCTTTTTTTTCGCCTACGTTCCGACTGGTTTCTGTTATCTAAACTTTTCACTGTTAATATTTTTTTATTTTTTCTTTTTTTTTTTATTTTTTTATTTAGGTATATACAATATGACATGCTTAAATCATTACTAAAAGAATAAAGGGAAAAAACTTTATTTCACCCAGTTTGCACTGTTCTCCTCAGTCCTATAATATAAACATATTAATAATGGGTATATAACACAATATTATTTTTGTACTACTATCAGTAATTCTCTCTCTATATATATGCCACCATTCTCTCTTTTGAACCCAACAAAACTCACCACTGCTGTATGGACAAACATATTTGCTGACAAATTTATTTGAAAGGCGCCAGCCAGCAACATGTGACCAATAAATACTTTAATCCACTGATCCCCAAATATATACTTTTTACATGACCTAATAATCATTTGATTCAAGATTAATGCTTTATATAGGGGACGATTAATATTAACTCTGACTCTGATAAGATTTTTATATTACAATATATATACGTACGTGTTTTTATTTTTAAGACCTGGAATTAATTCTACTTCTTTACTTTTCTCTTGAGAAATTTCAAACAACAAGAATGAACTCGCAAAAAAAAATTATGGAATAACACTCGTTTATTTTAATTAAATAAACGCACAAAATCGCTTCCGCTCTCTTTTCAAAAAATCTCACTCTGTTTCTTAACGATATTTGGAAGTAGACTGTTTACTGAAACTTGGTGTAAGGGAAAAACAAATTTTATATCCTTGCTTTACTCAACTATCGTTTTAACTTGCGCATTTTAATACGCCAAATACATATCAATATAATGACAAACAAAAAAAAAATCGAATATTTTTATAATTTAACTGTTTACTCTCGTTCACTCTGCAGGGTGTGGGAGATTTCTTCATCGGAGCACCACGGAGGGCGTCCAAAAATTTACTAACTGTACCGGTATAAATCCACCATGCTTACTCATACACAGTACCCGAGTTCAAACCCAGTCCACGTTTAAGAATAAATTCCAAAACGCCAACGAAATTCAAACCCAAACCCCGGCATGACCAACCGATGATGACTTTATAACAGCACGGGGTTATCCCTTTACTAGCTCAACTCAGAACACAGACTAAATTACTTACAGTTTTATATATAGATCTATTATACTCTGGATATCGGTACGGTCATTAATGTAATGTATATATTTAAGTTGTCAATACAGACAGTAGGTGACTAAATAGACTTCGAGAGTAATGAGGTGGAAGACACAAAATTAGAGTAAATAAATTGTTTAATAACAAATAGAGAGCATAAAAATATAGTATTCAAAAGTACGGTAAGATTTCCATAAATATTCTATTATAATTAGCTACTAGTCTTTAGTAATCATTTTACCTGGTAAACAAACTCATACCAATATTTGTGTAGTGAAATGATTGACGGGTGGCTAAGGGAATCAGAGCATTTGAGCATCGGAAATATTTATCTACGATTTTTATTAAGTTATTTTATTCGAATAGATTCGAACCGTTGCGTGTACGAATAGTTGGAGGGTTGTTTCGTATAACTATGATATCTAAGATCGATGTACTAGTGGTTGCCTAAATTGACGAGCCCTACAGTAATCACTTGCAGTGCATCAACGGAATACCGGGCGGCTTGTACTTTGACAAGGCTTAATGCCCCCAAGTAGCTCCGGGACACTACAACCAGCCGGGATCATTTCGAAACCCGGTGATCCAAGAGATAACCTGGGAAAGAATTGCTTTCTTCCCCATATGGTAGTATGGCGAGACGCTAACTTCAGCGAAGGGAAGGCATTGCCACAGTCATCGAGGACGAGTGCTTGAAGTGGATTTGAAAAGGAATTATACCAAACCTGGGTAATCAATTCGTCTATTTCTGCGCAACAGGCTGATATAACTATTCCAATAAAACATGGCGGAATCAAACTGACCGCGAAAGCAATAATTAATTAAGTTTACTCTGAAACCCCTAACTCCCCCAGGTCGTTCAGGCGGTAGCGATGATAACAAATTATACACTGAGAACTATTTCTCATTTCATGTAGGAAACTAAGATAATAAACTTAAAACTCTTTACATTTTTAAGATTGAAGTATCGGTTCCAATAGTATGACAACTAAAAAAAAACATAATAAAGTGATTTAATATCTGCCAACTCAATATATGAGATAATCTTTACTTTAACAACGAACTTCCTTTTAAAATAACTATAATCAATATTATAAACTAGCTTTAAACAGAGTTGAGAAATATTTCTATTGGCATCGTTTGTTTATAGCATAAGTAAATAGGAAAAAAAAATATAAATGTCTTCATTTGAATTATTATTAGTAGATACAATATTTACAAACTATTTTCTAAAGACTAGAGCAGAGGAAAAGGAGAAAAGAAAATTTACTGACAGGTTTGAAACAGTAGCGTTATAAACGAAACAAAAAACTTACATGTGATTCATTTGATTGACAGATTAACTTATAACATTAAGCTCGGGAGAAAGTTAAAAGTTCATGTAACACAGTTACCCTTCCTTCTTCATCCGGCTTGGCTTCTCACGATGGTATTTCTGACGAACGTAGGCGCGCATTTGAAATCTACTTGGAAGGCATAGTCAATTTGGAGATTGGAAGCTGGAAATTGTGAAGCACATAAAACATGATCAGTCAGCGGTACAAAGATTCAAATTGGCGGGACAGAGATCAGCTCCTGGCACTTAGCCCATCGACATTACAGTTTATTGGGGGACTTCTTAACAAAAGTTGGAGAGATTTCTCTAGCAACTGCTTTGCTGTTTTTGAGACGATCTACTCCCAGCCACGTCAAAAGTTAGAATGTCAGTTTTCTCTATCATGGCCACGGTTGACCTTTCTGTCTGGTTTTTGTTTTAGGCTCCGCCTACTTTTCTCTAGCCTTCAGCAATCCAGCTTGACCATACAATATCAATTATCCATTTCCATTGTTCCGTTTTCAGCTATCTTTAACTTTAATACGCAATTTTAAATTGACAAAGTAATTACAAATATAAATTCCTTATCTAATTTCGAATACAACTCAATTACTCTATACATTTGTACAATACAGATTTTAATTAAAACCACTGATCAAAGGAATGTGACTTTTGATCAGTAATTTTAAACGACTTTGTATAATTCTAAAAGGCTAAAATTTAAGCAAATACACCCGCAATGAAACTTTTAAATTAAGCTGATATAAATTCACAAACCACGCACACACGAATATTATTTCATGATTTGTGACATTTATGCACGGAATCTTTACATATTTATTTACAAAACATAAAGTATATATAGCTCAATTTTTGTGACTTGAAATGGAAAAATCCCATTGCGGGCGAATAGTAGTTCGAATTACCGTACTTAAACACATGAAACTAAGATCGGTTCTTCGATCTGTCTGTTTCAATACATATGTTACATTGTTTTTTATTAGTAAACATGAAAAGAATAAAAGTTCACAAATAAAAACTTCTTTTTTAAGAATTAATAATTGAAAATTAAAAAATCATCGTTAAACTCGTATATATATAAAATCGCACAGATAAAAAAAAATTATTATTACAATAAAACTTTATTAAAAATAAAAAAAATATTTTAAAAGCAAAAACTTAAAAAGATTTAAAGATAAAAATATATCTAAATTTGTACAAAACAAATTAATTAATGTTATTGAAAAAAATGGAAATGATTAATTTAATTAGTCAAATGTAAACTAGCCTTGGGCATTTAAATGTATAAGCATCGGTCAGATAGGAAAACAATAGAAACTAATAGCCAATGAATGAAAAAGAATGGAATCAGACCTCAGCAAAAGGACCATCACATCGTCATGACGTAATGTCCACTGGATCTGAAAGGCTACTATAAAAAGTGAGTGGAATAATAGATTAGGAAGAGATGTGACAATATGTGTTAGTGCGGAGTTGAAGGAGAAGGGATTGAAAAGATGCACTCTTCAATCCCTTCAGATGTTAAAAAAAGAAATGAAACATCGCTTTTCTTATACTGACAACAACAGGATCATCGGGGGATTTAACATGGATTCCAAACGACATGCAATGGATAAAGAGGAATGTTTTAAAAATCATAAGAACTTTAAAAACATTTTGAAATATAAACATTTTAAAATATAAACTTTCTTAGTATTTAATCTATAAGAAATAGAAGGTGCACCGAAATAGAATCCTATCTGACCAACATTATTTATTCTTTAGTTATAATTTTATTTAATGTATTTCTTTTGTAAAATCATTTCCATTTATTTATTTATTTATTCTTTAAGTTTTTATTATGATTTCTGTTTTTCAATAAATTAAACTATATAAATATTAAACTTAAGTCAGGCATGAATGGCTATATAGATTTGTAAAGTTGTATTAGGGGAGGGTAATCTTAGGTTAATTGTTTTGTAGTTGAATTAGGTCAATTGATTGGATATATTGGTGTAATTAGTAGATGTATTATGAGATTTGCTACGGGAAGAATCGCTATTATATGCCACACACACTCATTTTGCCTATGGGAGGAATTATAAGACAGAGACCGCAGTTCCTTCCTGTGGAGTTTTTTTTATAGCTCTTCTTGTCAGATAGAGGTAGTATTCCTATCTGACAAGAGGCAAATTTTTTCTCTTAACCTTTTGTGCTGCTGTATTTCGTATTACATTGAATGCATTGATATATTATATGGATTGAAGTTTTGTTTGACTGCGATCTTTTGGCCTAAAGTTATATAAGGATAGAATATTTTCTTTCAAATGCAAATCTATGTAGTCTATTCATACTCAACACTCTAAATAAAAATGCATTAAATTTAAGTTGGGTATGGAAGTTGCATGGATTCATTATTGGTTAATTATGTTTTTGGTTTTCATAATTGATCAAAATATATAGACATTCGGTAACTAATGATACCTTATGGTGAGTATCTAAAATGTATTTATTCGGATGTCTTTTAAGTTATTGGTGTCACTGCGGTATCTTATGATGAATACCAGTGGGTTTCTTGTATACCCTATGCAATTGATGGTATCAATGATTTTGTATTTTGATCATTTATGTTTATTTTGAAATGTTTTTGACCATATAATCTATGTAACCGATCTATACTCGACATTATAAAACAAACTTTCATCAAAACATCTGTGCAAACTTATAAAAAATTAAAATGTAAATTTAAATTCTAAAATCAAGTTAAAATCCAAAGTAAAGTTTATTCTAAAATAATGCTAAATTTTATATATGTGCATAAATAAATGTTTGTGTGTTAATTACTGGCAGTGGCTTATTTTTTTCTTTTTTTTTTTAATTTATTCTTAGATAAGAATTTATAAAATATAAATCTCTGCTGTTCCACTGAGCTAGTGACAATGGGATAATGACCAGAATCAACCAATATAATAATTTTTTTAAACTTACATATCTACCTACTATATAAATTTTTCTAGGTTCAAATGCCTAGATGATGCCCTGTAGTGCAGATTACATTCAGTATTATTCTCCGGATCGTTATAACTGAAATTTTAATTTTCAATTTAAAAAAAAAAAAAAGTTTTCTTTGTGAACAGTAAGTAGAGTTAGAGATGACATTGTCTCTCTACCAACAGGAATGCTACATCTGTTGGCGAGTAGAACAATAAACAAAAAACTTCATAGGAATGGACTGCGGTCCTTTGCTGACTTACAAACTCATCCATAGACAAACAGAAGGTGTGTGGCATATATATGAAATCCTGCCTGTAGCGAATCTCATACTACATCTACTAATTACACCAATATATGCAATCCATTGACCTAATTCAACTACGAAACAATTAACCTAAGATTACCCTCCCCTATAGCCATTCACGCCCGACTTAAGTTTAATATTTATATAGTTTAATTTATCGAAAAACAGAAATCATAATAAAAACTTAAAGAACAAATAAATAAATAAATAAATGGAAATGATTTTACAAAAGAAATACATTAAATAAAATTATAACTAAATAATAAATAACGTTGGTCAGATAGGATTCTATTTCAGTGCACCTTCTATTTCTTATAGATTAAATACTGAGAAAGTTTATATTTTAAAGTTCCTAGTGTTTCAAAATGTTTTTAAAGTTCTTATGATTTTTAAAATGTTCCTCTTTATCCATTGCATGCCATTTGGAATCCATGTTAAATCCCCCGATGATCCTGTTGTTGTCAGTATAAGAAAAGCGATGTTTCATTTCTTTTTTTTTAACAACTGAAGGGATTGAAGAGTGCGTCTTTTCAATCCCTTCTCCTTCAACTCTGCACTAACACATATTGTCACATCTCCTCCTAATCTATTATTCCACTCACTTTTTATAGTAGCCTTTCAGATCCAGTGGACATTACATCACGACGATGTGATAGTCCTTTCGCTGAGGTCCAATTCCATTCTTTTTCATTCATTGGCTATTAGTTTCTATTGTTTTCCTATCTGACCGATGCTTATACATTTAAATGTCCAAGGCTAGTTTACATTTGACTAATTAAATTAATCATTTCCATTTTTTCAATAACATTAATTAATTTGTTTTGTACAAACTTAGATATATTTTTATCTTTAAATCTTTTTAAGTTTTTGCTTTTAAAATATTTTTTTTATGTTTAATAAAGTTTTATTTTAATAATAATTTTTTTTATCTGTGCAAATTTATATATATATGAGTTTAAGATGATTATTTAATTTTCAATTTTTAATTCTTAAAAAAGAAGTTTTTATTTGCGAACTTTTATTCTTTTCATGTTTACTAATAAAAAACAATGTAACATACATATGTGCCCATTACAATATATTGTACAATTGGCATATGAATGTGTGGTATTACAAAACATAATTTATAAATTTATCACTAAGACTTGTTTCTAACAAAATTTGATATACTTTTTAATATGAAAAATGCATTAAAAGAAAAAATGTTGTATCCTGAAAATCAAAATTTAACTAGATACTTCTTTTTAAATAAAAACAATAAAACTAGGATTATAATATAATAATGTTCTACATTAAAATGGGTAAATTAAAATTAAAATCATAGATTGAACAAATGGAAAATCAAAATATTGTATCAAAAGAAAATAATATATTATTTATAATTAAATTTGACTTAATTAAATTAATTATTTCCTATCTTATTATTGCTATTAATTTCCAATACATTGAATAGTTTCTTATGAAAGAAATTATCTACCTAATTGAAACTATTTTGAAATGCAACGATTATGGCTGAATCTAAAAAAAGTGGTGGTTTTCACTTATTATTTGTTAATATGCTTGATTATATAAAGCTTTTTGGATATATTTCATTGAGAATATTATTTTTAAAAATCACAATATATAGTGTATATCATTAAAAAAAGACAATTAGAACAAATGCTTATTCATAACTTTTTGAATTAAAACTATAAATAAAAATTGAATAAATAGCTTTATGCAATATGAAAAACATTTACAAAGATATAAATTAAATATTGGAAATGAAATAGATGAATATGTAACAAATATTTTTTAAAAAAAGAATATAAAATGAAATAGGTGAAAGAATGTAAACTAGATAATAAAACTTATAGAAAAAAATAAATATTATTTATTAAAAAATATTAAATTGAAAAAGCATTAAGAAAAGTTCATTCATTTTCTCCTATTATGGATATCACTAAAATTGTATGTGTTTAAGCACTAATGTGTGCACAATTAATCATTATTTTTTTTAAATATTATTTCACTAAAATTATAGAATTTGTTAAAATTTATCATTATATGCAAAAAAAAATGATAATAGTATGAATAATGGATAAAGCTATCATCTCAAGTCACTAATAATTGCACAAACTAAATTAATTAGTGTTATTTTTTGGTGGATATGAACTAGTCCTAGAAGAACTTATACTCATTTGAGTTATAATAATATGAGCAACAATCAAGGGTTACATTGTAAATTATTCATAGTAGTCCAATATTTCAAAAATGGATATGAATGAATTATAATGCTTTGTTTAAATAATGGACACAATTTAGTATTTTTTTAAATTTAATATTACACATTTATGATAATTTTGAATGTATTAATGCTTTACTTTAAAAGATTAATTAATAATGATTAAAGTATGTGAGTAAATCATCTCTATAATATCCATAGCTATAAGTCAGAACTGGGTCTTAAATAATAGAACCATTATGAATGTTCAATAAAAAAATTTAAATGAAATTTAAAGTACTTTAGCTGAGAGTACTAAAACTATTATTAGGAAGCATATTTTCTTATTTTTTTTATTTTTTCTCTATCTTTGTTCTTTTTTTGGAGTTACTAAAATCATACTTTCATGAGTATTATTATTTTAAAATTTGTTTATAAACATTTACTTAATAAAATAATGTTACTATATACCCATTAATATGAGGTATTATTGTATAAATGATAAAAAATATATATTAAAGAATTCATGTCAAGGTCAACTGTGAAAATTTTTTCATTCAAAAAAAGTTGTAAAATTTGTTTTTGCAGGTTGACAGCTCTATCGAAACCACACAGCCTGTCCATGCAGTACTGAAGAGAAAAATACAGCTATTACCTTCTAAGGATAATGTATGACCTCCACTATCAGTAGTCCACTACAAACAAAAGAGATATCATTTATTTAAGAACATACTGGGATCATATTTACTTTTAACACTCCAAATAAATAACCATATTAAAGAATACTTAATTCTAAATTAATCCCTTTTTTCCTGCATAGAAAAGATGCTATTATTCTCAACTGATTTTCGCATAACACGCTATTTGGATCAAAAAGGCAAAAAAATATTTGTGTAATGGAGCACAGATACAATTTATATACGTATTATTAATATTAATGTAATTTTATTAAAATCATTTTATAAAACTGAAAACATCCATCAGCAAAAAATGATTGATTTTGAAATATAATTTTCTTTTTTGTAAATAAATGTCTTTTTTTATTTTGAATAGTTTTTTTTAAGAATTTGTAAAATCTTGGAGTAAATGAAGCAACAAAATTTGAAAAATAATGGTTTATCAAAATTAACATATACTATGCATCACTTAACAGTATTTTGTTTGATTAAAGCAAGCATTTTAAAATATTTATACATGTATATGACAAAATGAATAACTCTGTGTCGATACAAAAAATATCTGCAACGTGATGATCTTAACATCGTCACATTATATAAAAGTTTGAATGATATAATAATAATAATAATAATAATAATAATAATAATAATAATAATAATAATAATAATAATAATAATAATAATAATAATAATAATAATAATAATAATAATAATAATAATAATAATTATTATTATTATTATTATTATTATTATTATTATTTTATAATTACGTAAAAACATTGACAAACTGTTATAATATTTATGGCATTCCGTGGAAATACCAATCGTTTTTAAAAACTAACATAATATATCACCTAGTCAGTTGATATATGTGTACATGTAATATACACTTCATTATACTAGAAAGTCAAAAAAATATAGAACTTATTTAAGTTTACTTTTTATTTAATATTTTGCTTTTCTGTATCATGCATTATTTTTTTAATAATTACATCTGATAATTTATAGTAGGCTTTTTACAAAACATTTTAGTGCTAAAATTTGCATGTTTAAATTTCATGTCTTTGACACAATACATATATCTGCCAATGTAACATAAGTTGTTGTTAACCTACTGAATGATCTACTCAGGCCACCAGTGAACTGGTTATACAGTGTTTCGTGGAATGATTTTCAGAATGTGAGTTAATTATCAATAACAACTAAAATGTGACTAACCAAGAGAATCTCCTGCTGCCTTGTAGGCTAGGGTGTTATTTTAACAAAGACTAGGTGCTGTCTTCTCTCTCACTTTTTTGTTCTTTAGTCATTTAAGTTAGTGTAAGGCCCAATCATGGTGAGCCTGATCTCCCATTGGTTAGCTTCCTATACCAATTGTTATAATGTGATTGTGTGTTTGTGCAAATACATTCCTATTTTTTAACTACACACCCATCATTTCTGCCTTCAATTTCTCCTATTTTTTAGCTCACTACCTTGAGAATTAAAAAAGGCAATAATAGAGATAGGCTTAATAGACTATTAGAAGTCATTAATTGTGATTTTTTTCTGGTGGCAGTACTATTAATAATTGCTTAGTTTAGAATTGGATTTAAGAGAGAAATTTTAGCTGGGAGAAATAGAATATTTACTCACTCACTCATAAATAGGATTCATTTGCCTTCTATAGAGGGAAAAGAAAATCACAAATGTAACCTAAAATGGTCTAACTCACATATCTAGATATTTTGTCATATTTAGCAGATTATGAATTGAAGTAATAGCAATAAAAGTACTAACCATAGTAATAGTAAAGCAGTAGCCAGTGGTGGTACTGAAGTATTGTATACTTTTTTTTTTTTGCTAAACGTATGTTCAGCGAATTGCAAATTTTACTTGATACAAATTTTTCAAGACCAGAATAGAGAATGTCACTGGTGATTAAGACGCTATCAGTATATAAGAGTGATACAGCTACACTTAGTCATTCTTGTTTTTTAGTGAAAAGAAGTTGGATAGAACAGATAGAACAGACAGATTGGTCCATGTTGGGAGAGAGGAGAACAGAGAAGTCAATAAAAATAGAATACATGTTGATTTATTTGATGTAAAGTTTGCAGACTTTTTTTTATTGTATCAATGTCAAGCAATGGCAAACTAATGGTGTTAAAATTTCACTTACACAATGGTATCAATTCTTATTTTATTAGTGCATATGCTTCAACATCAGATTCAGAGATACAAGCTGTTATTCTTTCTGAGCAGCATAATTGCAGGAATGGTATTAAAAGATCAAATTTAGTCTTATGTGACATTAATGCACATTAGCTGAATATTATTGGGAATAAATGTTATTAACTGTGAAAATATGAATAGTTTTGTCAATAAATTTTTACATAGCACATGGATTGGCTATTATGAACATTTTAGTTAAACAGAAAAATCAATATAAAGTATATATTGACGTATACATGCTAAAACAATGACAGTTAATAGATTACATTTTAATTATGAATCATTATACAAAAGAAAATATCACACAAGCACTTATAAATCTAGATTGTTGGACAAATATAAATTAATATGCTCCAAGAAGAAACTGATAGTAGCAAAATAAAACTTATTCCAGTCAACAAAAAGTTGATGGTTGTTTTTTTTTTATATGCATCAGTTATACATATTAAATTTCAACAGATATTAATTTGATTCTTTAGGTTTACCATATTACTGAGGCATAGAATTCTCTTAAAGTACTAAGTAAATCTATTTTTGGATTCATTAACAGAAAAAATCACATTTTATTTGTTGATAATAATCTTTATTATTAGTGATTTGATTAAAGGAAACATGGCATTTTTTGTTTGGTAAAATAATAAATTACACACAGAACTTTATACTGGATATTTAAACACAAATTTTAATAAATGACAAGAAGATTTAAAATTATTTCTGAATCAAGACTACCAAGAAAATACAGTCATTTACTATTTGTGGTCACTAGATATGTTTTTGATGCACCGAATACAACATATGGTCCTGAAAAACAGTGGAAAAGGCAATTTTCTCATCTTGTAAATAATGATTCAAAAATTGAGATAACTTTTAATGAAATAACCATTTTATCTATTCATTTAGATGTGGCCAAAGACATTCAATTTAGTGAAGTTAAAATAACTCAATACAGTCATTCACTGTTTGTGGTCACTAGATCTGTTTTTGATGCACTGAATACAACCTACGGTCCTGAGAAACAATGTGAGAGGCAATTTTCTCATCTTGTGAATAATGATTCAAAAACTGAGATGAGAACTTTTAATGAAAGACCCATTTTATCGATTCATTTACACGTGGCCAAAGACATGCAATTTAGTGAAGTTACATCAATTCGTTGTAATCATAAAAATGAAAGGCTGCAAAACTTTACAGAATATTTGGAGAAATTTTAAAATATAATGGTAATGTGCTAACTTGAAAAATATTGGAATTTTTGAAATATATATATTAATCTATGAAGTTAGTTAGCTAATTTTAAGAATATTTATAATGTTATAATTTTGAAAAATAAAGAAAATAAATATAGCATAGTAATTATCATGAAATATCATTATTAACGACTACTAAAAAGTATTTTATGGATTTTATTGAATAAATGACTTTCAGTTATTGACAAATGATTAACAGAGTTTCAATATGAATTTGGAAAATCAAGAAGCAAATGTAGATATGAAGTTTATGGCCAGACAAATGCAAGAAAAATGTCAGAAACATTTGTATTGATTTTATTGATTTAATCAAGGCATTTGACTTAATTAACCAAACAAAGTTTATTGCATTGTTTAAAATTAATTAATATTCCCCTTGAGTTTATGTTTATTACACATCTTCTGTACAATAAAGTGAGAAGTGTTATTATTGGAAGTAAAAAATCCGAGGTATTTGCAATGAGAATTGATTTTATAGAAATATGTATTTATGCTCCAATATTGTTTTCTAATTGTATGATAGTGAACTTTGGAAATGTTTATAAACTTGTAAATAGTTTAATAAAACATACATTGGTGAAATTTTGTATATGAATTAAAAGTGAAATCAATAATTTTAATTTACTTGGATTTTATATTTATAATATGCTGATGATTGTGTTAATTTTTTTAGTTGGAAAAAATAATTTGAAAAATGTAATTAATATTTAAATACAATAAATGAATAGTTTAATTTAATAATTAATGTTAAAAAAAGTTCAAGTTCTTCATTCACTAGTGATGAAAAAAAATTGTCAGCAACTTTTATGCTAAAACAGGCAATACTCTCCATACAGTAGCACTGCTCAGGCCAAGCCAGAGATATCAGAAGGCTTGTGCATAAAATCCCCATCTAGTGTCAACTCATCCAATATCCCCAGACTAGTTTCTAGCTTATGGATTTTGTCAGTGAGGAGCTTTGGATATGAAAGCACAGCACCTAGATCTCAGGATCTAATGCAAACCCTCCAACAGCCACCTTTTACCACTACTTAACTGCAAAACTATGGGTCTAAAATTGAAAACACAATAACATTATCAATCCAAGCTCATTAGCTTATATAGTCATATAGGTCTGAACTCAATTTAGTATCTATACATTTTGGTGTCTTTGGTTCTTTAATAACCATAACCACCACTATCATATTACACATGATTTGTATTAAACCACTAAACATCACATGATCACCATTTCTTATGCTTGCTCATAAATATTATTAAAACAGGAAAAACTCTCCATACAGTAGTGCCATTCAGTGCCAACCAGAGTAATGAATGGATGCCAGAAGGTTTGTGCATAACATATTTATCCAGTGCCTACTCATCCAATATCCCCAGAGTAGTTTCTGGCTTGTGGCCTTCATCAGTGAGCTTTGAATCTGAGAGCACTGCAACTAGATCTCAGCAGCCACCTTTTATTTCTATTTAACTACAAAACCATGAGAATAAAATTGAAAACACACTAATATTTTTAATCTAAGCTCAATAGCCTATATAGTCATATTGGTCTGAACCCAGTTCAGTACCCATACATTTTGGTGTCTTTGTCTTTTTAACAACCATAGCCACCACTATCCTATTAGGTAGGATTGGTGTTAAACTGCTAAACATCACATGATCACTATTTCTTATGCTAGCATAAGAAAGCAGGCAAAACTTTCCATACAGTAGTGCCACTCAGTGCCAACAGAGTCCCATATGACTATATAGGCTATTGCACTTAGATTGAAAATATTATTGTTTTCCAATTTTATTCTCATGGTTTTGTAGGTAAAGAGATATAAAAGGTGGCTGCTGGAGAGTTGCATTAGATCCTAAGATCTAGGTTCAGTGCTATCAGATCCAAAGCTTCTCACTGATGAAGGACACAAGCCAGAAACTAGTCTGGGGATATTGGATGAGTAGGCACTAGATAGGGATTTTATGCAGAAGCCTTATCGCATCCATTGATTACTCTGGCTGGCACTGAGTGGCATTACTGTATGAAAAGTTTTGCCTGTTTTAGTAACAGTAATGTGCTAGCACAAGTGATCATGTGATGTTTAGTGGTTTAACACCAATTCTGCCTAATAAGATAGTGGTGGCTATGGTTATTAAAGAGCCAAAGACATCAATATATATGGATACTAAACTGGGTTCAGACCCATATGCCTATATAGGATATTGAGCTTAGATTGAAAATATTGTGTTTTCAATTTTATTCTCACTGTTTTGCAGTTAAATAAAAAGAAAAGGTCACTGCTGAAGGGTTGCATTAGATCCTAAGATCAAGGTGCAGTGCTCTCAGAATCCAAAGCTCCTCACTGATGAAGGCCACAAGCCAGAAACTAGTCTCGGGATATTGGAAGATTGTATAGGTATTTTATGCACAAGCCTTCTGGCATCCATTGATTACTCTGGTTGGCATGGAGTGGCACTACTGTATAGAGATTTTTGCCTGTTTTAATAACAGTAATGTGCTAGCATAAAAAATAGTGAACATGGGATGTTTAGTGGTTTAACTATTATTAAAACAGCAAAACTCTCCAGTGCAACAAGCTAGAAACTAGTCAGGATATTGGATGAGTAAAAACCAGATGGGGGTTTTACACACAAGCTTTCTGGCATCCATTGATTACTCTGGCTTGCACTGAGTGGCACTACTGTACGGAGAGTTTTACCTGCTTTAATAACAGTTATGAGAATGCATAAGAAATGGTGATCATGTGATGTTTAGTGGTTTACCTTTTATGTTAGACAGCAAGGTACCTTAGAATATAAACCAATCAATATCTTTGTGGTTTTAAAAGCAGAAAGTTGTACTTAAATGTTATAATGAAGCAAAGACTTCAAAGTGTTTTTGTTTCTTTTGATATTCAAATATAGGGTATTTCATCCAAAGAGAAATAATTACTGCAATTAAATTACCTGTATATAGAATGGTTATTGTATCTAATTTTTTTGTATGGGAGTAAGATGATGACATCATATAACAAAACATAATTGCAATAAAAATATTTTCTTTTTAAGGATTGTTTACAAAATTTTAAAATGGTGATATTACAAACCCTATCAATATTTTCTTCAACTTTTTGGCTATAATGTATCTCAAAAAAGAGACCATTATTATCAAATGACTCTATTTTCTATCATACCTTAATCTATCAATTATTATTAAATTTTATTTTTTAATATTTATATTTTCTACAATGTTGTATATTCATTTTTTAATCACATTCTGATTAGATTAGCTATTTAAAATAAAGAAACAATACAAGACTTCTTGAAAAAGATTTTTTTTTACTTGTAAAATTGAGAATTAGCACAATATATAGTCATTTCATTTTAAATATCTCAAAATTTTTAATTCCAGCAAAAATATAACAGAATGTTGAAACTTTATTGTATGATTATAAACAACAAATTATTTTTAAGCATTGTTATAAATCAATTTAATTAATCAAATCACATTATTATCATCAAGCTGATAAAGGGATCAAAATAAACCCTTCTTCATTCACAACATACTTTTTTGACTTTTTTAATAACTAAAAAATGCCTGTGGTTTTTGATTTTCAAAATCTAAATAAAGATCACCAACAATTTATTTAAGAAAATGCTTTATCTTACTTTTGTTGTAATGAATAATAATTATGTACAACAATAATTGTGGCACCTTTTTTATTTCTTTGTTAATATTAATTGTGACAATAAAAACTTTTTAAAAATGGGACAGCACATTTTTAAGGATTAATGTAATTTTATAAAATCCTAATAATTTTTAAGAAACTATAGTATCACTATATTTTAAATTATTTTAGATTTTAGAATAAAGCCTGCAGCTTTTTAATATTTTCAGGGTGACATCAGCCTGAAAATATATATTCAAAACTAAATGTGTTGATAAATAAATCATCAGTTGCCTTTATTGAATTTTTGTGCCAATTTTCAAAATTGATCAAAATATTCTCTCCATATCCAAAATATTATCATTATATACATATAATCATAATAAAAACAATTAACAGATGATTTATTTATATTATATATATATATATGTTGAATTAAATATTCTCATGGATTCTTATTATAATAAAATATAGAAAAAAGAAGATTGTATCCATGTATATAGAAATAATTTTTGACTTTTGATGTTGCCAGAAAACTTCAATTACTACTAATTGACAATTCTCCAGAGATTAAAAACGTTTTCTCCATTAACCTATAATAGCTCCTTTTATTTCAATAAAAACCCCAACAAAAAAAAAATATTATAGGTTATTAGAGAAAACTTTTTAGCCCAGAAAAAATGTTAATTAGTATTAATTGATAGTTTCCTGGCAACATTAAAAGGCAAAAATTATCTATGTTTACATGCATATAATTTTCTTAGATTTTCTTTATATATATATATATATATATTGTAAACAGTCGGGTTTAAACCCTAGTTACAATGTAGAAAGGCGCACACATATGTTATATAGTTTAAAATGAGTTTTCATATAATTTGATTTTATTTCGTTTTAGTATTTATTTTTGTAGTGGGAGAAAATGTTTAAAATTTTATTAAAGTAAGAAAAGAGGGAGTGGGGGGGAAATTTGCGTTTTATTTTTGTAAAAGTGGTATATGTATGTATTTGCGGTGTGGATAGACAATTTTAGAAACGAACGTATGAATACATTTTTGGATCCAAGATAAGAGATTATTGTAGAAAAAAAAAATGAAAAAATAAAAAAAGAAGGTTCGAGAAAAAGGTTTCCGGAATGTTAATTACCAAAATGTCTGAAGGTGCGAAAAGTTCTTTTTGCTTATTAGCTTAACTGGCCATCTATACCACGTGGTGAGGAAGAAAGGGGACGGACTGTGTTTGCGAAAACAAAAGAAAACAAAAAAGTGACAGGGAGAGTGGAGAGGTAGTTTTTTTTTAAACTAGTGTCACTTTTATTTTGGTTTTCAAAGAGGAAAGAAAAAAATAAAAATATATTCAATTTTTTTATATATATTCTTAAGAAGAGTAACTAAGGCTACGGCCGAACATGAGTACGGTGGGGTAAAAGCTTAAGCGTGCTGGGTTTTCTGGACCTTACCCCAAAGAATCCATGCGGCAGTGACCGGAGAACATCTACCGGAGATATATCAACTTTTCGCAAGGGAATCGATCCAACTCGGAATGAACTGAAGTGTGATGAACTGTCTCGTACGTTTTGCTTCGGATTTCATGTGTTTTTCTTCTTATTTTGATATCCCCGGGGATCACATCGGACAAAAATTGCAGGTAATATGAACTTAAGATATTTTATTTCCAAAAATTACCACGTTTTTCTGAAACCCTCAAGGATAGCGAACGAAGGCAAGAAACTTATATATTTTTTTAATGATAAGGCCTTCCAAATACAGCTGATTAGATTTTATCTGTGTATACGTTCGTTTTCTTGTTCTGTTGTAAATCCACACAAATACATATGTAGGTTTTATTGGGTTATGTAAACGTTAAAAAGGGTATGGGCAATATATTTTCTTAAAAGTAGAAAAAAAAAATATTATAATAAAAGGTGTGTTATTTTAAGGCTTATATTACATGTGTATGTTTTATTATTTGACTCATAGAATATAGTTAATGAATTTAAACAATAGATCCGAATTTCGCTGTTGGTTGCATAGAGTTTTCCCCCGTACATTTTCCTACGGTTTATTGGCCACCCGCCCTGAGTACTGAGCTAGTAGAGAGGTCCTATTACTATCGTATTTTTCTCTTCCAGCATAATACTTATGTAAAAAGTAAGTTTGGCGCTTGGAGTCAATGATTGACGTCCATAAATATGCTGTGAGAGAAATACGAAATTTTCTTATCACTATTTTTTTTGCTTATAAAGAAAAAAGGGAAATATAGACATTTTTTTTTTATGATAAGAACTAATAAGTATACGGTAAACGAGTACACCCGTTACAATGGCGTCCCAACTAAGGCTTTATGAAGAATGGAATGTATGGGGGCCCGAGTAGAAAGATTAAAAATTCGATAAGGGAAAGGAGGGGGAGTAAAATAGAAATATTAGAGAGACGTGAAGTTTGTTTCGATTAAAATAGTTTTATTGAAAGACAGAAAATAGTTTCCGAGTGGTTGATAAAAAAAAATTAGACACGTAGCATGGCGCTTTGGGGGGGGGGAAAAGAAAACCTACCACGTTGTGATTTTGGAAGCAATCAAAACAAATTACTACGATTTTTTTTTAAGATATCAAATATATTTAGTAAAATATAGTGTGAATGAAAACAAGACTCCAAAAGAAAATGGACCAAGAAAAGAAGGAAGAATCGAAGATTTTGGAGGTCATTCTGGAAAGATTGGAACAAAGATTTCAAAAATTCGAAGATCGATTTGAGGAAAGGCTGCGAAAATTAGAGCAGCAAATGGAAAGAATAAAAGGAGTTAATCAAGGAGAAGAGAACGAAGGAGAGTCAAAGAAGGAAGGAAGTATAGATAAAGACGAGAAGTCTAAGGGAAAGAAAGTAGATGAGAAACAGGTTGAGGGCGAAAAGACAAAAATAGCAGAAGAAAGGGAAGCCGTGACGAAGTACGTACCAGCACAGGCCCATGTAAACCAATTTTTAAAGGTTCGGCCATTTGCCGGCCAAATGGGAGAAGCTCCCGTGGAACACTTACAAAGTCTGGGAAGATATTTTAGCGTTAACCCGATGGCTGAGGAGAGCAAAATCGCTATTGCTTGCAGCAACCTGACTGGAAACGCGCTATCATGGTGGAATTCGTTGTTTCAACAACCTACGACATTTGAAGAATATCAACGAGAGATGAGAGATAGTTTTTGGTCAGAGGATCGTCAAGAGTTGGCTAGATATCGGATTATGCAGGAGAAATATAGGGAAGGAGAGCAAGAAAGTTTTTCACAATTTTTCCATCGACAAGTGGCAAAGCTGCGAACGTTAGACGCATGCAATTTAAAGGAAAACCACATCATTCGGATCGTGAGGCATAACATGCCGATGAAGGTGGAACAAATGATGTTAGGCATAAGGAAAGCGTCCATGGAGGAGGTAGCTGAGCTACTTAATGCGATTGATATGAGCACCTATGATTATAATTTACCGATAGAGCGAGGAAAAGAAACTCACGATACTCGAGTTGTGAAATTTGGGACGGAAGAAGGAGGGTCGGATTGGAACTTGCAGGATCCCGAACGAGGGGATGGTAATACTAGACCGAAATGGCAGTATGAACATGAAGAGCCACGACCGCCACGCAAGCCGAATTATGGACAGGGAAAGATTTCGAGTTCATCCGAAAAAAAGGATAGCCGATAGAGTTAAGATATATACACGTAATTGGACATAGGCTGAAAGTTTTTTTTGTGTGTTTGTTTAAATTATTTTATTAGGGTATGGGTTTAATATTTGACAATGATATTATTAAGTATAGGGGCCGTTATATAAGGCCACATTTGAAGTTATATATGTGTGTCGAATTTTTTTTTTTCTCCTTCATTGTTTTGTAGGCTAGAGAGTTAGATAAAGGTGGCTAGGGAGATTTGAGATGGGAGCGGTCTATCGAGTCTGACGGTGGATGGCGGGGTTGGTTGCTTGGATTGGGCATGTGGTGTGTCGTGTCCTGTATATAAATGTTGTTCCCGACATGGTTGACCGACCTATTTAAACTTAAGCCAATAAGTCTCCAAAGAGAGCACGGCACTCACATACCATCCCACCCACAAAACTCCAAAGGCGAGCACGGTCTTGGACGACCCCTACTTAAAAGTCGGATTTTGTTCTAGTTACCCACGCTCATAAGACTCTGAAGTAGCAGAGTGCGGTTAGAAAGTCCTGACACGTAGAAAGAAAAAAAAAAAGGGAAATTTTTTTTTTAGGTTTTTTTTTTTGTGTTTCCGGTCACATAACCAAATAAGTCTGTGTGGAATTGTTTGTATGCGGTGCGTTGCATATCATATGCGTGTGAGTTGGTGGTGGAACTTATAGCATATCGTTGGGATTGATGGTCGTTTATTTCGTTTGTTCTAGAGCCGCAGGGCAGAAAGTTATAAAGGGAAAATATTTAAAAATGCATCGTTTTATTTGATAAGTTAGGAATGAGCCGTTCAAATACGTAGACCGTATTTAAAGGCTTCCGGGAGGAGGGTATTGTAAACAGTCGGGTTTAAACCCTAGTTACAATGTAGAAAGGCGCACACATATGTTATATAGTTTAAAATGAGTTTTCATATAATTTGATTTTATTTCGTTTTAGTATTTATTTTTGTAGTGGGAGAAAATGTTTAAAATTTTATTAAAGTAAGAAAAGAGGGAGTGGGGGGGAAATTTGCGTTTTATTTTTGTAAAAGTGGTATATGTATGTATTTGCGGTGTGGATAGACAATTTTAGAAACGAACGTATGAATACATTTTTGGATCCAAGATAAGAGATTATTGTAGAAAAAAAAAAATAAATAAATAAAAAAAGAAGGTTCGAGAAAAAGGTTTCCGGAATGTTAATTACCAAAATGTCTGAAGGTGCGAAAAGTTCTTTTTGCTTATTAGCTTAACTGGCCATCTATACCACGTGGTGGGGAAGAAAGGGGACGGACTGTGTTTGCGAAAACAAAAGAAAACAAAAAAGTGACAGGGAGAGTGGAGAGGTAGTTTTTTTTTAAACTAGTGTCACTTTTATTTTGGTTTTCAAAGAGGAAAGAAAAAAATAAAAATATATTCAATTTTTTTTTATATATATTTTTAAGAAGAGTAACTAAGGCTACGG